>QDHC01005707.1:67247-92047 GCA_013186455.1 Papilio dardanus tibullus | reverse complement strand
AATACTATCTTAATTACATGCTTGTAAGCATTTGGGTCAATCGATAATGTTTCTGAAATACTTACACGTGGCTCAAGCCATCACTTCATATGCACGAATGTATCTAAATTATTTAATTGACTTATAAAGATGGTATTATCAATATAATATTAAGAAAATAACTTACTTAGTACATATTAATAATTTTCGTCAAGATCTTTTGTTATCCTGAAAAATCAACAAATATTTTCTACATTTTTTTTATAATACACAGTGGCAAACGAGCAAACGGCCCATAAACATCTGCAATTTCAGATGCGTTGCCACCCTTAGTCTACGGAGGAGGAGACGCACAGCAAGAGGATAATTCCTCATCCTATCGTCCCCTCCGATGCCATATCCACTTCTCCTTCCCATCATTTCCTAACAAGGAAAGGATAGGAAGGGAAAGTGTACTAAAATTAGGCCTCCGGCACCACACTCGTCACACGGAACCCGAATTGCTTCCATTTCACGCCTGTCTTTAGTGTGGTCGTGGTATTTCACCGAGCGAGTCGGCCAATTAGGATACTATACGAGAGTGAAATTCTATCGAAAGGTTTTTCCAGACAAAGTGAGTGATCTCAACATCTGTACTAATATAATAAGAGGAAAACTTTACATTTTTGTATGTAATGAAGTAACTCAAGAACTACAGGGCCGAAACATTCACCATTAGAAAGCTACATTATCCCCGAGTAACATAGGCTATATTCTTTTATTCCACACGGACAAATTCGCGAACAACAGCTAAGTTTTATATAGACGTTTAAGCAATGGAAATGAAGGGTGTGATTGTTTATTTCTCCTATCATTATAAATAACTAAACATACAAAATTATAATTGAATAGTGTTAGTTTATAAATTGTTATACACATAATAAAATTTAATGAGAACACACTTACAACGAATAAGAAAAAGCCATAAAGCTTTAAAAGGCTTCACAATAGTGTTGTAAGAAATCTGTACAGACTTCCAATATAATGTTAGATTCACACGAAGGCAGAATAGTTACGCAGAGCAGTTGATAGTCCAGTACCATTAAATTTAATTCTATTATATATATTCAACTAACTTCAGAGCCAACACTTCCTTTTGCAGAGTGCCCAGACAATAATTCACTAACTAATAGTAATCCTAACATTCATTTGTTCTACATGAAATCAGCCCACATTGCAAGAGATTTGAGCAGTGCATTTTTCGGCTGTCCATAGAAACCTATGGCAGCGTTACCACTTTAAGATAGATGCACGTAATCTCGACTCTTCGTCCAACTTTCTAGCTGCTTCTGTGTTCTCTTTGTGATCTGCGAATATGTTGTATAAAATTTTCTTGTTAAAAATAAAATAAAATACTATCGAAAAAAAAGTAAGGAACTGTCTCATGACATGGTCTTGATTTATCGAAAGTAATTGTTATGTCCCTAGATGTTTGAACTTCGGGAATCGTTTTGGAGTGCAGCTTAACTATGGGAGATGTTCTACTCTACTGATCTGCCTCAGTCTACTGTCCTCGTGTGAAATAGCATAACTTCAATCGTCCGGCGGCGTACTTTGTTCATGTAAGGGCATGTCACATTCACGGAGATATGTGGATGTGCCAACTATCTCACAGATTGAATTCTTTGCAAATTGCGCTCTTCTGAGCTTTTTCTACAAGTGTATAGAATTTTTTTTGTGTTTGTTTTAATTTATGGTGTGAAGTTTATGTTGTAAAACGAATTTATGACCACTATACATTTAGATATTAAAATAAGTAGCTAATGTGATATAAAATTCATATTATTTTGCTAGTGAACCTTTCTATTAAGCTTTGTTCGCATCAGGATAGTATTTTAGTCGAGTAGCAAGCAGCATTTATCCGAACCAAGGATTTACTACTGTTCGGACTCGTTTAAACCTAAAACGTACGCACTAGGGTAGTAATTTAGTAATTAAACGTGTCCGAACAGCAACATGTTAGTAGAATAGATTAGTAAATCCTTTGTTCGGATACTTGCTACTTGCTACTCGACTAAAATACTATCCTAGTCAAGGCTTTAGGATTAGCAAGATTTTAGTTTCTTACTGAGGATTTACTATAAAGTAGCAACTTTTGTAATAACCATCTTTAAATAATATCTACATTCAATACTTTTGAACATGTAATAATTATCTTGTTTACATACTAGAACGCGGTAGAGATGTGAACACATCTAAAACATGTAAACAAAGCAATGCAGCATTAAACCGGACAAGTCATAACAGTGGGACAAGAGGTCGTTTCGTTCTAGCAGACTGTAAACAGCCAGTTTTCCTTTTGCATTATTCAGTTGTGGGATTGACATGTCACAGGCGAGGATTCCACGCCCGATAGACTCGCTGATTTATATACTTCGTTTGTTTTGTAAACCGCTTGCTAGTAGTTTATATTCGCATTCGTTGAATACTAAGAGATTTCCTTAGTAACTAATTAGTGACTTTGGTGAGGGCCTTTCAAGAAACATTAGCCGCTTTTATTACGAAACGAGAATCAGCGTTATTACTCTTGTACTTCCTACGTTTTGGTACTGGTACATTCATAAAATCTATTCCAAAATACAGAACATCTTTGTTCCTGGTACTTCTTATAATTTGGTCCAGTGAGACCCTTGGTCTATCTTATTTAGTTCCGAGTGTCCTCCAGTATCGTATGAACTACGACTAATTGGTCCTCGGTTATCGCAGTACTTTATACATTGTTTCGGAATACGAGGTAGGTAATTAATTCTTGACTTTATCACTTGTGTTTCATGTTTCGCACGCTATCGATACAAATTTTTTCTATTCGAATAAATACATTTATTGAACTTAGACTATTTTCTACCTAAATAAGCACGTCAGAAACTATCAAAAGACCGACTACTGTGACCATGAGTTATGTCTGCCGCACATAAGCCTCGGGTCTGAACCTTCTCGGAAGAAACTGACATACAGGATGATTCATTTTCGAAGCGTTTAATTTAATTGAACTGTCATATTTAAAAAATAAAACCTCAGAAAGGTCACCCCGGTGCGCGCTGTGGGGGTCTGGCTCACCTTACGCGTTAGCTTGGCGCTGTGATGTCAGATCTTGCTTACCTTAAATATTTTAATTTATTTTTGCACGTTTTTATACCTACCCGGTTAAGGAAATATCGTTTTTCAATTTGATTACAAACTAATGATTATTGTTTAATATTTGTTAAAATTACAGCTTAAACTACATTTTTAAATGCAAGATAAATATCTCTCTTTCACCTTTCTTCCGTCTGTCTATTATACTTTTTAATACAAACTAAAACAAAGACTAAAGTTGACATTTCCTTGCAGATATGTTTAGTAAAGTAAACAAATATAAATCATCCTGTGAACAAGCTTAAGGCATTCCAAATTTCGTCGCGTTAATTCTCACCGTGTGTACGAAAAGGAGATCTCTTTTTTTGTATTCTTTTTGTCGGTCAGATTCCTCTGAGACCTTAATAAATCCGGCCCATGTCTAAGAAGTCGAGAATTAAGGCCTTGTCATTTGTCGGGAATATCCTGACATACTGTGCGCTTTCAATGGAGTGCGAAATCGTTATCGTGTCGTAAAATTGTTGTAGCATTTTTCTTATTATTTTTATGTTTAAGCCTTTACTTGTCATTTCTGCGGATTTGTAAAGATTTGTACAGTTTGCGTAAAGGTGTTTTTTGCAGCAAGTAATAGTGGTAGCAACAAACAATTTTGTTTACTTGTTAAATATTCATTCTTCATCGTTTTACATGACAGAATTGAATCATTATTTTTTCTTACAGCATAATTCTTGAAGCCAATTATCTGCTAATAATATCTTACATGTAATGTTATATCGTAGTATAACAGGTCGTTCCCGGGGTTGAACGACATCGGGGACGTCAATTTTAAACGCATTAGACTTTTACACGTCCCTGGCCGGCCGGCGTGCGACGGGTCGTGAAGATAAGCGGCGCACATCCTACACGCGTCCGCGAGATGTCGCCCTCATCGGTTATTGATGGTCCCATAATATCTGATAACATTCGTGCACTTAACAACATTTAGTTATTTTTACTCTGTGCTAACATGGCTTTGTTTAAAGTTATATATGAACTGAGTTTGACACTTTTCGTGTATTGTCCCGTGTTTTTGTGTGGTTACAAGATTATTATTGACAAATGTTTACATTTTATATCTTTGGTAATACTTATTTTAATAAGACAAAGGCGCTCTTAATGACAAGAGTCCAAAATAACTTTTGTAGCAAACATATACTTAGTGATTAGTTTGCCACACGCATGCTTGTTGAGATATTTACAATTTTCTCAGCGAAAAGCCCGTTTTATTTTAAATAATTTAAGTGGTACTACAGGCTACAGCTATA
The DNA here is from genome assembly GCA_013186455.1 of Papilio dardanus tibullus. Lineage (NCBI taxonomy): Eukaryota > Metazoa > Arthropoda > Insecta > Lepidoptera > Papilionidae > Papilio > Papilio dardanus. The sequence goes on along the minus strand of QDHC01005707.1, from coordinate 87,650 downwards.
GTGCGTACAATCTGCATAACATAGACAGTTCCTTATACAAAAAGGGACCTATCTATGTACATCAAGAGTTCTTCTCATAAGATGTGGATGTCACAAGTCCCTGTAATTGCCAACCGGTCTTATGTTAAATTCATGAAGCAATGATTGAGTCCTACGTCTAAGGAATACAAAATGGCCGTCAACTTAGATGCGATCCGATTACCGGCACCTGGAAATTTATAAGAAAAAGTAATTGAGTCGTTCTAATCCATTTATATCTCGCATCTCGTCAACGTTAGCAAAAACTGATACTTCTACTAATAGAGATTGTTTACAACGCGTAGATTAAAACATTTTTTGTTTTACAAGTAATCACCAAAGGTTAAACAATGTTATTCGTATTGTCTATGGAAATAGGTAAACAGTACTTAATAAGGAGTTCATAAAATCAAATAGCTGATGCCGGTTTTTACCAACCAACCCCTAAAGTAGTTTTAGATAGGTGTCTTTTTGCTTATGGGTCTCCTAAAGTCTTACGGATCCCTTGCGGTTTAAGGTGACAGTTGACAGTTTGTGAAAACGAAAGTAGTGTTAGGTGACATTTAAAATGCGTTGAGAGTTACCTAATTTAGGGATAGTTAGTGAAAACGGCCACGAACCTCGTAAAATAATCACTAAGGGACCCTTACTAAGATGTAATACTGGCCACTAAGGGGCTATTTAATTAATGATTGAACGAGTGAAGTTCCCAGTCTTTTGTTTCTCAATTTCTAACTCCGCCTACTAAATATGTCAGTTACGGAACTTTTAATCCAGCCCCTTTTGAGTAAGTCATAATTATTGTCACTAGAGGGCGTTGCCTACTGACAATACTAGTTATTTATTGAAATTAATTAATGCTTAGTTTAATATTTATTTTATTTTATGGAAATTAGAGATAAAGTTATAGTAACATGACAATCTTTGTTCTTTGTTCATTAGTCCCATGACGTAAACTTTTTTGCAACCTGTACAATGACGTCATATTACACACACGACGTTATATTGCTCGTGTACATAATTTCGCACTAGCATTCAGTGTTATTAACTTACGGCGTTTTATGGTGAAATTAACTAAAAGTGTTCAGTTCTAAACTGCATTTATGTAGAATTATTTGTAATTAGTGAAAGATGGATTTGATGTTTGGTCTTATTTCGAACGGTTTTTTATAACATGTAATGATAGACATAACCGCGTTTGTGCATCTTCAATACGTTGAGTTTGTTAAGTTAATAATGGTGTACCGTGTAATGAGTAAGAGATTTTTCTGTTTGTGTTTTGTTTATTTCTTTACCACCTTAGCTCTATCAATCTACAATCATCAATCTTATTAATTCGTATTTTTTTTGTCCTTAATGTGCAAGACCGCAATATTTGTCTGGCTTATAGAGGTTTCTCTCTAATTCGAATTTCTCGCTAGTGAAAATCGTCCTTCAGGACCATACCGTGACTCTCGTTTTTAGAGTTTCTCACTAATACAGTTTCGACTGTTATAAATTATTAAATTATAACAGATTCATGTTGAATCTTCATCTAATAACCGGGAGTCAATTAGTATTCCAATATAATATTTACTTAACGCTTCGACCTTAAATGAAACATCAAAATCAAAAAAAGTCAGTCTGCGCGAAATCTGTAAAACTTGTTTCACATCCAGCGCAACAGTTTCAAAACTTTCTTCGTAATCGAATGGAGTCCGATTCTATCGTTGTCCCTGTCCATCCAATGTATTCGCGGTAAGAAGTGTGACGTGCGAAAAGGACAGCTCACATGAAGACGTCACGAGGCAAAGGCGCGCGAGTGTTCTTCCACTTATTTTATTTATTCTGTTGCTGCTTTATTTTTTTTTATCTTTTTCCACGAGGCTACGTCTTTGTTCGCGTTCGGGGGGCGCGATGCTCCGTGCCTGGTAAGTTGGATAATTTCTTTATTCAGTTCGCCCACCCGACAATTTTCTGGCCCGCATTATGTTATGAAGTTGATTTGTTTAATAATTTTATTACTGGCCGCAATCTGCCCGCGCCTATTGTATTCCCATTGTCTGAGAGTTTGCTCGTTGTTTATCGAGTTTTAACTTTATCACGGGTTTATTGGCTTGTTTTTATTGTATTATTTGGCATCAAAACAATATTATTGTGTTATTGTTTTACGTACTAAGACTATGTAATTAATAATTCGGTAGTTTGTATTATAATTTCTTATGCATTAGTCATTTTGCGAATTATTTTTTGGGATTGTTTAATTTCGATACACAATTGGTATTTGGTTCCTTTTATTTTTAAGTCAGTGTTATGTGCCAGATATTCCCATTGCCCTCTGGTTGACAATTCAACAAGGTCAGTTGTCCAGACATAGCTTTAGGGACACAAAGGGAATGGGCTTCTCTTTTTGTCGGGGCACAGCGCGGGGCTCGGCCGAGTCAAGATGCCTGAGACGATAATCCGAAAGATTTGAATAGGCAGGTGGGATAATAGAGATGTTACTGCCACATTGTTGCTGCAAAATTGTACACTTATAATGCGGATAGTTTGACATATTAGTACAATAATGGTCCAGTAATACCACTTTGTAATTTCATCGTTGCTTGTAGAATTATATATTTTTGTTTTAAGTGTAATCATTTCTTACGCCTGCGAGCGTGGTTGCGTTCCATTGAAACATACTAGTACCATTTATACTGAACGACATGGAGGTCTAATTATTCTGGTGATATTCAGGCTGGCGGCGGCGGCGGCCGCGGCAGGCGCGACCAGCGAGCTGAGCTACCTCGCCGCGCTGCACCCCGCCTACCGCCCCGTGCCCTACGACCATCCGCTGTACGGGACCAATACTTTACGAGGTAAGTACTACGTTTTCAGCTAATTCAAGTAACTTTGAATGGTTTCCTAGCATTTACTGAGTGCTTTGACCAGTATGTTTATTTATATTTTATTCTAAGTAGTGCTTAAGTTTGCAACACGTGCGTAGGAACTTGTTAAGTTATTGATGAATAAACTTAGAGATAGAGTGGACTTAGTTAAAATTGACTCAATAAAGATATGTCTTGATGATTCAGGTTATTAAGAGAAACCATAAGAAAAGTAAACACATTTAGAGAAAAACTATGATGACGTCATAAATATGGTTAATTCTTGTCACGGATAGGATGTTTAAAATCTGAAACTTCTAATAGACTATGAATAAAGAATTCAATAAGTAAATTTTTCACTCTCAGTATTAAATAGAAAAGATATGTTCGTCATATACCTACGATTACGTAGAAATCCGTTTCACCATGTTCCTTATCAACTCTAGTTTCAAGAAATTAATGTAATATGATCCCGCGTCGTCTGCAACACGTCTATATTACGAATCATATTGCAAAATATATGTACTATACTTGTAACTAGTGTTTGCAATCCCGCACTGCGGGATCCCACATGTTACGGAATCCGCGTCTGTAAGCTTCAGCCGGTGAAAATTGATGCAAATTACGGCTTTAATATACTCATTTACCATAACCTAATTTTTGAAGGACTAGCCCTTAAATCTATTGTTTTTATCTGAATTGTACACACTAAGTCGGTTACTGGAAATCACGCATACCGCGAAATCTTATTCAGTTTTTATTGTAATTCAGTGGAAAGAGAGTTAGAGTGAGAGTATTTGATTTTATTCCAAGTACGACAATTATTAACTTTATACCCAACAAATATAGATACAGAAGAAGTATACTATCTGGCTGCATATAATGTTTGTCATGACCGCAAGTTAATGCGGGATCCCGCAGTGCGGGATTGCAAACCCTACCTTGTAACTAATGTCTGTTGTTTTCCGTTAGTTACAAATTAATAAACATATGTAACATCTCTATAGGAAATAGAAAAAAGTAAGGGCATTTGTAAGCTCTTTCTCTGAATTTCATCACATGAATGATTTTTCAGTCTATAATTTTCACCAGTGTTACTAATTACACATTAAACATCAACAAACTCGCGCATCCAATGAGAAAAAAACATTGTGCGCCAATTCTCACTGACCCCGTCAACCGTAGTGCCATCTCTTTCTCAAATCTCACAATAACCTAATGTGAGAGAGACACACGATTGTCGGATATCTCACACAAGCCCACAAACGGCAAAGTACACTATCAATGCAATTTATCTATACACTGAGGTGTTAATTAGGATTTGAACTCACGACTGCCACCATTCATTTTTCTGGAATAAACAAACAAAAATCGACCTTAATAGTAAAGAAATAACAGAGGAAATCGGACAAATACTTCAAGCGATGAATGATACGTAGAAGTGGCTATTAAAGGACAGGACGTGTTTAAGTCACGGGTTAAAATTGGCATGCGCCGGTAACGAGGGGGTTGAGATTTCGACCTTGCTATAAAGAGTTAAGACTTTAAAACAAATCTAAACTGTAGCTTAATCGGCGTTAAATTAAATAGGACATTCTCGAGTGCAATTACATCTTAATTAAATTAAAAACAAAGATAAGATGCCATTTATTATTGCATGTAAAGGTTAACAATAATTAAGCCCCATTAGCCAAGTAGTGGTGAAGAGTTCGAATCTTACCATCCTAGATACGCCTAGAGCTTAGCTGGCTCTACAAGAAATAGAATTTCACAAGAATCTGCTAATATCTAGATGATTTATCCTCCTAGTTATGAAACACACGTTTTGATCACTGTTTCTAACCCCTTAGGGTTCATTAAAAAGCATCAAGGCTTCATCACACCGATGTCACTCAAAAAAAACAACCTTACGCCTAAGCAAAAATCTCCTTATTTTGCGCGAAATCGGTCTAAGTATCATCATCATCATCAGCCTATTGTCGTCCACTGCTGAACGTAGGCCTCCCCCAGCGATTGCCACAACGCCCGGCAATGCTAACTAAGTATAATTGTGCTTTATTCATATTTGTCCAGTAAGAGCAGAAACAAAGCTTAGAGAATGTAAAATTATTCCTCTTTATCGCTAACACGCCTTCACTAACATCGTCTATCGCTCAGACCGTAACAGATACATTAATGTACTGATGACTGGACCGATGGTACAAATGTAGAACTTACGCGGATTGTACGAGTATATTTACATTATTCCTCTAAGCTTTGGTACTCAAAGTCTTGATGTCTGTAATATTGTCGTTCTGGTATCTTACTTTATTACGCTTTGCTTTTAGTGGATTGTACCGTTATTTGTCAATAAGTATGGACACTAAGAAAGTTATTTTATTTGGGTAACAATTCTATATTCCTCAATTATATTAGCCGATTCGTTTTTTTTGTAGTGTTAATCCATCGATTGGTTGATTATTATTAAAATTAAGTAATATAATTAGATGTCTTTAAAAGTCTTACCGTGTTTAGGTCGTATTTTGTTACTTAACAAAACAAAATACTCGGTAATATCTCTGCTTTTACCCGCTATAAGCTTGTGCTTTGTTTCAGTACAAAATTTACGTGGAATACTTCCAAAGCGCCTACAGTACGTATTAGCGATTCGTCGTGGACTTGAGTTCCCTTCAACATGTCTTTAGGGGCTCTGTTTATTTGTAATATTCATGTATAACAATGAATTTAATCAAATAACTAAATGATCGTAAAAATGTATTCATCATTTCGATGCGGCGCCTTTAATAAATTAGAAAACAACGTACTAGTGAAAAGTAACTAGCTTCATTTTGTTGATTGGAAGAGAAGACAGGTTATTGTTAATTGGTTTATCAATTATTATTTTCAGTATGATTGGAAATGTACTTTTATGTTAGAAACTTTCCAAGTAATTTCTGTTTGCGATTAGGTTTAATCTATACTTAATATTATTAAGAGAGAAACTTTGTATTTTTGTTTGTATTGAAATAACTCAAGAACTACTGGGCCGATTTCAAAAATTCTTTCACCATTAGAAAGTTACATTATCCCCGAGTAACATAGGTTATATTATTTAATTCCACACGGACAAAGTTGCGCACAACAGCTATTAAATAATCTTTTGATTGTGAACTTCCAATGTTAATCGAAAATACCAAGTCCCAAGTCTCAAATGTCTTTGTTATTCAAAGGTTGTTACTGACATAGTTTTCTCAATAACAAATCAATACAAAACAAGCGAACGTCGTCTGGCCGATTGGTGGTTGTTTTTCCACGAGAATAAATGGCATCGGAGGCACGCAAGAAACTTAACCCTTCACGGTCGCCGGTACGGTCGTACCGAAACGAAACTGTTTACGTCGCAGGGAAAAAATTGCATCGCGGTGTCCGTTTACACCGGGCGACGAGGCTCAGATAACAGTCGCGGACCAGACTATAGATAACGCTCAATTAGCCGCGTTTCTTTTACGTGGACCGCTTTATGCGAAAGATACACATTTATTACGTTATTTGGAAAATAGATTACCGTTTACATAATGTTGTTCTTCTATAATTTGACCAGGAAATCGAAAATATATATAGTTTCGAGCAGACCAACGATTTTGTTCAATGGTTTATTTGTATTATTTGTCTTCTGATTATTATTACCTAGCTGTTGTGCGCGACTTCGTCCACGTGGAATTAAATAACATGGCTTATGTTACTCGGGGATAATGTAGCTTTCTAATGGTGAAAGAATTTTTATAATCGGCCCAGTAGTTCTTGAGTTATATCAATACAAACAAAAAAAATAAAAAAAAAACAAAAATACAAAGTTTCTTTATAATATTAGTATAGATATAGATTAATCTATGAAAAGATACTGAACATGAGTTGTGTGATTTTGTAAATTACAGAGATTAATTGTCTCTTTCTAAGTACCCTACACCCCATCTTATTACGTAATTGAAGCATAATTTAAAATTATTATATTATGTAAAATTTGTATTCTTTCCGCATGTACAATATCATCAAAAGTTTCCTTCTAGAATATTCATGCGATTTGCAAAAGGAAAAGCGGAACGCTGATTGCGATTCCTAAATCTGTATTTAATGTATCTTCTGTCGAATTCTTCAAGCTATTAAATGTTCCAAAGCATTGCACACAATGTGCAAAAAACTCTTGATGGCGGCCAAATGGACAGACTGGCCTCGATTGAAATCATTAAATAAATACTCAGTCTTCGTCCTTAATTTTATTCCGGAGTCAATAGCTATGCCTTGATGACTTCATTTAAAATCGAAAAATGTTTTTATTCGCGTAACTTTTGTATTAGAAGTCACCACAACAGTCGAGAAAAAATGACAATCTTACTGGAGCACTCAGTCTCTTGAATTCGTTACTGAGAAGGAGTTCCTTACTGTGGAGTTATCATATTACATTTTTTAGAAGAGAAGTGGGCAAACGGGCTACTGGATCACCAAGGAGACCTTCCACATTTACAACAAAACTACATCTGTACTAAAACCTTGTTCGCTGCAGGATAGTATTTTAGTCAAGTAGCAAGTAGCATTTATCCGAACAAAGGATTTACTGCTGTTCGGACTCGTTTAAGTCTAAACCTAACTAGAATAGTAATTTAGTAACTAATCGTATCCGAACAGCAATATTTTAGTAGAGTAGATTAGTAAATCCTTTGTTCGGATACTTGCTTCTTGCTACTCGAATAAAACACTACCCTGGTGCGTACAAGGCTTAACGGAAGATACTTAAATAGTCTGAGTATGACAGTTAGCCGATATTGCTCATTAGCCATTTACATGGCTACTATGTGTAATTTATCCCTTATGCTCCATTATAATAATATCATAAAATAGCAGATATAAGTAGGTAGTTGTTACCTAAATGTGAAATGTATGTGTCGAGTAATTTCTAGCAAAGCCTGATATTTACCGGCTACCGAGTTACAGGTGTCATATTGCATGACACCGCCGCTTGGTGTGACGTGACGTGTTTACTCCTCACTTGTCCTTAATTATTATTTAGCCCGGTGTCTCGGATTTCGTCTACTGTATGTGCGGACACCGGATGGCGACCGGCACACTACAAACCTATATCTTCATTTATACGCCAACATTGTTTATACACGCTTCATTGTACTTCGCGTGCGCCGCTGACCGATATTTTTATACCCTTTTGATTAAATACGTCTTAAATATCAAAAGATTTTGATCTGAATTCTATGGAAATTAAAGTTGAGATTCTTCTTTTAACTAAAAATTGAAATTTTGATATCTAAAATGGAAAGATAGTTTTCTTTTTGCCTCTAAAAGTTCAATCACTGCTCTTTCTGTATAGTAAACGTAGCTTTAATAAAACAGGAAGTCAAATAACTTTTTTTAAAATTGCTACTTAAATTAAAATAATAAAGACATGTCGGCGAGTCGGTTATATTAAAGACATCAATAAAAGCTAGAGTTACAGTAGATCGAGCTAATTATGCAAAGTATAAGGCATCGGCAGCGGACTGCAAAATTTCGCAAGCAAAGTGACAAGCCGAAACTTAATAACTTACTCAGAAATGGGCGAGCAAATTGGGAGCCGAACGAGCGGTCGGACCGGCTCCGTAACCCAACACTGGCCGCCTGTTTCTTCGACACATATAAATTGTATTTTTATTCAAATCGAGCCTACGTGCTGCGATATAACCCCCCTTAAAACAAATAGCTGACCGTTGTTGTCATTTGAAGGAAAATTTACCTTAACATAGTGGATATAAATGTAGAAATACGAAAATGTTTAACATATCGTTAAGATTTTGAAGACAGGAAGCTTTGGTGCGACTGTAACAAAGATGTTTCTTGAATAATCTTGAGTATTTACTGCACACATGATCAAACCTTATTGCTATCTCTCTTTTTCTGGAAGACAATGAGTGGGTTGACAATATGTTTTGTATAAGTCTTTCAAAAGTGGAAATCCACTGTAAGAAAACCTGTACATTTATGCCAAGATACGATAAACTTTACCATGTACCCTATAAAATCAATAATGTTAATTTGCGTATTTCTGATTGAATATAAATAATCTAATAGATTTTTAGTTCGTTTTTAGACGCTTCTATATTTAATTTATTCGCCCTTTTCACGTAGCAGTCTCTTGCTTATAATTACTTTGTAATCAAACAAGAAGACAAGAGCTCTATAATTACTGGAAGACCCAAAAAGTAGCTGCAAGGCTAACCATAACCATTGTAATGACATACAATTTACTTAAGATACTCGTAAGTATTAATAAATAACTCTTTGCGCGTTCTGTCATACTCTAAAAGTGTTTTTTTTTTAATTAATCACTTCATACACCTGTCTTTTACAGAGAAGCTTTAAACCATAATAATAACTAGCAATAATCGAGTTATTTTTTAATGTACAAACGCGTTGGTTGATAATAAAAGGTTTAATAAAAATGTGAAATTTAAAATCGCAATCAGCCGAGCATTCGGTACGCAATCGATTCAGTCCTTTGACTATTAAATTACAGGACTTGTAAAGCACAATATACCATGTCCAAAAAACGTACAACTTTCTACACTTGAGTGCTCGATTTGTTTTCGTATTTTTGGTCAGTACATGCTTAATTATTTTTTTTCCATATCCCTCGCGTAAAAGTAGCAATATTAATTCAAAAGGTACATCGGCCACTCTGTGCAGAGTCCGATTTTTTATAATCAATGATTCAGTCATAAACTCATAATGCATCCCGTCGAGTGTGAGATTATAAAATCGTTAAGCATCGAATCGTAAAAGTCGATATACCGAAAAATTAATACGCATTCGTATATCGAAGTATATCTTCAACGGTCGATAATCGTAAATTAAAGTCCAACTCTGAGTTAACCGAGCGTATAAACTGAGAGAGATTGAAAGTTCATGTTACTCGTACTTCGGAGTAAAAAAACGAACAATGTGAAACAGAAAAGGGGTAAAATAATATCGATTGTGGAAATTGTTTAACTTAAAATAAAATTCTTTTAACTTAACATGGTTTTGACGAGATTATCTCAGCAGATTTTATGGATTACAGTCACGCGCAATTTACACGCCTTTTCTTTGTATTCTAATTCATTCAAAAATCTTTAATGAACACATATTGAGAACCACTGGAACCCCCAACAGAGTCGCTCTTTACTTCCAATCAGGAATTGTATTCCTTGCTAAATACATTTTAATTATTTAAACCTAAATCTCCGAATTATAAGACCAACTTAAACATAACACTCACACATACAAACCCCATTCTCTGTACACTAGAATAAGCTTGAGTCATTTTTTTTTAATAATTTGCTTTGAATGGGTCCCCGGCTGGTTTCTAAATATCTTGTCAGAATAAATTTATCCTGCACCCTAATCTGTTTGGAGAGAGCGAGAGGTGCGGGGAACGGGTTTTAGAGCGGGACGTAGCGATGCGCCCGCGCATCACAAGTGACCGGATTAATGCATTTTAAACGAAGAAGGCTTAATTTTGATCTCGGCTCCTTTAATTGAACGGTCCTTTTATTTATTTTATTTTATTCGAAGTAAGACGCGAGCATTACTTTTGTGTATTTGTTAAATTCTTTGATACTAAATTATAATCTTTACATTTTATTAAATGTAAGAATTAATTGTTCAGTAATGTACTGTCCTATAATATATAAACGTAAATTAAAACATATTTGAAAATCTTCTTTTACTTTAGATTACTTAAATCTTAACCTATTTTAATAAAAGGTATGTATCTCATTTTCATTTCTTCTTTGAAATTAAAATTTTCAAGCCATCATTCCCCTTCCTTGTTTAAATCATACAACTTCAATAAAACCTTAATTTCTCACTAAACTATCTACCTGTTATATAAACGGCTAACATAACTTATTAAAAAGTTTAATCTGAATTAATTAAACAAAAACAAACATTGAAAATGTCTTAAGAAGCTAAATGGTACAGATTTATAGGCTATCTATTTCTCAAGCGTCGGCAACTACTTTATTTACAATCAGGACAGATCGGAGAGTCTTGTACCATGATTGACCGTGTCCATACTCCCTGCCCGCTGTGAAACTTCACTGGATACATTTTAATAAATAATTCCAATGCTTTAAAAGCGATAATTTCTCCTTTCGATACCTTTGTATTAACTTAATGGTACCCATTTATATCTGTTACTCTTTGTTTTGTTTGTTTCAAGTTTAAGTCCGCTCTGGTTTTTAGATTTTGTACATTGTTGGAATTGAGGCTTTGGTAATTTTGTGTGCTTACTTTTTTACGTCTAACATTTTAGAAAAATTGTTTTGTGGCTTATTTAACTTCTTGTTAGTTGCATTCCGATACAGAAAGCAAAAAAAAAAATAGGAATGCTCTGCATTTCCGCTGGCTTTAGAGTTCCAATTAAATCAATCTAATCAACTAGAGAAGTGATACGCAGACAAGAAACAGAGCCAATATATTGTTAGTTGCAGCTAATGGAACTCAAAGTAATGCATATTTTATACAAAGTGGAATCAACTGGATGTTTTTATTAACGAAATAAGTATGATCTTGTCATGAACTGACATTACTACAGTAATATTTGGAGCATTTATTTTAATAATCAAAATTTTAAAATTCAATATTGTCCTAAAATTTTGGGAGTGTCATACTTTATTGGAATGCTTTCTCTAAGTGACAAAATAAGATTTAAAGTGACCCAATGTTAAATAAACACACATAAACTAAACGAGTATAAACAAAAGAATGTGTGCATCCAAAAATGGTACGCTGTAAGAAACTAATACAATAGTTAGAAATGTATTGAATGATGGCTCACAACAATTTCTCCGATCGGGGAACCTGTTCGATCGTGATGGATGAAAAAAGCCGTGAGTCGGCGCCGATTGATCCGGCCGCCGCGAGATTGAGACATCTCAGAACGGGTTCCATCTCATTGGTGTAGGTTTTACATTGTGCTGCCGGTCATAAGCGGTAGCGAGTCTAAGTTTTTTACAACAAAGTTTTTTACTTTTAAAAGTACGTATCTATTATATTTTTAGTAATGCCAATTATTGTTAGTTTCATTGACTCATTGATTAATTAAAACGATGAAATGAAAGTTCAATGCATTGACTATAATAATTTTAGTCTACATTTAGCGTCAGCTGCTACACATTTTTTTAAAAGTATAGTTTGTTATAACTGTAATTCGTTTCTTAACTTAACGTAGAAGAATCTATCTATATTACAAATTTGTCTGCTTTCTTTGCGATTTTAAAGCCACTATATAATAAAAGCCAAGCACTCTTTACTTTATTTATTTTGTTGTGTGAATTTAATTATTTGGTAGAGCTATTACACTTACAGTACTCAAAAAATCTTAAAAACTTCGCTTCATAAGCGCCCCACAATCTGACGGACGTGAATATTTTTATGGTATTCGGAATTTAAGCGTATCCATATCATTTAAGATTCTTACTTTTTCTTTTCAGTTTTCGGCCGATAAGCTTCTACTTAATGGCGAGATTTAATTTTGTTAAATCGCTCCTCCTTACATCTTATACCACACGGTAACGCCCACGACACGCGCACGTAATTGTTCCCAGAATCTTTATTTCCAGTTTTTCGATCCCTCGCATAGAGAACATAATTGCCCCATGTGTTATCAAATAATCTTTAAAGTATCAATTCCTAGTTGATTGAGAATTTTGCTTAAAAATTTCAAATAACTCGATTAAGAGGATCGCGTTAAAATCGATTTCAACCGGCGTCTATTAAGATATTGAGGTATTTTTATTTTACAATTCGTATCGGGTCGACGACCATAATACCTATAGTTTATTGTTCTTTTTTGATTGTACGTTTGTTAGTAACGATCTATCGGAATCATCTTAAATACATTGGCCTTTTGTATCGAATTCGCTTCGTCTAATTTTTACCGGTTTATTTTTTTTACTATTCTTTGTGAGATTTCGTACAGTACGCTATTTCCATTTTAATTCTGTATTCATTAATTCGTTCTATGCCAATTTAGATTTATTCGTGCGTATATGCCTGATTGTTGATAGTATCTATACTTCACATGTATTATTTGAAGAAGATTTTCTTCATAACTCTCGAAATAAGGTTTTTATAACGGTAAATGGACTCAAAATTACTTAAGTTTGTACTCTCGTTTTTGACTTATATTTATATGATTTAATAGGCACAGAATATTTTCCACAACTTGTGTGTAAATCATTAAAACAGTTGTTTTTAATTGGACCTTGTTAATTTTTTTGTACATTAATTTAATTATGGTCCTTCGACATGTTTGTTAACAAAACTTCGTGTTGAGGGAAACATACATCATAAAGTCCCTTCGAATCTCCGTTCCGTTCTTCCGAGAAAGCCAATTAACAACTTAACACGTGTTTTTATGCGAAAATCAAAGACATGTGGCGAGAGTATGGTATACGAATGCCACAACTGTTAAATATATGAGTTTAGGTCGTATTGTCAACATTATAAAGATTTACTAACATCTGTTTATAAGAATTATTTTGGTGAAAACAGATGTACACTATTTGCTACTTTAATTCATATGTAATAAGCCTCAAAATTGCTAGAATAAATATGAGTAGGATGCAGAAATGTTCGAAGTATGTTATTTCAGCTAAAGTCTTGATTTCCGTGGGGTTTTTCTTTGTTCAAAATGGTATGACAGAAAACTAGAATATATTTTAAGTACATTAAAATGCCGAAAATAATGATAAGCAATGTCAAAGCGTTCACAATCCACAAACTGAGACATAAAACAAGCTAACAGACATAATTGTCTCTCATTATATCACCAAAAATAAATCTTAGCGACCCTTATTTATGAGCAACTACGACTGCGATATATTTAAGTGAAGACAAAGAATTAGTACAAAACTTAGTTCATAAAAACTCTTTGTTTTTTAAGCAAGTAAGAAATGGGTTAAAAATATAAAGTTTTTAAATTTATTTTTATTTGCCACGTGCTTTGTGGTGAAAGGGCTACATTGTCTGGGTGCCCGCATGTCCGAGAACGCCTCAATTGCTATTGAAGTCTACCAACGAACCAACCATCAGGGCTATATTTTATTACATTTTTCATGAAATATTTTTAAGCTAATATTTTACACGGCTACGTAAGTTAACTTAACCAAGTTTAACAAGAGATAAGTCCTATAAAAGTAAGAATTTAAGAATAGTGTGAACAAAAGTTTTCACTTCTAAATTAAAACTTGATAGTTTAGTTTAACTTTGGACCACTTAACTGACACATAACGAGGCAATTAAATAAATAGACACTTAAAAACAAACGCTTGTCTATTCTTAATCTCTGGCCCTAGAGTAATTAAACTGCGGGCCCTTAACAAGTAATTAGTGTGAAGGGACCGGAAGGGCATATGGGCGCAGCTTGCTTGGTTTTGGATTTCTTACTACTGTTACAATACTTACTTATTTCTAGTTCTAACTGTCTTTTTACAAAGAACTTTGTACCCTCATAGGTCCAGTATCCAGGGACATGGAGTCCAAAACAATGATCGCTTAATAAAGTTTATTTGATAGACGACCGAATGTACTATCGCCACTCAAATTTAAGCGTTAATTAAATCTAAGTGTCATAATTAAACGAGATAGTCGTATAATTTGGAGTTTAAGCGTGGACTTAGCATGTAAGACGCTCTTAAATTTGAGTTGCGTTTGAAAATTCGACCGAAAAGATAAGCTTCACGCATTCATCAAGAAGTCTCACTTACGATATTTGTATATGAAGTATTCACTAAGGGACTTCCTTAACGACTTTGTGTGCGGGATTAAATGAAGTCATATAACAAGCATGTATAAATCATCTCTGATTATATCAAAAGAGGGAAAAGGATAGAAGATACAGATCTTATGTGTGGAAATGAGAGAACCTTCACCCGTTGGGGTATAATTATGGCTTGGATATTATAATAACAAGTTATGAAGCAACTTACCTTATGGAATATCATTCGGGTTTATATGTTTGAATTGAGTTATTTTAAACATAATTACACATGTGCACGAAATTACCGATCTTTCTTTTTTATTTTTTCGTAATAAAGATTATTTTTCCGCCAGCAATAAAGTTTTTTTTTTTGCTTTTTGCTTAATTGTAATTGGCATAAATTTATCCTTTTTTAAGCGACTTTTTGATCGTAACTTTATACATTTTATGTTTATTTTTTAATACATTGAATTAGGCTATAAAGTTTCTTAACGATTCTGTTAAATTAAAACCAATTTATTGTGTAAATAAATCAAGGCAAATTGATTGTCGCTTTTTTTAAGCATCAAGTAAAGACATCAATCATCCCTTCCAAGCTTCAACCTTTTTATCATATTCCAAGAAGCGTCAGAATTATAGCTGTTTTACATAGCACCCCGGCTACCTGCTATAACTCTTGATTACAGAATAAAAAACCTTGTTAGCGGACCGTTTTTTTTTTGCAATCTCTAAACGAACCACTAATCGTTTTATTGGCTTTGATGTTTTAATGATCAACATTTCAGGACTTCTTAAAATTGTTAATATTTGCAATGATTTCCCGTTGACGTCATTGTAATGAGTAATTATTAACAAATAGGCTACTTTAAACGGGGAATTTATAATGGAAATACAGCCTACACCGCCTCTTAAAGCAACTATGCAGTAAGCCAAGTTGTTGAATATTTTGCTTTCAAGGAAATAAGGCAGCACACATTATTTTCTTCAATCTATCATATAATAAAGGGTTACTACATATAGGAAACGATAGACATTTTATATTTTGTTATAAATATGTGGAGAAACTAGCCAGTGGCGGCGTCTTCTTTTAGCGCTGTATTTTGAATAATAATCGCTTCATAATTAAGACCATAAGTGAACGACCTTAGCAGATTACTGTATAATTAAATACATTTAATGTCTGTCATTTGTTTTTTCATCTGTAGATATTCAAAAAAAGGAAGGATCGCCGACATTACAAATTCACGTCGCCTCGCCTTCATCTCGCCGCACGTCCGTACAACAAGCAAACTCATAATTTACAGCCGCTCTCATTAGTATACGCCGTTACGAAGTCACTGCGCACACCGTGCCAGAAAGGGGCCGCCTAACAAAGCTATTGAAATTCATATTTTAACGCTCAAACTGACCGCAGACCGCTATATGTCGTCCACCCGGTTACAAATTTTACGCCCGATCGATATCGATAAAAATTAATACATCACTCGGGAACTAAGCGATGCGTACTGGAACGTCGATAAGCTAAAACCGACCCAATCGATCTGAAACCGCCGCCCGTTATTTCGACTATTCGATAAAAGTACGATAAAGCGGAATTTCGGGTGAGCTTTTTGCAATCGGTTACACGAATGTCGCACGGGTGAGCAACGCAGACGCAAATGGAATTCGAAACGGATCAACTTATTGCTCTCGATCGATGATTTCTTTTTTTCCTCTATCGATTCGTACATCGATGTCTCGCTCGGTTCTCACACATTTCGATGAAGACATAAAAATTTTGGAAGTCGCCTGGCGGTGTGTCAAAAGGGGACCACATGGGTTAATTTCGTGATTTTTCGAGAAACCCATCTCGTTGCGGCGCTCACCAAATTGGTGGTCCCTGACGCCTCTCGCATCGAGCCATTATTTGTGGCCAAATAGCCCGCCGGTTCGCCTGAGCGTGATCACCAAATCGAGCCGTTTGTTCTTGCTTTATCTTTCCTTTTTTTGCCTTAAAAACGTGTTTGTTTTCGAAGGAATGGGCGTATAATTGTTATGGAGATTCGTGGCCGCCATGACACAATCTCGACGTGGCGTCCCGCTGATTATCTTTGATTAATAACTAAATAACTACGTTAGGTTATTAACCACATTCTCCCTCTGCATTAAACCGGCCTCCGGTTGAATAACTCGTAAGCTTGCCACTATATAAAATTAAAAAGGATTTTTAAAATTGATCTTAGTAATTGCTAATGCTAGGAACTTTGCTGTCATATTTTCTACAGAATAGTATTTTGATATTAGTCTCTAAACTTAGCTGTTTTGTTTTTAAACAGTTGTTTAAGCCGTGGAAACTCATCCCTAGTTATGCTCTTTACCTGCTTTTGTACACCATACTGAGATATATATTTATATATGAATGCATAAATCAATTTCCTATAAATGAGTATTTGATTAACATAAAATAAATGTCTATGAATTAAGTATAGCTGGACGATGATAGGTTTATGATAGTTTTTATGCAATTGATTTATACTAATTGATGTTTTATAAGAATTTGCATAACTAAAATTTTATAGAAGTATATTTTAGATAAAATATTGATTATAGATGTTTTAATTTATAATTTATCTTACTTATAAATGTTAGTACGATGATAGAATATTTTTAGGGATTACAGCATAATGTATTTCACTAGTAGTACTGTAGATTTATATATTTCTCTAATTAGTTTCAATATACTAAAAAAAGTAGTTGACAAGTTAAATCAGGTATTTTTTTTTTAAATAGCAATAAACTTGTAGTAGGGTTGAGCTATAAACATATTTTTTTGTTGCCCTGTTTATATTTATCGAGAGAACGTTTATCGAACTAAATGTAAAATAAACTCAACAAACGCGCCGCTTATTATTTTGCCAACAAACTAATTTACGATCAACAGCTAGTAGTAAAAAGCTTTTATTGCCCGCACTATAGTGATCACGACATTATACGGGAAATATCGCCACATTATGACACGAAATTAACCACATCTAGGGTTGACAAACATATTAAAATCAAAACAATATATCATCAATATAAATGCAATGATAAATTCTAAATAGGTGTCTAAATTATAATGGAAAATATTGTGACTATAACCAAATTATTGTTACCCTAACACTCATAGAAGGAATACGAAGGAGACTTCACTCTGGAAAGGGCAATCGTTAAAGATAAGAACATGGAATTGCCAAATATAAATTGCGAGTAAAAGTTGATTCTAGAAAGAAAACGATCAAACACAGAAAACATATACGAGTATGTAAAAGAGTAGACGGAAATCTTATAATCAACGCACAGCCAAAACTATTGAGTCTATAGACTTGAAAAATTATAGAGGTTACTGTCACTACGTAGGTGTGCACTAAGAAAGGATTTTAAGAAATTCGACCCCTCAGGGTCTGAAATGGGGGTCCAAAGTTTGTATGGCATCCTAGAAACTTGACATTTCGCATAGGGGTTTCTATTACTTTTTAAAATTTATTTTATATACGTTTCACGCGGATTAAGTCGCGGGCGACCGCTAGTTTTGTTAACAAAAGTATTGACATAACGACTTGATTTCTATCGTTCATATTTAGTACCGCTTTTCAAAGTGGATATGAAATAAGCAGTCCCATAAAGCACCAGGTCTGTGTATTTATTAATCGCCTATAGTGGTAAGTGGGCAGTTTATATTCAAAATGCTTCTAGCGCGTTGACATCTCAATTTGCAGTTATTACTGTCCACTATGACTAAGCCGACTTGATTGGTTGCCTTATTATGAGCTGGATTCTTGTAGACTTATTAAATCTTAAATAGATTGCGGCGACTTTTATGGTAGCTATAAAAGACTGATTTTAAAGGTTCGAATCGTTAGAAATGTTTATTAGCTGGCCAAAAGTTGGTTTGATTATTAATGCCAAATTAGTGATGTTTCTTTAAGTAGAGTAATAATTATCTATAGTTCTGCAGTTCTTAACTCTTTATAACATCTACAAAAGATTTTCAATGAAATTTCTTAATTATTGAATTTAAAGATATATTGTTGGTTTTTCAAAGAGTATGATAAGGGTCACATGTTTGTATACTAGTAGTGATAGCGTACATCTGAAGGTCACATAGGTCAATTTGTACTTTATTATTAGATTAATTGTCATGATATTCTTGTTTAGTAAGATCGTTATTATTTATTAATCATTTTATTTGTATCTGCAGGCTTAGAATATCTGAGTGCTGCGAGAAGTTTACATCCTGAGCTACATGCAGGCAGCACGCTCGCCAGTCAGGACTTCCAATTAAGTTTAGAAGGTAAGATATATTTACTTTTTGTGTTTCTACCATCTCGGGTTTCAATTAGGAGGCGACTCTTATATGTTTACTAAAATTATCTTAAATATAAATTCAAATAATGAAGATGCATTTGATCAGATAAATCAAAGCTTATATTTTTTCTTCTAAAATCTAAGCACTTAAATTGTATTAAAATTATGTCCATACAATTTTACGGCATTATATTATCTAACGTAACCACCACCTCAATGTTCCAGGATCAAGAATAGCTTCACCGACGAGATTAAGATTGTCTGGAGGCGCGATAAGTGCATCAGCGAACCGCAAACGTGCTGTATCCTGGAGTCCTTATTCTGCAGAGTCCCTGGACCTGGCGGCGGTCATCCGCGCCTCGCCCGCTAGCCTGGCTGTCAGGGCGCCCTCTGCCGCCTCCACCGGCAGCTATGGCCACCTCAGTGCTGGTGAGGATTGGATTAAGTCTTTCGGTAAATTATAGCCTTTTTACTTCTGTTGCTCAAGTGCATGTTCTCTTAGAATTTGTAGCTTTTCTTTTCATCTTATTCTTATATTAGTCTTAGTTTACTAGATTTTCAAATGCTTAGTTACTTTTACTTTTTAGTATCCTATTATTCATTTAATGCCATGTTACCTAAGTAGTTGCATAGTCTTTACCTAAGTTATATTATTTTCTAGTTAGCCGTTTATTATTCTCATTGACTTCATTGCGAGGGCGATTGGTTCTACCAGATATCTATCAGACTCCTTATATTACTTTAATGTTGAATATTTGTAGGTGCGATATCTCCCGCGCTCTCGCTGTCGCATGCATCGCTGGCGCAGCAGTTACTGGCTCGTGGAGGAGTGGGTAGTGGCGTGCTAGCTGGAGGAGTGCTGCTCGACCCCGCTCACCAGCAGGCGGCCGCCGCGGCTGCACATCATGCGGCGCATGCGCATCTTGTCGCAGGGATTCATAGGTAACGATATTACGGCAAGCCTAGGGCAGGGTCATGCGAAATTGATCGCAATCTCCTTATAATATTATCGTGAGAACTTGTTGTAATTTGTTGTGACCGTATTCCAGATCTCATATATCATCGCCGACGCAGCTTCTACTGAGCGGAGGAGCAGGCGGCGGACTGGAGGTGCGCGGCGGGCTCACGCTGGACGCGCACCTACCCCCTCACCAGCAGCACGAGGTCACTAGTATCATGGAGGCTGACAGGTAAGGAACATGATCACTGGTTTAAAGATTGCATTAAATAAATTTATTTAGATACGCCATAATATTTTCTTTTCTTTCTAGTGCATCAACAGCGTTAAATCAAAGGAAGTCACCGCAGAGTGTAATGTCGCACAGAGAGATGCACAGCAACAAGCCGCTGTCGGCCGCCGCCGAGAGCACCGTGCACGACGGACTCGACTCCAAAGACGAACCGGGAGACTTCATTGAGACCAACTGCCATTGGGTAAGTGGA
>QDHC01005707.1:51706-67131 GCA_013186455.1 Papilio dardanus tibullus | reverse complement strand
TGCGAGTATCCCGGCTGCGCCAAGGCCTTCTCCAACGCCAGCGACCGCGCCAAGCACCAGAACAGGACGCATAGCAACGAGGTATGTCGCTACTAGTACTTTAGTACTTTGGGAGATTTGTAAACTTAGAAGATCTAAATGACGTAGATGTGGCAATCAATCAGATTGTCAGATTGCGATATGAATATTTTTATTTTTTGTTTGCAGCATTTGTCGTTTTACATCATTAATTGCCTAGTATTACAATGTTTTAATTATTACATTATAGAAACCGTACGTGTGCAAGGCGCCGGGCTGCACCAAGAGGTACACGGACCCCTCGTCGTTGCGAAAGCACGTCAAGACTGTGCACGGCGCTGACTTCTATGCCAGTAAGAAGCACAAAGGTAATAACAACACACACATGACACCTTTACTGCAAAATATTGCAGACTCGTTAGAATATTGCATATTTGGTCCATATTTCTCAAACTACACATACGCTAAGCGAGATCCCATAATAAAATCTGAGTACAGAAGACTTCCACGATTGTCGGAATTTAGGTCTAGCTTTTGTTACTGTTTGGTGCTGAGTGGACTGTATTGTGACGGGCTGTTGATGGTGACGAATTGAGGCGTATATTGCAAGTTTAAATGGTACAGTAAGTATGTGTTGACGCGCTGCGTGCCAGCGTGGAGCGCAACTGAAGGACGCGGGCTGAAGAGCGCGCGGGGCGGCGGGCGAGGCCTGAAAGGCACCGCTCCCGCGCCGGCGGTTGTGACATATGACCAAACAGTTACCGAAGACATGTTTTTTGTGAATTCTTATTATCGAACATTGGATATTTACTACAGGTAACACTAATCTTTGACTTCACAGGTTGCAGTCGCGGCGACGACTCAGCGGAGTCCGGGGGCGGGGGCGCGGGCTCCTCGCCGCGGTCGGAGGAGGGCGGCCCTGCTGTTGGCCGCGGGCATGTCTCCTCCGCGTCTGTCAAGAGCGAAAGTCCTGCCTCCCCGCTGCCGCATAACTTGCACACTCCCGCGCATCAGGTAAATGCTTATTTTATGAAATCCCAAGAAAAGAGCGTACTCCTCCCTCAAAGGCCGGCAACGCATCTGTCGTTCCTCTGGCGTTGCAGATGTTCATAGGCGTCGGACCAATTAATTTAGTTGATCCGCTGCTCGTTTGTCCCCTTATCCTATAAAAAAATGCTGGTTAAATGTATATGAACAAATTAAATATTGTGTAGGCGTCCACTAGAGTGTGTTAATCATAGATTGTGTTTATTGTCCAGTTGTCAGCTCAGTGCGGTGGAGAGCTGGACTTCGGTGGCTCAGGACTCGGTGGCTTTAGTGACGAAAATGGCGCACCTTACTTTAGACTAGATGGAGATGTGAGTATAATTTACATGTGTGTCCCAAAATGATCTAAGACCTTGGATCCACAGAAAACTCCAAAAATGAAGGGTAGAAATTAAAGAAGAAATGTAGCAATAGCCGTTTACCGTAACTAGTAATTTGTAAGGCGTCTACGAGAAAAGTTTGGATATCTTTGTTCCATATCATTGTGATAAAACTTTATTAAATTACTTAATATTATACAGGTGGAACAAGAAGTGGTGGGCGAGGTGGGCCAGTTGCCGCTGATGCTCCGAGCCATGGTGGCCATAGGGGAGCCGCGCGCGCAGCACGCGCCGCGCTTCGGACACAAGATGGCGGCCGGCGCGCGCTTACTGCCGCATCCGCATGACATGCCCCCTGGTGAGTTACACGTGCACTTGCACTAAAGTTCTAGATTAGTGTTTGATTTTATATCATTGTTACGTTGTCGTCTGAACCGGTTTTATTGTATTCTTCTTCTTTAATTTAAGGTTTTCAACCTTGTCGGTGGAGTCCTTTCCAACCCTCTCTGTCCTGTGCCAACATCTTGACCTTCTGATACGACACGACGACCACTTTCTTTTGTATGATTTTTTTTTTCATTGCATTGATTTTAATTTTTCAATCCGTGTTGTTTAGCAGGCATGCCGGGTCGGACGGAGCTGGGCAGCACTAACGTCGCTGTAGAGCTGAAGACAGGTCTCCCCAACACGAGGCGGGACTCCGGCATCTCGTCTGGCAGTAGCCTATATAGTGCGAGGTATGTTGCTAAGCTTAGGGCTTTACGATTAGTTAAATACCCTCCTAATGAATCTTAATGAAGGACTCCCCCACACAATGACAAATATTAAGAACATATTTTTCTAGTAATGACTTAGTCATAACTTCAATGGGTTAATTTCACTCGGAATTCTTCGCAACACTAATGTTTAAAACTTAAATTTCAATGATTACCTACATGCTTTTTACTTGTAATAATTATAAATAAATTCTTCATGACCAGGTCTTCAGACATATCGCGTAAAAGCAGTCAGGCGTCTGTAGTGTCGGGCGCGGTGTGCGCGGGCGCAGCGCCGCGGCTCCTCGCGCACCACAATAACGTCTATGACCAGCTGTCCCCGGATAGTAGTCGCAGGTATACAAATAAATAGCCATAAATAATACGGGTACATAAAGAATAAAAAGCGCTAAACAATACGTTTTTTTTTAATCTTTTTTATACGTCTAGAAACGTCTTTATACGTCTGAAAACGTATTAATGAAGAAAGGCAAATTTTCTGTTCTTGTTTTAAAAAAGATTGCTAAATTTATAATACAATTGAAACTAATATAAAAAAACAAACTAAATATGGAATATAAAAGAATCATCCTGCTCGAAGGGCCAAATTACTAAACTATAATAAAGTCCAAAGTATATATGATTTAACAACTTGTTAAATAAGCCAATTTTTGTCAGATCTAGTCAAGTGTCGTGCGTGGGGTACGCGCCGCCGCCGTCCTCTGCGCTGGCCGCCGTGCAAGCCGTCAGGACTTCGCAAGGGAATCAGGTTAGACATCGTTAAAGTATGCTTACTTGAAGTAGTAAGTAACGCTGTACACATTGGCAATTCCCTCCAACAATCATGTTTGTGCAGGCGGTCCTGCTCCGCGGGGTGACGTGCTCGGAGGTGCGCGCGGAGGAGCTGGCGCTGGAGCTGGAGGCGGAGGTGCAGGTGAAGCAGGAGGCGCGCCGGCTGTCGGAGCAGTCCAACCTCAGCGACCAGCACTACCAGCCTTACCCCTGCGCTGCTGATGAAGTCGTAAGAAATTTTAACACGCTTTTTTACTTGAATCGAGAATTTGTAAATGTAAAATATAGTTGTCTTAAGCCCTAATTGCACTAAGCGACAAGCTGCATGATACTAGCTGCTGATTGTCAATTGCGGCTGCGCCAATGGAATGGTACAGCCATAACAAGGTATCCTATAGAAATCACAAGTGTTATCTTTCCATAGGGCGACGCGCCCTTCCAGTTCAAAACCGAGGACGAGTACGAGGCTGTGACGCACAAGGAGTCTCGCTCCAACTCCACCAACACGGTCGTCGTCACCACCGCGCAAGTTCACCATCCCAACCAGGAGGTTAACTTGGAACAGGTTACTATTACAATTTATACGAGTTTATACGATGACAACTTTACTATTATTACTCGTAACAGATAACAGAGGTTTTTTTCTGGTGTTTAGGTGGCGGAAGGTGAGATGGTGGAGAACAAGCTGGTGATACCAGACGAGATGATGCAATATCTTAACCAATCAATATTGGCCACCGACACGGTAACATCAGCTAAGACCGACCCCGCCGACGCCAACGACCCAGAGTCCAAGGACAAGGACCAGCCGACCAAAGACGACGCAGGTGATCCGAAGAACACGAACAATTCCAGTGACAAAATCAGTGATGTCGCCACCAGTGACGATTCCCTCCTCAAAAATTTAGGTGCCATAGGAAGTGATCTCAATATAAGTGATATTCCAGTCGATTTAAGATCTTTAGACGTTAGTATGTCTGGTAACAGTGGATCTCTTCTAGCAAAAACTCCCGAAGATAAGAGCACTCCTCTTCAGGAGCAAGTCATTCCGGAGGTCGTAACGGAAAAATGCGAACAGGAGTTCCCTAAACCACCGACCAATAACACATCGAATAATCCGTTACAATCTCTACAAACGATGACAGCGAATCAAACCGAGCAATCAAATAGAATGCGACTAAATAATCCTCTACCTCAGAAGACGGCAATGAGCCCGAAGACAATAGTCATGACACCTCAGAATGTACTCAGCCCGAGCCTAGCTCACGGTATGCTGAGTCCTCAGAGTCTGCCGCACAGTGCCATGAGTCCACAAAGTGGAATGAGTCCACACAACCTCCAGAGCGGAATGAGTCCGCATATGCCTCACGTTATGAGTCCGCCTAGCGTGTACAATGTCATGAGCCCTCAAAGTGTTATGAGCGTGATGTCGCCGCAACATAATGCAATGAGCCCCCAGAGTATGCAGAGTCTCATGAGTCCACAGATGCCGAATCAAATGATGATGAGTCCACGGCATAATAATATAGGCAGTCCTATGTCGCAAAATATCGCCAGTCCCATGATGAATATCGCGAGTCCCATGAGTCACGGCATGCCCAGTCCCATGCACCCAGGCCTGCAGAGCCCGCTCACCAGCCCCATGGTGCAGAATATGTCAAACATGACGATGAACGGCACGCCAGTACCGAACCAAACGCAAAACGTTATGATGAATATGAATCAAATCAATCAAAATCAAATGCCTGGAGCTCCCTACGTGAACAATCGACAGACTTGCAATGCTAAGATTCCAAATAAAAATTATTCTAACGTTCCTGCTAATCAATACCAAAACCAAAACTACGGGCCGGCACCTCCCTACCCGGCACAGGTTCAAAATCAAAACATACGCAGTCAACAGAACATGCAACAGTATCAAATGATGCAATACAACCAGAACCAAATGTCGAGACTGGGACCGATGGTGCAGAACCAACCAAACATGGCGTACAACAATCAAATGATGAACTACCAATCCGTCAACTATCACAATCAAATGCAAACGTCACGATCATCCGCGATGAGCACCGACAACAGCGCCAACATGAGGACGATGAACAGTTACTGCGAGCAACTAAATCAAATGCCACCTCAAAATCCTTACAACCAGAACATGCAGTATCCTCAACCACCTCCATACAACTCAGTGGTGAACGCGGCGAACGTGATGGGACCTCCGCCACCCAAAAACAATCACCAGTACAACCAAGCGATGATGAACAACAACCAATACTACAATCATCAACGACCTTACAATCAATGGGACTATCCGGGGAATCAATTCAACAAGCACAACATGCAAAAATCTGTACAAAATTCGGTGAACATGTCGACGGGGAGTCAGAAACCGGTGAACGGGACTAGAGTATCAATAAACTGCAATCAGATGAAGAGCGACCAGCAAACGGACTGTAGTATGAACAGCGTGCGCAGTCAGAACCAAACTAGTGAAGTACAAGTGTGGGACATATCGCAGTCACAGATAGAGGCCTCTAACGGCAGGAAGAAGAACCAGAATACGATGCGTCAGGACACGTACCAACGTACTCTAGAATATGTAGAAAGCTGCGAGAATTGGAAGAGTTCGGAGATGGTGTCGAGCAGCACGCATCCTCTACAGGCTGATAATATGGTTGTGAACGACCTACAGACCTCACTATCATCGTTTTATGAAGAAAATCAATATTTACAAATGATACAGTAACATTTTTGACTGAGAGACTCAACACATAAATTGTAAACGACAAATTCTTTGTCCTTTGAATTTAGGGTGTCACGAATTTAGTATACAGCTATTGGTTTATACATATTTTACTATTTTTTAAACCCAACACGTAATGTCTCCAGTCTATTGTATAACAAAGGTTTAGAATAAAATAGTTTGTATCAAGTTGCTCTACAGACTGACTAATTATAAAATTCTAAATTTAGTTCGATTTAAGATTTTTTTCAAAGTACATTAATTTTGGAACAAAAAGACAAGTCTTCAATTTCTGTAAATAATGTATACTCTTATTCGTCTTCCATAGTTTAATTAAGTACAATAGTTTGTTAATGTTACTTATAAATATGTACAGTTAAGACATTTGATGTAAACAAAGGTTGTATGTGCCTTAACTTTGAACTTTAACTTAGTGCCTTTTCATGACGATATTATCGATTTGTAGTTATTTAATTTATAACGAACGTAGAAAGGAGTAATAAATGTAATACTTATAAAATATGACATGAAGAAAATTGATATTAAATAGGATCCCTTTTAAGACATAAAAAATCACTCTGTTTATAAAATGATTTGTTTTTCATATAGTATGAGGGAGAAAAAAAATATTTTTTACAAACTGAGAGACAGGAGTCTCATTTCATAAAGTAATTTTACTAAATAACAGTTATATTATTATAGTCTGAATATTTTCTATGTTAGAGCTAGATATACAGAGTAATTTTCTAATGGTGCTTCAGAAATGAACTAACTCCAGTGAACACATACAAGGTAAAACTTAACTTCTATTAGCGTGAGCTTTCACTGCCATAAACATGGACAAAACATAAAGATTACTGGTGTTGTGGCAAAAATCTCACGATTACATTTCTATTGAAATATTGTACAAAATATACACATTTTTTTTAGAATTTTTACAGGATTGTTAAATGTAATTTTTCTAGTGTTAGTTTTTAATAATCTTTTATTTTAAGCTTGTTATAAATGCAATAATTCTGATACGTTTCTGTAACGTAGAATCTCTTAGTTTAATTTTTATGAGATTACTAGATGATAAGATTTTGTTATATTTTTAATTATTTAAATGAAAATAAACGGTACGCACAAAACTGTAACAGAACAAACTACTATTTTGTAATAAATTATTGTTTTTTTTAATGTAAAAATGCATTTGTAAACCTGTGAGCGATATTATAATTTTATTGAATAAAAGTCCCTATCACTGAAATTATTTTTATTTTTTCAATTTTTCATTTAAATTTTATAAATGGATCTTAATTAATCTCAAAGTGGGTTTCCGATGACAAAATATCTGCAAAAAAAACAATGTTTAGAGACAAAAATGTTTTTTCTTTCTCTCTGGCGGTTACCACTGCCGTGACACCAAGAAAACTTTATTCCTTCTACATTTCAATACACAGAGGAACCTGGGTAACGAGAGTCCAAGGTACCGCGATTTTTGATTCGCTTATAGAGGTTTCTTTCTAATCCGAGCTTCTCAATAATGGAGGTAATTCATCGGGATCATAGAATTACTTTCGCTTATAGAGGTAACTCGCTTAGTAAGGAAGGTACGATTTAAAAAACAATATCCAATATTCCAGAATTTACAAGAACGTTCCCAGTAAGCGATCATTCTTAAAAATCTGGAAAATAAAAACCGAAATAGAATGTGTTGTCGTGCACATTCCCGCCGACTACGTCACCGGCCGAATCGAAATAGAACGAGATTATTTTGGAATATGTTGCCAACACGCGTCAGCGAGCCGCCTAAAGTCTAGTCGAATTCTGCATTCGTTACATATACTAATCGTTTCACTAGAAACAAACTTGTACATTTAATACTAACTGTTGCTTGCGACTTCACTTGAATTAAAATGTTATACCCTATGTTACTCGGGGATAATGTAGCTTTCTGACGTTGAAAGTTTTTTTTAAATCTACCCAGTAGTTCTTGAGTTATTTGAATAAATACAAAAATACAAAGTTTCTTTATAATACTAGTATAGATTCAAACTAAAAATTTTCGTATACCAGATACAAATTAAATTTAATCGTCAACAGCATGTGTTAGTCCTCCTTTCACATACTGCAATTGTCTACCATCTGTTCTTGGGGGTAACCCAAAGAATCTTTCGATGGCGATATCGCTGATGGAATCAACAAAAATGTATGGAACTGACAATGACATTCGATATGTGCCTGTCACGTGTGAGATATCGAACTTCATCGTCAGTTGCATACATTTTTGATGTTCGCTATCGAATCACTTTGTAGCGTGTTAACTTTGGGTACCTTGTCAGTTGTCAGCCTTGGAAGTGAAAGCCAAACGTTTCTATGTCAAAGCAAATAAAGTTTCTAAACAATGATTTTCCACTTGCACAATAATTCTAGTGTCATTTATTAAAAATCAAGCAAATAATATCAGTTTTTATTTTAATAATGTGAGGACGAGCATGTTATTTCTGTTTTGTCGTACGCAATAAAAAACGAGAAGCAAAGTGCCCCCATCCAAATGAGTGGGATGTTAACAACAACTTAAATAGACCATGTAAGAGGCCATTAGAATACAGAACGACATAAAATTTATAAAAAAAAAACAATCTTTAAAACCAAGAGATTACTGGCTGAACATCAGAGTCCACAAAGATCTTTTAAATTTGATCCAGAACGGACTTTGTAATTAATTATCTACAGCAGATTACAAATAAAAAAGAATTTCAAGAGTAACCCGAGATACGAGTACCTGTATTAACTTCTATTTATATTTAAAACATACCAAAATATCTGGGCAATTAATAGCTGCCGTTGAAAAACAAAGATTCGGACTTGGCACTTTGTACAACTGAGCTGAAAATTGTAAAATAACACGATTTTTTAACGTATTCACTTTGGAAACCATAACAGAATTAACAAAATATTTATCGTTTTATTCAGAAACGAGAATCAGCTTTATTACTGTTGTACTCTCTACGTTTCGTACTGGTACATTTATAAAATTTATTCCAAAATACAAAACATCCTTGTTCCTGGTACCTCTTATGATACATAATTTGGTCCAATGAGACCCCTTGTCTATCATTAGTTCTGAGTGTCCTCCAGTATCGTATAATCGACTACTTATTGGTCCTCGTTTAGTACTTTATACTTTTTTTTTAAAATGGGGTTAATTTTTTAACAACGTTACTGAATTTTATTAAAAGAATTTATATTAGTACCATAAACATTAGTTTGTAATAAATGAACTCTCAAATTACTGATTAGATCTTGAATAATTAACTCAAGTTTAGTAAAACATACTTACTTAATATAAAAGGAAATAATTTTTAATCATTTTTGTCAATGCAAGTAATGTCGATCAAATAATCTAGCTGAAGTTTATATTTATTTTTATAAGAGATGAAAGGAGACGAGCGTTGGGATCACCCAGGTGATCATCGACGCGTATCGATAGTTGCAATACTAGAGGGGCTACATATGCGTTGCCTTTTGAAGAGTAAATTTGTGTTTAATAAAATGATGTAATGATTTGAATCAGAAATTTCATTAATATGATGTGGGTGCGATGATTCCACGCCCGATTTAACATCGGCCGTACGATTTAGTGCACTTCCTGCTGTATCAACATCGGTTGCCAGCCGCAGCTTGTATTGATTTATCATTTAACTGCCCGCACTGTGACCCGCCCCTAGCGTTGAATATTAGTAAATAAGAATATTGTTGAACTAAAGAATATTTTCAATTAAGAAATCACTTATAAAAAAGAACACGACTAATTGTACAATCCATGACACTCCACTGAGAATTTCGAATGTAATGATACCTCACTTACCAGGTTGGTCTTAGAGGAATTAAAAATTACGAGCATAATATAAACATACGTTGATATCCGCGAATTTCTCACTTCTGAGCATTATGAATTCTTAATACTGAATACGAGGTTATCATTTCTTCATAACAATTAGAAATACAACATCTAAACTGCAAAAATAAAAATGTTATAAATAGTTAACTTACAAGTTTTATTGCATTTTTACACACTAACATCATGATTACTGGGACAGCGTCAGGCTATGAGGACGGCCAACGGTACTAGAATGCCTACGAAGATGGCCGTCACCGAGGCTATCTTGTACTTGTGCTCGCGGGCCTTTACGTTCAGGTACGCCTCGAGCCTCAGGAAACTACTCACGTCGTAGTTCAGCCGCTCGTACTCCTTCAGCTGGCTGATGAAGCCGGGGTTGGGGTTGATGAATCTCCGCCTGTTGCGCACGTATGAGAACGCCTCATCGAACGTCAGCTGGTACTTGGCCATCAGAAAGGCTATCACAATGGTCGCAGACCGCGACACCCCGAAGTGGCAGTGCACAAGAACATTTCCTCGGTGAATTCCTTCGTCGATGAACGCGTTCGCCATCGGGAAGTAGGGCAGCAGGTTGGTATGCGGAGAGTCGAACGCTCTGATGAAGAGTGTCGCTACATGTGGGTTGGGGAAGGACGACTTGGGTATCCTGTGGGTCTCGATGGTGAGTACATGTGTAATGTTGAGGGCGCGGATGACGTCCGCGTCGACCGCTGCCTTCGCGTTACTGAGGTAGAGTCCAGGCACGATTTGACTGTAGCACGACTGCGTGCAGAGGTCGATCTTCTCATACACGACGCGCTTGGACCACGACCTCAGGCCATTGAATGCGAGAACAGGGTTAGGGATGCTGAGAAATGCCGCGACTAATGCACTTCTCAACATCACCAATAGAAGTCACTATAGTTAAGTTATAATGTCCATTTTTCTTTACATTGTTAGTTTTTCGAAGTTTTTTAAATTTACACATGAAAATGGTTTAGTTCTTGATAATTTTGACGTGAATCAAATGACTTATTGTGACACGAGATGTTGACAGATAAATTTATATTTTTCTGCGAGTGCCAGCGTCTAAATGACAGCGTCTTATCAATAATTGGTAGAGTTTTTATTAAGAGTTATTACAAAACTTCATGCTTTATTTCACTTCTGCTTTGCCCTATTTCTCTGCTGCTGCTCCTCTGCTCTGCTGGTTCTCTATATACATAGAATATTTTTCTTTTTTTTCATCAATATAAGACTGTCTAGTCTTAATCAAAAAAGAAACAACCATATTTTCATATCTTCGAAAACGATCAGAAAAATTAAGAATATTCATTACAAGTACACATAATCAGTACAAGTAAACTTTACAGATTTATTTTGGTGGTTCGCAAAATAATTCGGTCTGTATACAGTGACCCACTTGTATCCAGGCCGGCAGTCGGTTCGCGCTGAGTGCGGTCGACATCTAATCATCGGCGCTAACTAAAACTATCAGTTTATAAATTGAAATTTAAGAAAACACGACGCTCTTAGAAGCCGACAATGATACCTGCAGATACCTGCACCGGTCGGCGGAGGTCAAATTAAATTATAATAGCTTACTAGCACCTGCCTGTCAATAACAAAAATGTGTCTCAAGAACCAAGAATTTTATATATTAAAATATGTTGTTCACAATCAAATAATTATTAAAGATCTTGGTCTGTCAAAGTCAAAATCTTGGTCAGAAGAAATTATGATATTAGTATTGTCATATATCCTCCATTACTATACTTATTCAATCTTAACGTCGGTGTTTTGGTTGTGGAAACTCATAATTTATAATTTTAAACTACGGAGATGGAATATGAATCATTCAACACTTCTTATTATGCATTTTCGTTAAGTCGAGATAAACAAATTCAAGTCACGTATACAGGATGTGGCCTACGCGATGTCTTTACTTTTGTAGTAAGTGCAAAATAAACAAAGTCTTTGCCAAGTTCGATACTCAAATAATAAATGTTGTTCCTGCAATATTTATTACTAATTAGCGTTTACTCGAATGATATATATATTTATTTATACATTCAGATTGTAACGTTAACAAATGACTTATGGAAGTTTTAAGTAACGAGCCAGTCTAATATATCGATATATCGGATATAG
Organism: Papilio dardanus tibullus; assembly: GCA_013186455.1. Taxonomy (NCBI): domain Eukaryota; kingdom Metazoa; phylum Arthropoda; class Insecta; order Lepidoptera; family Papilionidae; genus Papilio; species Papilio dardanus. The sequence goes on along the minus strand of QDHC01005707.1, from coordinate 55,440 downwards.
CCCGATTATCCACTCACCCTGATGAAGGACCCCCCGACAGTTCTGAAACTAGTCGGTACCTACACCGAAATAAACGTGAGTTAAGCTGTGTTTAATTATTTAGCAGAAAGCTATTTAAAAATAAAAGTTAATAAATTTTATATGCTTGAGTTATTACTAAAAGTACTGTGATTTCTATTATTAATCTGTCCCTTACTTTTGCGTTATATATTGTTTCATTTTATTATGGAATAACATGTATTTATGTTAATTTAGATTATTTATTTCAATTAACGGTTTTCAATCGTCAAGGTTAGTTAGTCGTGATTTAAAACCACTAACAATTACGTTCGCAAATATACCTAACATTTGCACAACATAAACATACGGTTAATGGAACATAAAGTCAAAATAACTTTGTATTTTCAAGGTAGAGTTGCGTTGGCAAAAACAAAATTTTCCGATTTCAGTCACCTGAAAAGTAATAAAGTGAAATAAAATATGTAGGAACCCTTCAGACTTGTTTCCTACCTTTCATCAAGTAGATTTTGTCCGCGTTTAATTAAGAATATATTGAGTAATTATTTCTTTGCTTACTAACTGCATAATGTTAAAAATAAAAACAAGTTTCTTTTATCAAAACTGTGCATTTTTCGTGATAAAGAAACAGGCCATATATCTTAGCAGACTTCTTTTCCTGTGCCAAATTAAATCTGAACCGGTTCACCTGTTCCAGAGTTATGTAGTAACGATTGTTACTATTGTACAATACATAACTCTGGGATAGTTATCCCTCAATCCAAGCCTTTTCATCTATTATTTTATTATGAAGATAAAGAATTAGTAAGTACCTGTCTAGAACATATGTTGCTCTCGGTCATAAGTAATATTTGTTAGTAATGCATTAGACTACATTTGTGAAATGGCGTTTGCGGAAGGTCGTTCCAGATGTCGCTAGTTGTAATTAATAACGAGTCGTATTACAGCTGGAGGTGCTGGACCGATACCAACGAGATAATTTATATTTTATAACCAAAATATGCGGAATTGTAGCAGTTGCGTATATTGAAATGGTTGAAGAAATTATTGCAAAACTTTTAAAGACTAAGGTGGTAGAGCAAGCTTTAACATCTTCGCACGAATTGTCCGGCTCGTCCGGTGAAATATCACGACCATACAGAAGACAGGCGTCAAATGGAAGCAATTCCGTTTTTCGTCTGACGAGTGTGGTGTCGGAGGCCTAATTTTAGTCCACTTTCCCTTCCCATCCTTTTTTATAAGGAAATGATGGGAAGGGGAAGTGGATTTGGCGGGGAGGGGACTGATAGAAATAGAATTCCTCTTGCTGCTGGTCTCCTTCTCCGTAGATTAAGGGCAACGTATTTGCAATTGCAGATGTCTATGGGCAGTGGTCGCTTCGCTATTTCGGCAAATCTATAATATAAAAAAGGGTTCGAAACTGAACGTATGCCCTGTCTTATATTTATCAGAATTGGGTTGACCTATACATTTACTAGAAGTTTCAATTTACTGCGCAGTGACATTTTTCAAGTGTTCGATCTGTGGCGACCTCATTCAATCATCGACGTAACCTTTGCGTTAGCTAGAAATACATCATGTTGACGCGGCTGACGGACGGAAGACAACACGAAATGCTTCGTCTTGTTAATATTTAAGAAAATAAATAATGATTTAACTCTCATTTTTCGCAATATTTAAAAATTGTAATAAGAAGCATAAATCAATAATGTTCCTAAAACAGAAAACCTTTTAGCACTTTCAGTGCCATCAACTCGCCGATCGAGTTCATTTCAGTGCATCAGGATAATTCGTAGCAGTATTGAGAGTGTTTAACCTTTGTATGTTTTCTCCGAGGGTATGACAATTACGCTTGAATCTGATTTATTTATTTATTTAATAAACCATGTAAGATGAACTATTTTTATTGCATTCTTGCCGTCGAAGTATCCAGCACTTTGGTATAAAACTAATTCAAATTTGAGAAAAGAGGTTTGGTTTATGACTGACGGAGTGGACTAAAAACCTAAAATATAAAATACTGAACAGTTTGTTATTTTTTCAGCTAGAAACAAGTTTTATTGAAAACTGAAATAGAAATGTTACATATTGATATGAAATACAAAATAAAGTGTACTCTACTGTACACCGAATTTTATTTCAGAAACAAACAATTTTATTTTCAGCGATGCATCGCGAAGTGATTTCTGAAAAATGCGAAATTTGTTATCGAGAAAGCAACCGCTGCTATTTACAAATCTAATTTGTATCTTTTCAAATATAAATCATGGAGACACATATAAACATGGAGTTAAAAAGGATTTAGAACGTGAAAGTAATATATTAGGATAAAACGAATACATTTCGCCACGTCTTATTACGTATGAAGACCTATGTACGACATACATTTATACCTAAGATCTGATCCCTTGGAGTAAAAAATAATTAACTTATCGATTCGAGGATATTATCGCAATTCTCGCTATAATTTCTAAATCGACGAAGAGGATAAACTTTTCATAGATATCAGATTTATTATTGATATTTCCTACGTTATAGCAAAAAGGTAATATAATAGTTTGTAACAGTAGTTTTTGTGATTTGGAAGAAATCGTTGGATAGGAATACTGCAATTTATAGCTTTCATTTAATTGTTTTGGTAACCAGGTCAACGATAAGGATAATAGCGACTGCAGTTCAGTTTTATACCTTTGCTGTAATGAAGTTATTTATAATCGGAGATTTATATGAAAGCCTATGTATTATAAGTGTTGTGAATGTACACACAATGCTGGGTATTTTGGGAGCGCGTCGGGGCGTCGTGCGCTGCGTGCGCGCGGCGGGCAGTGCAGGCTGGGCGGGCGAACGAGCGCGTGGTGTGCGCGACGGGTGTGAGTGACCAGTGACACACGTGCAGTGAGACACGATTGTAAGTCAAGAGGGCGCTTTTTAATCGATTAATGCTACGGAGTGGTGCGGTGCAGCGCCGGCGATGGATTAAGTGAAGTTATGCTAACATACTAATGCATGACCGCCGCCGGCGGGGGATGAGAGCGGAATGGGCGAGTGTCGAGTGCGAGTGGGCGTGGGTGTGCGCGTCGCGCGGTGTGGGCAGAGAAATTTGATAAGGCGATATGTCGGCCGACCGACTGGCCAGTTTTGTATGCAGCTAGTGTCGGTGGCGCGGACTATTTTTGACCGTCGGCCGGATATTTCGGCTGTTCCCCGCCGGCGCCGGCACGAGCGGCCGTGTTCTGTTAATCTTACCATTTTGAAAGTGATCGCTGCGCACACGCGCCTCCTATTTGATGTATGATTTCCAGGAATATCACATGGTTGCGCTTATATTCTCTGATATCGCTTTGCATGTTCTGTTCTATATTATTATATATTTTTACCTACCTACTATGACATATTTTGTAAGAAAAATGTACAAAATATTACATTTATAATGTTTAACATTTTTTGCTATAATTCAAATATAAAAAAAACGAAAAATCTGTCTTAAAATAACAAACTTCTACGCTTAAAGATCAATCCTTTGAAAAAGACATAAGATGACATAAAATGCTTAAAAATAACTAAACACTGAACGATTTGGTTCAAGGACAGTCTTTACCTGCCAAGTACACGAAAAATAAAAGCTCTTTCCACTTTTTCACTTTACGAAGATATTTTCTAAGCTTTTGAATAGTCTGACAAATGCCTCTAGTACCTGGGCAACTCTACATAATAAT
>QDHC01005707.1:5697-48807 GCA_013186455.1 Papilio dardanus tibullus | reverse complement strand
TTACACGACACATGTACAAACAGTGTTGGTCGTAGACTACAACGCGAATTAAAAAAAAAACTGATTGTATCTATTTTCCCCCTAGAAATCGACAGGGATAGCAATGTCGTAATACAGGTGCCACTACCGAGAAAGCTCGCCATTCATCGTTTTAATGCAATTATAAATAGACTTTTTATTCCGGCTATCAGAACCACTAATACAGTATACGTGACCAGAGACCCGTTTCACTTAAAGCGAGTAGTCAATATTCTAAGAATTGGCTAATGAATCAGATCTATTATTTTCTAGTTTTAATAATAGACGTATAATTTGCAATGGTAATTATTAGAGGTAGACTAGTAGGAGTGGTGATTTGCTACTTACTAGAATCGTTATATCTATCTGCGAATCCCCTAAACAATAAAAAGGCATTGGTATCATCATATTTTTTTCCAAATACATTGTTAGGGGAGAAAATGTTATCATGATGAACTAAGGTAGGTGTTTATCACTATTTATATCTTTCCTGTCTTTTTCTTACTTTGCATCAGTACTTAAAATTGTATAATGCAAAGAATGAACCTTCAAGTTCGATACAAATCCTTGCAATAGTAACTATAACAGATCTTCATAAATTCGCGATATTTCATTGTCCACCTGTGGTTTAACCTTAAAACCGAAGAGTAGGGCAAGGTTGGGTTATGATTTAAACAGTTCTTTCACGTCTTGGCAACTGTATCTAAATAAATTCGAAGAGTTGTTGAGTACCGTCTCGATTAGTGACAATAACTCGTACGTTCAGCTTTTGGCACGAACGTTTGCTTTCTCTCTGGTCCCACGGAGGTCGGTCTTAATTAACCGATGCGTAAGTACACGGGCTAATGAAACAAAAATTATTATTTTTTCCTGTTCAGCATTAAAAAAGAATAGCGAACGTGGAATAAGTGATAGAGGAAGTAGACATCGTGTCATTTTAAGAAAAAAAAACTCATTGACTTGATAAGCTCCTTCTGTTGGAAGCCGGTTAATGAAGAGGGAAAAGGAAAGAGAATGTTGCTAGATGTCCATTCATCAATAGATCACGATGACATATCACAAGTTGGACAGCAAAAGAAGAATGAATCCAAATATGTAGAATGGTTTTAGTCGGTAGAAAAGTTTGATTAGTTTTTCATCAGCTCAGTGCGATTGGTGGCCCAACATTCGTCATTGGGCGTCGTTAAATCAAACCCGCCATGTAACTGTTGGACTGCAATCGTTAAAAAACACATAAACGCGCCAATCAAATGCCAGTTTACAACTTCGACGAATTGCCTCTGCTCTCCTGCCTTGGCAAAAATATACTCCAATTTCATAATTGCTAGATTTATTTATTTTCTGGTTTGTGTTAAATACACAAATATAAGAGCTAAAATCTTCCATTTCAATTAAACAAAACGTGAATTACAAGGGTTTTACAGGGTACAGTATTGAATCTGCAAATGTTTATTAAAAAATTATAGGCGGAAATTATGATATAACACTTTTCACTCCTTTTGAAATCGATCAAGCTACACAAGATCACATGCAGTGGCTTACATTCATATCAAAACCAATTGGTATCTTTCAGTTAATTTAGCAATGGGTATAGCGGAAACAACTATAAAGCGAAGCATACTTTACTTATTTCAATTTAATACTCGAATAATCAATTACATCGGAACTCTTACGAATATGACGCAAGACTTATTCCTATAACGAACATCAAAAATAGCCGAGAGCAAGGGAACTGATAAAATTAGAATTGATCAGTTCGCACAGAGCCGTCACAAATAGTTCGTCAATGCATCGTGATGCATACGTCTTGTGTCGAAGGGTGCGTGGGTTCCTTCTATGTTATACATTTTCAGTTAGTATAAGAATCATTTAAAATAGATTTTATTTAAATCGATTAAAGATTACTGGCACATTTCGGCGAAGAAATTCAAAGATGTGTGAAGTCATGCAAAATAAGCGCTAGCCGTGAAGTTGTGGAAAATGGAGCCCATCACCCATGATGGGCTCCATTTTCTCTACTTCAACTATTACTAGTACTATGTTTAGTTTAAAATAAAATAATCTTTGCCTAGTTTATTGTTCCCAAACATCAATCAGTTGTCATAATAGAAAAAAGTCACGAGACCACACAAAGTTTTGGAAAACTATATACTCGTAGTACAAGTAGCGGGAAGAGACAGAATTAAACAGGAGAAAGATAGGGACAAGTGGAAAATGTCTGAGGCCTATACCCGGAAAGGGGTACAAATAGGAATGGGTGGTTAAAAACTAGAGTGAAACTCCGATATCAGTCTATCGCTCTTAATTTCCAGAGTTGTCACATCTAACATGACATTTTTATAGCCAAATTAGTCTTAGTACGAGAGAAAGTTGAAGAAATAAAAAGCAAAAGGGTAGCATGTACATATAAAAAACTAAAGGTTAGATATACACAAAATGTAGATGATTAATGGTAAAACTGATATACCAAATAACAATAACAAATCAAAGTATTTATAGTTGCATGTTGCATGAATCATACGTCGGGAATTACGTTACATTAGCTTATGCTACGAAATGTTCATCATAACAATCCACGTCCGAATATACAATAAAGAGAAATATTGATTGATTTCAATAGAGCTTTTGGAATTGCGAATTTTGAAAAGAGTCGTTTTGTACAAAGACATTGAAAAGTGTCCTTGTGTATTTTTATTTACTTTGACGATCTTTTTACCACCTCACAAACTTTTATCCCATATTCCTTCTTGTTATTTTACACCCTTGGGGGTAAAACTTAACAAATTTTGTATTTATTTTTATCTAATCAATAATTAAAATAAATAATAAAAAAATTCTAGCTTCGAGCTCTAAAAATGATTATATTTCCATTTGAGTATCACCCATATGAGTTTACAGTAGTAAAGCCCGCTTTACATCTCTACACGAATTTGTCGGCTCGCCCGGTGTAATACCACGACCAAACCGAAGGCAGGCGTTAAATGGTAGCAATTCCGTGTTTCGTCTGATGAGTGTGGTGCCGGAGACCTAATTTTAGTCCACTTTCCCTTCCTATCCTTTTTCTTATAAGAATATGATGGGAAGGGGAAGTGGATTTGGCGGAGGAGGGGACGCATAGGAAGAGGAATTATCCTGTAGCTGTGCGTCTCCTCCTCTGTATATTAAGGGTAGGCAACACACATGCAATTGCAGATGTCTATGATTAGCGGTCGCTTCGCTATTTCAGCGAAACCAGGTGACCGCTTGCTCGTTTGTCACTTTATAATATAAAAAAACCCTTGTCAACCCTCTACGACATATTTTTGCATTAAAAATAGTAGCCTTTGTTCTTTCTCAGGCTCTAGACTAGACTATATAATTTAAATCCGTTCAGTTATTTTGGCGTGAAAGCGCGACAGACAAATGATAATATCTAGCCCAGATGTGAGCGACAAATGATCGATAGACTATGCCAAAATAGTCGCCTTACTCATTAACTAATGATTCGTTGTTTATCTCTGAATTATATTTAGAATTGGCGGTTTTCTTATAATTCCTTTCAGTGTAAACATTATGCCGTCTTCGCTATTAATAGTCAAAAAAATAATTAAACAAAAAAATATTATGAACTTGATCGGAATAAAATAAAACTATAAGCTATATTTGTGCTTATGACAACTATTGAGATTAGGATTGTTGCAGCGATTAGGACTCAAAACATGGTCAGCCTATGCCCACAAAGAGAATGGACTCACGGAGATAGACAATTATTTTGTTAAATTCTCTTAACAAATACCGTACTCCTCCCTGAAAGGCCGGCAACACATCTGCGGTTCCTCTAGCGGTGCAGGTGTCCATGGGCGTTGGATTAACTAACTTAGGCGATCCACTGCTCGTTTGCCTCCTGTAAAAAAATACGCTAATATGTATATATCTATTAAAGTATGAAATTGCATGTAAGTATCGATTGTATGAATCCTGTGTTGCATCATACAGCACGTGCGTCTAACATTTGCCAAATCACGAGATGCTTTACCAATTACTCATTACCGAATGAAAACGCTCATCTGGTTTCGATAGCAATTAACGAAACATGTGATCGATACTTAAGATTCTTGCCAGTTCGATAAATAGTTTTTCTCGGAATATTCGACAGGTAACTTAATTCTTTGAAATGTTTCGAGGAAAATGAATTGTAAGAGAAAACAGTCATTTCATCGTTCAACACTTCCTTTTATCATAGGTAAGCACTTAAGTTTTAAACCTTAGTTTATTCCTAGTAATGACATGGAGTGACATGAAAACACGTTAAGTCAGTTATGTTAGTAGACAGAGTGCAGTAATTCATCTGATTTATAGATCACCTGGCAGTCCAGATGGCAAGCTTCGTTCCAGATCTACAACGTCTCTAAAAATATATAGTTCACTATTTTGATTTATTTATACTAAAATAAGCTTCAATTAGTCTTTGTGAAGTGACAACCGCATGCAGTATTTAACAGCTAATTGATGGTTTATAGTCATTTTTGAGATTCACAGTCTCGTCATTATTGTAAGCTCAAATTGGCTGTGAGGTTTTTCCAAAATTTCCCATTTCTCATACTTATGTTCATGACCGGTATTAACTTTAAATCAACTGCTTCTCGTTTACCCTGAAATCCAAATACAAAACAAAAAACATTTCTTTCTTTTGTTTCATCTACCAGCTGTTGATGGTTACTACATGACAGTTCGTAAACTGGGTCAAAACGTTATCCACTAGTTCAGTGATCTAGAAATGTTGATCACAATTAGTGAAACTCTTTATTAGAATACAATTTCATCCATCGGTAAAACCGTGTCTTTTACTATACGAGACAGTATAGTTCCTCAGTTCGAATTGTAGTAAGGTAGTTATGTCGCAAGACCGTTAGATCATAAGCTATCTTAGAGGGAAAACACCTCTGCAACTCGACGTCATGGGCTCATAGGTGACGAACGGGGACGGGGTGAGTTATCCAAGGGGCGGGTGCAGCGGCCCACGCGCATTCCGGCTCACCCGCTCCGCCGCCCGCCGCGCCCGCCTCGGCCAGCAGCCAACATTTTCATAGTTTAGTTACGACTCCGACAACGACCCGACGCGTCCCGCCGCCGGCGAATCCATCACGATTTCTCGACGAATCCAGTTTCTAATAACCTTCGTCAAGTTCTCGATCGATCGTTCGATTTGTACTATTGTGTGTTTGTGATCATCTAAAGTGTTTTGTGTATTTATATTTGGATTACATTCATCTGGTTTAATTGGTATGTCTTTTTCTATTTCTTCATTCTATTTCAGCATTATCAATGATTTTTTTGTATGTAAGAGTCGTGCCCGATTTTGATTTAAAATAAGTATAAATATTTTACATTGATTTAATTCGTTAGGTAATCGATGAAAGTTACGGAATATTAAAAGAAAAGCTCAACGTCGGTTTGCCCAACTCCGAGGCCTTCAGCAGTTACAGAAATAGATCGAGACGTTTCGTTTATACTTGTGAAAATTTTAACATGCCTACACACTACACTTCACCTTGTCCAAGTAGATGGCGCTGACCGTGTGAGTCACACGCTAGTGTACGAAAGCTCTTGAGCCAAGGAGCTTCAGGCGAATGATACTTGGGGATAAATATCAGTACAAATCAGATGATTGATGATGTTCGAACATTTAGATATATTCAATCGGTAATAAACATTACACAACTATGTTTATAACAGAACTATATTTTTATTTGTTGTGGAGTTAATTATGGTACCATAATTAATATAACTGGATGACAATTTAACTAGTGTTTTCAACATTTTAGTTGGTTATTACGTCAACACTGTTCTTTACAATTTAGATTTACAAATAATAATTTTTTGGATCTTTTCAATGCATGCAACATCAACATTCAGTCTTTGCTTTAGAACCAAATACAATGTATCTCATAAATGATGAACGTTTAGTTTAGATTATGTTTATCTAGGTGTAAAGACTTACTTAATATTTTGTTGACTTTTACAGTTTCGACAACTAAAATTAAAAACTTTTTTTTGAATCTTCTTACTTCTTCTTTTTACTTTGTTCTTGTTCCATTGGGGCATATCAAAAAACTTTTCTTCCCATAGTGACCTTGATCCCTTCCTATTGTCGTAAGATTCGGTTGTCATTGATAAGTTGTTACAAGTAACATACCCATTGCGACTTCAGCCTTCTGACTTTAGGTGCTACAGACTTCTTTAACGATTTTTTTGTTTTTAATAATATTTAAAATATCATTTTCGTTGCTGTCGTCGTCATTACAGCTTAATAGACCTATCTCTTTGACAGTTAGTAGATTGATTGTCGGCCTATTTTATGGTTGTTTAGTAGGCTTATTATGTTAAGATGATCTATTTGACATAATTCATTTAATTTAATAAAGATAGTAGTTCTCCTTAAATGTTGCAAGCTTCACGCAAAGTTTTTAATTTCAGGTTTCAATTTTTCTTTTTTTTTTAAGTTTCTTAATATTCATCCGAGTACTATCAATACACAGATCTAAGTCGGTGACATAACCTAAGACAATAATCATAATATATGAAACCTTGTGGATAAATTGAGTCGACCTTCTTGAATTCTTCTGGTGATTTAAGAATCAACGACGTGGAAACGATAAAACGTTTCAACCTCCCAAACTCATCACATCTTAGTACAAATGTTTTGAAGTAGAAATTTACGTATACAATAACAAGCATATACCTGTGATAAGCACAGACCTAGTTAAAAGTACCCATCAAAATTAACGCTATTATTAAACGCAAATATAGTCATATGGTCCAAATTGATCGTAACGTTCTCGTACATTGTGTTGTTTATTTAAATTTTTTTGAAATGATTTTACAATTATACTGAGACGTGTCTAACAAAGTTTATATTATTCTATTTGAATTAACATTAATTTTTTGCTTGCTTGGGGTGTTTGGCTAACATCCAATTAAACGTCCGGTGAAAAATGTTTTAGATGTTTACGAAATTACTTCACGTATGCGGTTGGCGAAATGTTCTTCGGTAATCCCAAACAATTCGAAAAGTAGAAAATGAAAAGATTAGCTTTTTTTTTTATTAATTATAAACTAGCGCTTGACCACGATCCCACCTGATGAAAGGTAGAGATGCGGTCGAAAGGTGTTACGCGATAGCCTATTAAATGCCTATTCGCCCTACTCTTGAAGGCACCCACGTTATAGCTGGACGGAAACACTGACTCCGGCAACTTATTCCAATCCATAGCGTTTTCAAATGTTTTAAGCTATTTAAGAATTGGTTGTATAATATCGCTATTGGATTGAATAGTCTTTTGTATGGCCTGTATGGATGCGTTTATATTGTACGGTTTCGCGAAATATTGATATCCGTGATTTCAATCAAAGGCTAAAGAGAAATAACTAATAGAATGTGTCTTCGTTGTGTTGTGTATTTGTTTTTTATTTGGACACTAAATGGGTTCAATGACTACTCTAATACACTTCTGTGACCTGCCTTGTCGGTTTTTTATCCATGTTCATTAAAATAACAACTTGTGGTGATTGAATTTATTCCCTTTAAGTAATTTTTAAGTCAATGTAACTTAGTTTTTGTGTTAAATATGTTTACGTCATTTTTCAAGCAAATCTGCTGAAAAAAATATTCTTACAAACATTCGAGCCTTATTTTAGTCCGTTATATGAAATTACCGCGTATGCAGATCTCGTTTTGATCACTTTTGTGGCTATCGGTACACCCCCGATATAACTTTACAACAAGATGTCTTTTTCAAAGTTCACCGTCACACCACGTTAAAAAAAGGTCCAGCAATATAGGTTGTTCATAAGCCAGACAGTTTCTTATTTTATTCATATGTGGAGATTTAAATTATAACATAAAAGTCATTTAACTTATTGCAACGATTGGAAAAAGTAACGCAAGTATAAATTGTTTTTACATAATTTTACTTTCGTTTCATCAATGACCTTGAACCTTTAATGGATAAACCGATTATGATGAGTAAGGTATTATTTATTTTTTGCCCAGCGATAGGTCCGTCATTTACGACGTCGTAAATATCGCGATGACGTCACGAATGCCGATATATCTTATCTTTTTCTTAACTATTCCTCATTTGTCATTAGGTGTGGGAGTTCGTGAAGTACAAGGAGGCTGTTGTTTCCGGCAGTAATGTCCCACAGTTAGCACGATGGGGGTGTCTGACGATTTAGCCCCGAGCTTCACCCAGAAGCCGCAGCTGCGCCAAGAAGATGACGGCAACAAGCTCATCTTCGAGTGCCAGCTCCTGGCTTCCCCCAAGCCCGAGATCAGCTGGTACCGCAGTGATGAACTCCTTAAAGAAGACAACAGAACAGTCTTTAAGTGAGTACTAACATTACATTCTTTATTTTTTTGTTAACTGACTGTCTCCTGAGGATAACATTCTATTGTGACCTCAGGCAACATAAACGATTAAACCTATTTTGATAAAAGTGGTATCATTCGATTTGTAAAAGAGCTATAAAGTGTTAGACATTCAAAATTGAATCATAATAGCATTATAGTCACAGAAAGTAAATGATGATGACCGTAGCATAGTTTACGTTCTAGGTTCTTGCATTGACATTTCTTCTGACAGAGAACTTGGCAACCGAGCCGATATTATTTCTTTGACAATCTCATTAGGTTATTAAATTTATGCGTATGAACATTATGAATCAGTAATGTAAAACAGTTGAAAATTATTTGCCAAAGGGTATTATTATTAGTACAAAATTCAAGGATGTTTTCTAGAGGTCATTGACCTACTTAAATTGTCTATGGCGTTTACGATTGTTATTTTAGTTTTATGAACCCACTACTCACGGTCGATAGTCAGCCCTACATAAACTAACACTTATCATGATTATGATATAACGATGTATAATCAGGATCCAAAGTATCGCGAACAACAAGTTCCTGGTGGTGCTCGAGCTGGACGACGTGATCGAGACGGACGCGGGGCTGTACAAGGTCAAAGCTAAGAACAAGATGGGCGAGGTGGCCGCCTCCATCAATCTTAACTTTAGCCGTGAGTCAAATCTACATTATTATTGAATTCAGTCAGGACTTAACCACATACTATTTCTTTGGCTTGGAAGAACACTCTAATTTCATTCAAGACATAAAACGTGATCGTTCATATGAGGTTCTACAGTGTCATTTACTACTTAAGCATAAATTTAGCTTGTTATGTTCGAGCGTTAATTAATAAACAAACAAACTGTACTCTGTCTTACTGCCTTTCATTAGTTTATTAGATCATCATCAAATTAGACATTTGGTTTATCCCTGTGGTAGACCATGCATTTAGCCAATGTGTTCGACAAACTGTATCAAACATTTGTTACAATGTTCGTTCGTAATCCAATACTAACGCCAATAAAAATACCTTCGCAAATAACGGCATTAGTCATCGACAAAATCGACGACAAAAAATGACTACGGAGTTGCCCACGCTTTTCACTACGAGCCAAGACGAGAACTTTGGCAGAATTGCGTTGGCTGTTGGTAAGGAGTGCTTCTTAATATTGTATGATGACTATATGCCGCTGAAAGGTATGACGTTAACAAATGACGAATGATCGACCGAACAAAACAACTAGTTCAAAGACTGTTTGAAAGTTCTATAAACAAAAGAAATAACTTCTAAGAACTACAAAGAACATTATGTAGCAAAAGTTTTCACTCCATGATGTTTTCACTCCATGATGCGGTTCAGTTAGTAGTAATGATAGTATGCATTTATGAATAAAAGACCGCCAATTAAGTTTATGTCTTGTCACCTTAGCTTGTCGTCGTATTTTTTGAGTCCATCATCCCCAAGTATGTCAATGATGATACAAAACTTGGTTGCTTACGCGACGTTTTGTACTTACTTCTATGAATCATCAAAAAACTTTATAAAATTTTACCTACAATTCTAGAATAAACCCAAACACCTGGGATTTATTCGGAGAACTAACTTCGAGATAACATTTTACATCTGTTTGATGTTATTGAAATTCATAAACATTTGACTTCATCCGATAAAACCGTGCGATTGGATCTAGGCACTCCGAATTTCTTTTGTCGTAAATCATGATGGTATTGACCGTTACATTTTTATATTTCAGCCGCTGACGAGGAGAAACAGAAGTGAGTAAAATATATTTAACTATTTTATAACTGTAATAAAAACTCTTTGACTGGCCTCGGTATATGGGCCATGCGTTTCACCTGATACTAAATGTTATAACCACACACAAATACCACAGCATTTTCAGGTCTTAAAAAAGTTTAATGGATTAGATTTTAGTAGATCCTTCAAAGTGACGATATTAAGACATTAAAAATATAATCTTCCATTATATCCTAACATAACTACAGTGTGCAATTGCCGCAATCCATTGTAATCTACCTTACGTGAATGTTGTTTGTGAGCAGACAAGTGGACGGCAAAGCGCCGACATTCGCGCGCAAGCCGGCCATTAGGCAGGAGGACGACGGCAAGCGACTCATCTTCGAGTGTCGCATCGAGGCGACGCCCGTGCCCAGCGTCGTCTGGTTCCACAATACGACTGAAGTCAAACCAGGATCCAGACATAAAGTAAGCAATAATAAGATATCTGCTACTTTATTCGTGCTCAGGGAACACATCAGTCTTTATCAATCCAACATTGGGGTAATGTTTGAACAACGTTTGTTAAATCAAACTTAACCAAAGTTTAAATTTGGTACAACCCTTCTGAAAGATGGGCGTAACAAAATACAAAAGTACTAATTTAAAATTCAAGGTTTTAGAATTTAGAAAATATTTTCATGACCTATGTGTAAATACCAACAAGAATTTTAAAGTAATAAGAGATGGCCTTGACCTCGATCCATTTGGCTGTAAACATAAACAGGTGCACACAAGCAATACATTCGATGACCTACATCTGTTTAATATTAAGTTAAAAGAGTATCAACTATTTTATACTACGCTAGAAAAGAAGCTTTACACTTAATAAAAAGTATAGTTTAGAATTGAGAAGTAAACTTTTGAATTAATTGAGGTCCTTATTGGCCTAATTATGGAAACTAAAGATCAACATGTCAGTGAAACAGCACCTTGATATTAGCCAAGAGCATTGTCCAATACGAATGGAATCCTGTGTTTAAAGAACTATTAAGTAGTACATGGTTGTAACTGTAGATATCAACATTTTTCTTGTATATTCCACAGTTAACAGTAAGCAAAGACGGCAAATCGTACTACGCGTCGTTGGAGATCAACAACGTGACAGTAGAGGACGCAGGCAAATATCGGGTAACAGCCAAGAACGAGCTCGGAGAGAGCAATGCAACAATCAGCTTGAACTTCGACAGTAAGACATTATTTGTTAATAATTATTAGTTTAATTTAACACTGATTTGAAAATGAGCAACAACTAAAATAAATCTTTACCAAACTTTATCATTTTAAAGAGAAAAGATTTTGTACATTTTGAAATTAAAGTCTTTAAGGACTTGGCGCGTAAAGCTCATCAGCATTAGATATTTAAAATGCTCATAATGTTTAACTTAGTTGTTATATGTGTGAACCTAATCCACTAGTCATAAACATTGTTAGTTCCATTTTTCACGTAGAATTTGCAGCTAAGCTTATACAATCATCAAACTAATACTTACAATGTATCAATACTCTACATATTACACGACACCAGCTCATATTTATGGTAACAGTCGACCAAACTGTCACAGTTTAAGATGTTTTCTTATATTATTTACCATATGAAGATTGCAACACAATTTTACACACTTTACACGTCTTGAATCCATTTTATTTACCACGCCATTTCGCTTATCACCCACAAATGTATTTGCATGTCATTGAATATTTCAATTTACATCATAACGCATTCATAAACTACTTTCTGAATAAAACACTGCTTTTATATTTAATAAATGTCCTTTTTAAACAGAGTCTGTTAATTTTTGCTTGAGCACTTGCACTGTTTATTTAAGTAAAAGCAAAGCAACTGATATGCGTACTGTTTGTGAGATTATACAGTAGATTTAAAACAATACAAATTAATACAAATATGATATTTATTTATTTTATCATAATAGCTACTCTCTTTATATCCTCAATTAACTCTATAATATTTCGTACCTGGCTGCGTAATATAATTAATAAATACACGTATCAGAGAAAACATCTTAAATAAGACATAACAAAAATGAGAATGAGAAAGCTGCAAATTTTAGTGAAAATGGACTAGTTGTAAAAGCTAATTATGAAATTGATACAATAGGCGACGAAGCCCCCGTGCCTGAAGACTCAATAAAACCTACTTTTACGGAGAGACCAGTCATCAGGCAATCGGAGGATGGTACCAAAATCACTTTCGAATGTCGATGCGTTGGCAAACCGAAACCAACCGTCACATGGTAAGAGTAAAGATGATGGATGTTGAGAAAGTTGTATGTACCTGATAGATAGTATTAAATCTAACACACATTTAATGTACAAAACAGGTACCATGGTAAAAAGATAGTAAAAGAAAGTAATAGATACAAAATAACGCTCGAGGAGGATCAAACTTTATATTACATGGCGCGACTAGAAATCATAGGCGTTGAAAATTCTGATAAGGGAGAATATAAAGCTGTAGCAAAAAACAAATACGGAGAAGGTGTAGCGAAAATTAATTTAAATTTTGAAGGTGGAGACAAACCAAAGTAAGCTCTTATATATAATATTGATTTATTAAAGAGCTTCGGTAGGGATTTTAATGAATATTTTATTTTTTAAACAGAATTCCTGCTGGTAAAGCACCAAGGTTTCCTAAAAAGCCAACTATTAGACAAGATGGTGACTTACTAATTATGGAATGTATACTAGAAGCGCATCCAATGCCAGATATCACATGGTTCCATGGAGATACAGAAATTAAAGATGATGCTAAAATGAAAATGTCCAGAAAAGCTATCGGAAAAGATACTTTTAATTTAACGCTAGAAATCTTAAATCCTACCCGGGAAGATGGCGGAAATTATAGATGTAACGCCTTTAACGTATTTGGTGAAAGTAATGCCAACATTGCTCTCAATTTTCAAGGTAAAAATACGAACGAAATCCGAATTTAAATAAAAATGTAAATACGTACGCATACAGGAGCAAATGCATGTAGGCCTTGTGCTTGTTTTGCAGCATGATTGTTCTAGTTCTATTTGCAATGCTTTAAATGTTTAAAATTTAAATTTTTTATAGGTGGGGACGATGAAAACGGGTTTGCTCCATCATTCATCGAGAAACCAAGAATTATCCCTAATGAGGATGGTACGTTAATAACAATGAGATGTGTCTGCAAAGCAAAGCCGGCGGCAGAAGTAACGTGGTACAGAGGCACAACGGTTATCAAGGCTAGCAGTAAAATTCAAATTAAGTCGACCGTAATAAGTGAAGATGTTTATGAACTAGTATTGCTTTTATCAAATCCTACTGCAGCGGATGGTGGCGCTTACCGCTGTCATGTTAGAAATGAATTCGGCGAAAGCAATGCTAATCTAAACTTAAATATTGAGGCTGAACCAGAACCCGAGGGTGAAGGGCCGACATTTGTTGAAAAGCCCACTATTCAGTCCAAAGACAACGGTAAACTGGTCATTATGGGTTGCAAAGTGAAAGCTAGCCCAAGACCGACCATCGTGTGGTACCACGAGGGTAGAGAAATAAGGGACTCGTCGAAAATTAAAACCAGGGTCGAAGTCAAAGAAGATATTTATACAATTATTTTGGAACTCATTGACCCTGGTATTGAAGACTCCGGATTGTATAAATGTAACATCAAAAATGAACTTGGAGAGCTCAATGCCAATCTAACGCTCAATATTGAAAGTAAGTTCACGGTAAAATATAAACCATAATTTATTTTGCATTAATAGATTTCAGATACTGACGTCATTTTATCTTTATTTTAGTCATTCCAGTTATCAAAGAGAGACCAAAGATCATTAAAATAGTTAAGAAGAAGACTGTGATCGTTGAATGTAAAGTATTAAGTAAATTTGCACCTTCTTGTACGTGGTTTAAGGAAGCAAGTGCAGTCAAAGAGGATTCCAGGCACACCGTATTGATTGAACCACTGAGAGAAGTAAGCTTCATATTCAATTTTATAGTAGCTGTTTGCAAGCAATAAAAAGATTTTACTCGAAGTTTTGAAATAGGCCCAATAGTTTTGAGTTATTTAAGTACTTTCTTACATCTTTTGCACAAATATTTCCTCTTTATAATATTATGTATGGATTACAAAATACAGATAGTTGTTTAATCATAACATTACATTACAGGGCGAATTTACAGTTAAATTAGAAATTTCAAATATTTCACAAAACGACAAAGGATCTTACAAACTTGTTGCTAAAAACGAGAAAGGCGAGGCTACATCGCAGCAAGTTGAGATCACTGAAATTCCAGAGGAAAAAGGAGACAAACCATATATTATTAAACATTTTAGAAGTCTGGTAAGTATTGAAATTATTTATTTGATTCATTGCTCAAAAGTTAAGTGTAACGGTAGTATTACTCTAATATTTTTTTGCAACAAATTAAAAGTTTTGTTTAAAATCTGACTTCTATTTTAACAGGCAAGGAAAGAAAATGAAGAAGCCGAATTTGTAGCAGTTCTCAAGACATCAGATCAATCCTGCAGATGTACTTGGTATAAAAACTCTACAGTTATCAGAGATTCATCTGAAATCAACACCTCCTTCGACGGCACAAATGCACGACTGATCATCAGAAAGGTGTCAACAAAGTACGTCGCAAACTACAGAGTTGTAATAAGAAATGAATTTGGCGAGGACGAATCCAGCGCTGATCTAACTCTTGTAGAAGAAAAGGTAATTTCAACTTAAATTATAAACCTGTAATCTGAATAGGATTTTTGTTCTAGCTTCGTTAGAATGAAACTTCGAAGATATATGTTAAAATTAAACCGTTCTTTATGTCCCAGAAAAAGAAAAAAGAAGAGGAGGAAGAAGAAACAACCGTGATCGAAGAATCTGAAGAGGAAATGTCTATAGTGGAAGAAAAATCAGTTATTGAGGAAAATCATGTTGACGAAAGAAAAGAGGTAAGATATAATAAACACTTATTTACAAATGGAATTCATTAAAAATTACCAGTTTAAGCATAATTACTTTGTAATTAATATTTTACACAAACGTTAAACGTTAATAGATTTTGTTTTTAAAAAAGGAGAAGATTCAAAAGCAAGAAGAAGAAATGGAAATAATTCAAGAAAAGAAATCCGCCGCAAAGAAGGTCACAAAGAAAGAAGAAACTAAAGTGGAAGAAAGCAAACTAGAAGTTAAGAAAGTTGAAGCCAAGAAAACCGAAGCGAAAAAATCTGAAGCTGAGATCGAAGAAACCAAAAAAGTCTTGGAAAAGAAAACCGCTAAAACTGAAGAGGAAAAGATGGCACTATTAGAGAAAATTGAGGAAAGAAAGAAAAAACCAGAACCTGAACCAGAAGCCAAAATTGAAGGTATTCCAAAACTGAAGCCAGTGAAGCCTAAAGAAGAAGAAACTAAAGCTGTCGAAGAAAAGAAGGAGACAACCAAAAAGGTCGGGGAGAAAAAGAAGGTCGTCAAAAAGAAGGTTGTTTCTAAAAAAGAAGCAGAAGTAAGTATTTTAAAGTTTATATTATAATGCATCAATCTTTGTTAGAATTTATTATTGTAAATATTGAAACTATATTTTCAAGTAAACTGTATCGAACTGTTTTTTATTGTAAACAGCCAAAGACACCGTATTAAGAAAGCTTACAAGTAACTAAGGCGATTTGTAAAAGTACTGCAGACAGAGTACTGTGACACATTATGTAAACATACAATTTGTTACTTACAATTTTTTTGTTCTACGTTTGTTGTGTTAACATTTAGATGTGCTAAATTGTATTTAAATGTAGGACGAATTCGAGTTCGAGGATGATTACGAGCGTCCTGTTTTGGAGAAATACGAAAAAATTACACCAACACCATTGTATAAAAAACCTAAAAAAGATGACATTCCTAAGGTAACTACAACGTTTATACACTTACAATCAAATAATTCAAATTAAAAATTCTTTAACATTAAAACATGCGCGTATACAATAGGGTAAACGAGCGTCATTGTCTGAGAACATGGAAATTGAAGAAATCGAAAGTGAAGAAGAACCGTCCTTGGCTGGACCTGTTCCCGATAAAAAACAAAAACCTGAAAACAAAGAGAAGGTAGAAAACGAAACATTTTTATACTTTATATTAGTATTGAAGTTATTAAGCAAAAATTTTAAAATTTTACATAATTATTATATACATAGGTTGAAGACGAAAAAAGGCGACCTAGTCTTAAAAAGGGTATTCCCAAGCCCGAAGAACCTATTGATGAACTATCGAAAGTTAAGTTATCTAAAGGCCCAACAAAACCTGGTCAAGTAGAACCAGAGGAGCCCCAAGTTGCACAGATTAAAAAGACGGCTAAAAAGGTAACAACTAGTTACGTTTTCATAAATAAATAAAAAAATTAGCCACCTTCTTTATTTTTATTTCTAAATTTTTAAGCCTGAAGAAGAAAGAGAGTACATCGATGATTATGAAACACCAGATCTAGAGAAATACGATAAAATATCACCAACTAGTACAGACAGAACTAAAAAACAAAACGGAGTTCAAGAGGTATACAGCGACTTTAAAAAGCAATTAAAACCAGTTTCTTTTTAGTTTTGCAATAGTTACCACAAAATAGTTTTGTATGATATAATGTTGAAAGTTCCTATAACCCGTACCTAAAATTTATAGGAAGTCATGATTGTCGACGATTACGAGAAACCAGAGTTGGAAAAATATGAAAAAATTACTCCTACGCCTAAAGGAAAACGCGGTTCACAAGATATTGAGGTACATTTTAAAGGCAGATTCAATAAAGTTTCATTGAATAAATCTTAAATTATCTTAACAAAATTATTATTGTGTTGATAATCTCTAGGACGAGGTGGATGTTATGAAAGGTAAAATTAAACCTAAAGATAAAGAAGAAGAACCGCAAATGCCAACACTGCGTAAGCGGTCTGTACCTAAAGATAAGGTAAACATTTTCCTTAGACTAAATTTGATAATTAGATATTTAAAATAACCTATGAATATCAATATTTTGTCGCTCAGGACGAAGATAAGAAACCCGAAGAAAAGCCAAAGAAAAAGACTGTGAAAAAAATAGATTCGGGTACAAAAAAACGTTCATCTATCAAAGAAAAAGAGGTACATTAACCAAAACAAAAACACTTAATATACGTAACATTTAAACTGACATTATAACACTTTAACAAAATATTGGGTCTGGTAGTTTTATTATAATATTACGGCATAAAATAATAATAAAAAAATAAACAATTTAACTCTGCTTCAGTTCAAATATCCCAAAAAGTTGTTATTTAACAGTGGCATATGCTTAAAACTACATAAAGTGTAACAATGTAACTAACATGAATGGAATGTTAAATGTTGCTATACACTTGCTTCTATGTATTGTATATGTAAATAAATGTGTTGTGTTAACATGTGCTAAACTGTGTTTCAATGTAGGACGAATTTGAGTTCGAAGACGATTACGAGCGTCCAGTATTGGAGAAATACGAAAAAATTACACCAACACCATTACCTAAAACACGTAAAAAGGATGACATTCCACAGGTAAAAACACAATTTACTCTTTTACACTCACCAAACATTCAATTGAAAAACTAAAAAAATGTTAATACAATTTTTATAAATACATAATTCATTAGGAAAAACGGCCATCAGTGTCTGAAAATATTAAAAGTGAGAATATAGAAAGTGAAGAAGAACTATCCATAGCTGAACCCGTACCTGATAAAAAACCAAAAGCCTACAGCAAAGAAAAGGTAGATCAATTAAAGCTCTGTTAAAAATCGATATTCTAAATTTTTTAATGTTATTAGATATATTTTATAACAGTGTATGTTATGTAGGATGTAGATGAAACAAGACGACCTAGTCTTAAAAAGGATGTTCCCAAGCCCGAAGAGCCTGTGGATGAACTATCGAAAGTTAAGTTATCCAAAGGCCCAACAAAAGCTGGCCAAGTAGAGCCAGAAGAGCCACAAGTTGCCCAGGTTAAAAGAACGTCTAAAAAGGTAACAACGTGTTACGTTTTCTTTAATTATAACATGTAGCACCTTGTTAACTTTAATTTCTAAATTTTAAAGCCTGAAGAAGAAAAAGAGTACGTTGACGAATACGAAAAGCCAGATCTAGACAAATATGACAAAGTTTCGCCAACAAGTACAGACAGAACTAAAGCGCGAAAAGATATCGAAGAGGTAATTATCTTCTTCAAATTTTACATGATCAAAAGAAAATTATTAGGTTTTGTTTTTTAAAATATAGTTGCATAAAAACTTAAAATGCGGATAAATTTATAGGATGAAATGATTGTTGACGAAGACGAGAAATCTGAAATAGAAGAAATCGAAAAAGTTAAACGTACAACTAAAGTCAAACGTGATTCTAAAGACGTACAGGTAAAGCGTTGTAGAAAATATTTGAATAAATATTCCACACATTTTTTTAAAATGCGGTCAAAATAAGTTAAATGTATACAATTGTCTCTAGGACGAGGTGGATGTTATGAAAGGTAAAATTAAACCTAAAGATAAAGAAGAAGAACCGCAAACGCCAACACTACGTAAACGATCTGTACCTAAAGATAAGGTAAACTTTTCCTTCGACTAAATTGAACCATTCGAAAACTAAAATAATCTATCAATAATTTTGTCGTTTAGGACGAAGATAAGAAACCCGAAGAAAAGCCAAAGAAAAAGACCGTGAAAAAAATTGAATCGGGTACTAAAAAACGATCATCGATCAAAGAAAAAGAGGTACACGAACCTAAACAAAAACACCTAATATACGTAACATTTAAACTGACATTATAACACTTTAACAAAATAAGTGCTCTGGTGGTTTTAGGATAATATTACGACATAAAATAATGTTTTGAAAATTAAAAGAATAAACAATTTAACTCTGCTTCAGTTAAAATGTCCCAAAAAGTTGTTATTTAACTGTGGCATATGCTTAAAACTACATAAAGTGTAACAATGTAACTAACATATGGAATGTTAAATGTTGCTATACACTTGCTTCTATGTATATGTAAATAAATGTGTTGTGTTAACATGTGCTAAACTGTGTTTCAATGTAGGACGAATTTGAGTTCGAAGACGATTACGAGCGTCCAGTATTGGAGAAATACGACAAAATTACACCAACACCATTACCTAAAACACGTAAAAAGGATGACATTCCACAGGTAAATACACAATTTACACTTTTACATGCACAACACTTTTAATTAGTTAAAAAATACACTTCTAATACAAAATCCATCTAATAGGGAAAAAGACCATCTATGTCTGAAAACGTTGAGAATATTGAAAGTGACGAAGAACCATCGGTAGCTGAATCACTAACTGACAAGAAACAAAAACCCTATAGTAAAGAAAAGGTAGATAAGGAATGTTTTTAAATAATATATCAGCTCCGTAACTAATTTCAATTTCTTACAAATAGCATCGTACGAAAAAAGTGATTTATAAAACAATTAATTTAACGATTTATTTAGGTTGAGGATGAAATAAAGCGGCCTAGTGCTAAAAAAGTTATTCCTAAACCAGAGGAGTTAGTTGACGAGCTATCAAATATAAATCTATCTAAAAAACCAGGCGACGAAAAGCTTGAAGAACCACAAGTTGCTCAGGTTCATAAGTTAGTTAGAAAGGTAACAACGAAAAGATTTTACTATTTAACTAGGCGCATTTTAGTGAAATAAAATTAAGCTTTAACTCTAATTTGTTAATTTTAAAGCCCGATGAAGACAGAGAGTACGTTGATGAATATGAAAAGACAGATCTAGAGAAACATGGCAAATTGTCGCCAACAAGCACGGATAGAACTAAAACGAGAAAAGATTTAGAAGAGGTAACACTTAAAACAAATTTTAAAATGTCTTATCCATTGCAATCTTGTACTCAAAAGTTTAAGAACCGCTATTGTATTTGCAATTAACTTTTTAATTTGTACGATAGGACGAAATGGTTGTCGACGAAGACGAAAGATCAGAATCGGAATATGAAAAAATTACCCGTACAACCAAAGGCAAACGTGGTTCTAAAGATGTACAGGTAATTTGTAGAAAAAAACAAATAACGTTTTTGCAATCGTATGAAAATGCTCTGTAGATTATTCGATTTAAAACTATATAAATTATTGTCAATAGGACGAGGTGGATGTTATGAAAGGTAAAATTAAACCTAAAGATAAAGAAGAAGAACCACAAACTCCAACACTACGTAAACGATCTGTACCTAAAGACAAGGTAAACTTATAGTTAGACAAATTGTTCTACAGAATTTAATAAGAATGATAATGATTTAAATCACATTTACCATTTAGGAAGATGATAAGAAACCTGAAGAAAAACCAAAGAAGAAAACGGTTAAAAAAGATGGAACGGCTACTAAAAAACGTCCATCAATTAAAGAAAAGGAGGTACAAAAACTAAAGCAATACACACATAACGAACATTCAAGACTTACAATTTTTGATATTAACAAATATGGTCTGATAGAAGTACACTATGTTGAAATGCATACTTAACATATTTAACATTAGCCTGGAGTAATTATTAAAAGTGATACAAAACATTCTAGTAAGATGGAGATAGTTGTATTGGACTAATTTAAAGTAAACACGTCTATCATAATTTGATAATTAAAGACGTAGCTTTAGTAACTATAGCGCAAACTGTTGTCTTGTATTATATTGGCGTACGCTTAAGTAGTATATAACAATGTAAAGATATAGAATGTAAATGTTGCTTATTCTATGCTTTTATGTACATATGTACATTTATTGTGCTAACATTTGCTACTGTATTTCAATGTAGGACGAATTTGAGTTCGAAGATAATTACGCGCCTCCGGTATTGGAGAAATACGAGAAAATTACACCAACACCATTACCTAAAACACATAAAAAGGATGACATTCCACAGGTAAATACACAATTTACACTTTTACATACACAACACTTTTAATTAGTTAAAAAATACACTTCTAATACACAATACATATAATAGGGGAAAAGACCATCTATAGCTGAAAACGTTGAGAGTATTGAAAGTGACGAAGAACCATCGGTAGCTGCACCAGTAACTGACAAGAAACAAAAACCCGATAGTAAAGAAAAGGTAGATAAAATAAAGCCTTGTTAAAAAACTATATTCTAAAATTTTAAATATTATTTGAAATATTGTATAACGGTGTATGTTATGTAGGATGTAGATGAAACAAGACGACCTAGTCTTAAAAAGGGTGTTCCCAAGCCCGAAGAGCCTATGGATGAACTATCGAAAGTTAAGTTAGCCAAAGGCCCAACGAAACCTAGCCAAGTAGAGCCAGAAGAGCCACAAGTTGCTCAGGTTAAAAGAACGTCTAAAAAGGTAACAGCGTGTTACTTTTTCATTAATTTTAACATGTGGCACCTTGTTAATTTTAATTTCTAAATTTAAAGCCTGAAGAAGAAAAAGAGTACGTTGACGAATACGAAAAGCCAGATCTAGACAAATATGACAAAGTGTCGCCAACAAGCACAGACAGAACTAAAGTGCGAAAAGATTTAGAAGAGGTAATTATCTTCTTCAAACTTAACTTGTATTAGGTTTTGTTTTTTAAAATGTAATTGCATAAAAACTTAAAATGCGCATAACTTTATAGGATGAAATGATTGTTGACGATGACGAAAAATCTAAAATAGAAGAAATCGAAAAAGTTAAACGTACTACTAAAGTCAAACGTGATTCTAAAGATGTACAGGTAAAGCGTTGTAGTAAATATTTGAACAAATATTCTACACATTTTTTTAAATGCGGTCAAAATAAGTTATAATGTGTACAATTGTCTCTAGGACGAAGTGGATGTTATGAAAGGTAAAATTAAACCTAAAGATAAAGAAGAAGAACCGCAAACGCCAACACTACGTAAACGTTCTGTACCTAAAGATAAGGTAAACATCAATCTTAGACTAAAATTAAAAATGATTAAACCTAAAATGTATACTTTTAAGAAACTAAAATATATTAAAAAAAACTTGTCATTTAGGATGATGAACCGAAACCAGATGACAAACCAAAGAAAACGGTTAAAAAAGTTGAACCGGGAACTAAAAAACGACCATCGCTTAAAGAAAAGGAGGTACACAATCAAACAAAATTAACACATTACATACAAACACTTTACACTTATAAATTAAATCCACAACCTAACACATAATATTTAACACTCAAAATTATGGTATGGTAGCAACAGGGTAACAACAGGGTTAAAATTTAATCGGCTTTAATGAAGAGCTAAAAACACAATTTATTTCGCGAGTATTCTCAATTTAAATACTTTCTCTATGTATACTATATTTTCTTGGGCATGCATGTATAAAGCTTTCTGGTTTATAAATCTCCAAAATACTGGTCTATTTTCGTCGCATTGAATTACCGCTTAAGACTAATTTTATGAATCAAATTAGGCTATTTTTATATATTTTAAGGGTTTGTACTTACATATTTTTAGACGATCTAACGTTATATTTTATTTTTGTATTATTATGATGTACAACTAAATTATTATTATTTATGAATATCCCTTCTTGTACAAGTTCTAAAATTCTATTCAACGTGTTAAAGGTTGTGGAAGAAGAATTTGTCGATGATTACGAAAGGCCTGTACTTGAAAAATACGAGAAAATCACACCGACACCAATACAGAAAAAGAAGAAGGTACACTGACTTATAATCATTACATCTTATTACATACAATTATACTGTAAGAAATACACTCACTCTTCAACTTTTAATACATAGGACGAAAAGACACCTGATGATGAAGTACCTTCCGAGTCATTCACGTCTAGACGACCTTCTGCTAAAGATAAGTCAGAGGTACGAATAGGATAAAACTTAATACTTTTAAGCGATGCTATTGACAATCATAAACATTCATACACGTTCTTTCTCTAGCCTATGGATGTCGATGAAGAGGTTCAATTAAGTAAACCAAAGACTCCATCCAAACCGGCGCCTGAAGATGTTTCATTAACACACAAAACACCAGCAGATATCACTCCTACGGTTGGTATACATATACACACTATCTTTATATTCTTTTAATTATGACATTCAATAACAAATACACTGTAAACAACATAGGAGGACGAGGCTGAGGCAAAATTGAACGTCAAAAAGCCAGAAATTGTTGAGGAAAAAACATTTAAGAAACCATCTGTTAAGGACAAAAAGGTATGATTTGATCATAAAAACAATTACGTAGAAAATATTTGACAAAAAAGACTAAGTGAACGTTACAAAAATTAAACCGTAGAAATAATTTTTTGCCTAAATTTGCTTTATCTTGATATTTAATATAATTATACGGCTATCCACAGACTGAGATTTATAAATCTCAAGTTATTTCACCGTCAGATATTTTAAGGAGAGTCAGTGTTATCACAAAGGTATTCTTGTAAAAAGAATCTATGGATAAAAATAGTACCTACACAAAAATGCACAATAGCACAGCCATAAATTTTCGTGGGCATAAATAAACACTATCTAAAAATCCACCGCCCTCATAGTTCTACAAATTGCAATGTTAAAGCACTCGCATAATAATTTGTACAGTCATTAGAAAAATTTCAATTATTCTTCAAAACTCTATTTCAATGTTTGATCTATTCTTAATACTCCATGCGACCATTACTTTCTTTGTCGGATGGTGTACGCACTCTACTTTTCAATAATTCTATGTACAACTCTGCAGCACTATCTAACATTTCTGTATATAATTTGGGGGTCAGGGTGAGGACACAGAGGAGTCTGTCAGCCTCACCAAGCCCCGCACTAAGACAAGCACCAATGCTCCAGAGGATGCATCTCTTACGCACAAGACACCAGCTAAGAAAGAGCCCACGGTACTGCGACTTTTTTAATTTTTAATTATCTCAACCGATCTCAAGTCATTCATTTCAAAATGTAAAATATAATGATTGAATTACTTTAGGAGGGAACTGAAGCGGCAGCACTTAAAGTTAAAAAGCCAGCTGTTGTCAAGAAAGGAGCTAAAGATAAAGAGGTAGAATATTTAATCTAATTTCACCCTTAGAAAGTGTTTACAGAGAGTATAGAATTTAAGAGTAAAGACGGTTGAGATACTTAAATAAGTACACTAACAAATCTCTTTACGCATGTCTTCTAACGTCACATTTTGAACACTGCACCACCAATCTAACTTAATAGAACCTGCATTAATTATAAAGTTAATTATGCTTTGAATAATGTAGATATCCGTTTTTAAACTTAATTTGATTCTTTAGGAGCCTTTGGCAATCCAAGGAGGCAAATTCGAAATACCAAAGCTTAAGAAAACAGTTAAGAAAGCTACAGACAAACCTAAACAAGCAACACATAGTGAAAAGGAAGTACACGATGGGGTAAACATTACTTTACGACTATGAAAATGTCAAATTCTTCTGTACTTGTATCTATAAACTTCACACTTTTGTATATACTGTTATATGTATCAAAATATTACACGCGTATAAACACTCGAATACACTTTCTATTTCTAAATGTTCACACATCGCACACACTTCTCTTAGCTTACACACTACACATTCGTGATGTCGATTGCCTCAAATGTTTCGTTGTTTCTTCAATCTGTGGGCTTAAGTTGTTGTGGTCGTCGCAAGTCGCATGTTCTTTTCTTTTGTCTTTTTTCACAGCTGTGGTACGTATACATCTTTGATGTCTATAAAATCTTGTCACATTTTGAAAATCTTTTTCATTCCAACTTCTTCTGGAGAGGCTTAAGTTCGTGAAATTAATACAGTTTTTATGATTTTTCAGTATGAACTTGACTTTGTTGACGATTACGAGCGACCGGTATTGGAGAAGTACGAAAAGATTTCTCCAACGCCCACACTCAAGGAGAAGAAAGAAAAAGAACAAACAACGGTAAGACCAGATATGGAACCCAATAATATATAGGAATATTTCTAAAATGTAATAATAAATATTAAAAAAAAAACAGGTGACAATGGTCGCACAGGCACAACATCAAGCACAATATCTCGAAGTAAAGGTAGAAAACGAAGAAAGACATTTCACGTTGTGTGACCCTACATACAAATTATTAACAAAACATCTTTAAATATGTAAATTGAAACCTGTTTTATTTGTAGCAAAGTTATTGTTGTTACCAATGTTTATTGTTTAAAGATGTTTGTACCCTATGTTCGATTCCATTTCGGTTGTCCTGTGAAAATGGATTTCCTTGACAAACCAATAAGAAAGATAATGTAAATAATCATAAAACTTATGAATGAATATTATTTGCCTCCATTAAGCCCAACTCCAAAGTGATTAACTACTACATACGGATCGTACCTAAACTTTTTGAATGGCTCGATTGTGTTTTTTTATGACGATTCAAAACTTAAATAAATAATTTATTTTGCGTTTTAGACTGAAAGCAGAAGAACTTCGATTCAGTCAGAGGTAAATATTCGAAATTTTTTCATTTTACTAGCAGGATAACAGCTAAGGGAAATTGAAATACGAAATGAGATAGATTTGACGTGTTGAAAAATATTTTCAATGTTCTGTATTTCAACAGATGAAAGAAGAAATCAAAACGGAAAGTCGTAGAAGTTCCATCATTGAAAACAAAGCACTTAAGGTAAGTACCAAATAACTAAATAGTTCATACTCGCAGTAATTTTAGACTTAGGGAGAAGGGGCAGCCTTGTCTAATACTTTGAACTTGCAATATAGTAAAAACATTATTTTTATCAAACACAGCTTACAAAAGAAACTGCTGAGAGCAGAAAGTCGTCGATTTCTTCAATATCTGAACAACAGCAAGTATCGGCTGTACGAAAGGGTTCACTCAAGGTAACTTTACGATTAAGAGTTATAAAAAATATACATACTACAGAGCACAAAAACATGTGACTTCCTCGATATCAAAGTTACGTCGCTCTTTCTGAACTAAAGATACACGTCTTATCTTTGGCCTAAAATCTAGAATAGCTTAAAATAATATAACGTTATCTGTCTGAGGTCGTATTTTATTGTGCCTAGTGTACCACAAATAAGTATAGGCAAAACATATAGACGCAGAGATTAAGAATACTATAGTATGAATTAGTCTTTTTACAAGTTTTATTGAAAACATATCGCTTACAAGCCTCCGCATACCCTTGAGCCAAATCCAAGTTTGACTTTACACTTAGAAGTATTGAAACATTAGTGCTAACTTAGTTGTATGATTTTCAATTCGTGGAATTAAATAAACCATGTTTTGCTTAATTTAAATATTTTACGTAGTACATAACTTGAATTGAGAGTTTTTTGTATTTAGTTTTATAGTTAAGTTGCGTTTTGATTGATGCTTTTAGTTCTTTGAGAGTAAAGTTACAGGGCGCAAATATATTTTTTACCTGCTTTATGCTTTTAGACCGCCGTAAGAGAATCTCAAGTAAATGAATTAGAGCAAATAAAATTAAAGGTAAGATAGCTTATTAGATGTTCAGCATGCTTTAGAAAAATACCTGAAGAAACTATGAAGAACTCATGTAAATACATGTACACGTATAACTTATAATTGTGATGTTATTAGCTTTACGTTTATTGTGTGTCCTGTAAATAACAATCTTGTCAATAATATTTATGTACCTACAAACATTTTTTGTCAAAATTGGTATTAAATAAACGTATAAAAACCTTATTTTCGGAAATAGGACGACTCTAAATCGAAACCAGAGGAAAAACTCGACGAACAAACAGAACACACCACAGAAACACATCAATGGCGAACAACAAAAACAAACACAGAGGTATACAAACACATACATTTATACACAAACAGCATACTAATATAGATCTCACTCACACTTATTACATTTTGTTAGGAAACAAATGACAAATCAACACCAAAACGCAGTGTTAGCTTAGACCAACCCAGAAAATCGTCTTTCCCCTGGCGTCGTTCAAGTAAAGGAGAGGTAATAACACTTTAAATCATCACAATATAAACTACACAACATTTACTAAACAAATATACTTCAAACAGAACGGTGATGATGACACTGAGACAGAATCAAATACAACACAAACAATACACAAAACATCGAAAGAACCTACGCTACGACGTCCATCTAAACACGAAGAGGTATATTTGTGAAACTACCTACACATTTAATTGTCGTTAAAAATTGTTATTTAAACTTTAAATTCTTAATACAGGAAACAACTAACACTAAACCTTTGACAACAAACGAAACAGATTCTATTGAATCTAAATATCCATGGCGACGACGTAGCCTAAGGAAGGAGGTATCAAATAATTTTAATATTGCTTTTCTATTAAAAAAACAGTAATTATTCAAGTAATATACATAAATTAAGCTACAGAAAAGAGTCAAACAATTTCCAAAACAACTTTCTAAGAAAAAATATTGTTTATTAAAATCGATAATTTCACACAGGATGCGATAGAACCAACGTTAGACAAACCTACCGACATTTCACCAACTCCATTAGATAATGAAAAAGGTATAGATATACCAATTTCTAATAATAACAATGAAAACACAATTAATGAAAAGGATATGTACCCCTGGCGACGATCAAGTGCCACAAACGAGGTATACTGTACATGATTTTTTGCACGTTTTAATTACATTTGTAGGCGCTAAAATACTAAAGAAACGTATGTACTTTGTTTAGAAAATAGATACACCTGAGCCCAAAGAATCTACTACAAGTCCAAAGGCCAGTGAAAATGTTGAGGTGAACATAAATATAAAATTTACATTAAATACTCGTTTATCTCTACACTAATAATTAAAAATTATAACACTTTGTCAGGTCGCTGATATTAATAAAGACAAAATATCAAATAAACCAACAGAGCCTTCTTATCCCTGGAGAAAACAGACAAACAAAGAGGTAAATTGCAAAATACGTTAAATACAAAAAACTATTTTAAAACCAAATATATAAACTCTTATGAATTTTATTAGGTTCCGATATTTATAACACCAGACGATGACACAAAGCATAAAGAAGTACCTTTTTCATGGAACGTTATTCCCGAAATACCACAGGTACACACAAATTACCATTTGACACATCAAATTTTGAAAACACATACACAAACTAATAATAACATTAACCATCAGGCAGAACAAACACCAGAATTGGAAGATAAATTCAAGCCAACACTACTCGACACACGTGACACTCTACCTTGGAGAAGGGCTAGATCTCCACAGGTATACACACAAACTTTAGTCATATAATAAGCACGTCATCAGAATAGGATAACCTCGTCATGGTATAGTAAACATAAGACTGCCAGTTTCTAAATTCTATTTGACCAGCATTTTCAATGTGTAATTTTGACGTCTGACTGGTACTTCGCTACCGGACCACGACGTCGAATCACTTCCAAAAGCCTCTCATTCTAGTGACATGTTAATTATACCATTCAAAACGTTTTACTTTCGCACCAACTCCTTCTACACTATTATACTCAACACTTACATCGACACTAGTCAACATAACACTTACACATTCGAATACTTATAACTCGAAATTACTTTCAGTAGTTAAAATTAAAAAAAATAAACATTTCAATCTATACGTAAATAATAATACGGTCATACATGTCGTCTATTCTATAGGCCGAAGACAAGGAACAGAGCAAGCCGACTTCACTAGAAACACCGACTAGCAGCACTCCAACACCTGATGAGGTAGCCCTCAAAGTAGTTTTAGCAGCAAATTTAAAAAGAAATTCACAAAAACAAATAACATGAGTTCCAAATTTTGCACAACGTTTTGATTGCACAGATTTTATTTCGAACACAATTGGTATTTAGTACAGCACAAGTAGTTTTAGATAACATACGAGTAGATAGTATAACTTATTGGAAAGTATATATTATAGCTACTGAAACTTTTTGATTATAATTAAATTGTATGGTTAAAAAGATAACGTAAGTATGAAACTAATTATTAACATATATGTTACTGTGTCAGCAATATCTGCATCTATTTTTCTATTTAATTATATGTTTATTTAAAATTTCCTGCTTCAGCTTTTGCTTTTAATAAAGCACAACTTTAAATATGCGTTAGGTTATAAAAAGTAAATTGTTTGTATTTATTTTTCACAATTCACAGGATTGCTGGTGAGTACTTTATAACATTTTACGAGTAGAAATATTTTTAGTTTAAGTTTAAGCTCGTTTGATGTTTGAAAATACTTGTGACTACAGGTATTTTCTAAAAACCTTCTTAATATTCAGGAGTAGATCCGATACGTATTATCCAGTGTACTTATCATATTTTAATTACAGAAAGTGGCAATGAAAGAAGAAAAGGTGGACGCAGAAGTCAAAAAGGCTAAAGCTACAACGGTCAAGAAGAAGGCTGAAGATTTGCCAGAAATTCCAGATTATGAAAGGCCAGACCTTGAGAAATACGAAAAGATGTCGCCTACTCCCACAACCAGAGAGAAACCCGAAAAAGATAAAGTAAGTTAAATAAAACTTAAAAAAATGAATAGAATATTCCTGACAATTGTTCATACAGTGTTTGATTGTTGTTTAATAGCCTGCAGATAAACCGAAAATCGCAGAAGTCAAAGCTCCTGAGGAACCGCCAGCACCTGCTGCTCCTAAAATCAAGGAGCCTGAAGAGAAGCCGGCCGCACCTAAGATTGAAGTCGTACATGAAAAATCACCAAAGCCGGAAATGCCCAGGAAACCCTCCCTATCACCCGCTCCTCCAGGAAGACGAGGCTCGCTCATTCCTCCCCCAGAAGAAATGGGAAGACGTCCTTCTCTTATAATCAGCGACGAGGTATGTATTAATCTTTTTAGTAAATTGTGTTCCATAAATTATTTTAATTCCCCTTTTTACATAATTAAATTTTTAGCTACATTAAAAATGTACATCGTCACTTTTTAAAGGTATGAATAAGTAGCTGTACTTAATTATGACATACAATTTAGAATAGTAAGTTTTATTGATTGGTACAAGAATCAAATCCTCCATTTCAAAGTTTTTTTTTTATTTTAACTATTTTTTTTTGTATAAAGCCGTACTTTTAATTTTGATTTTTGTACCAACTTCTACAATTTTGAGCCCTTTTTGTAGTGTAGTATCCTACTCTCTTAAGCCGAACCCGTAACCTTAGACACCTTTGGTTATTTCCTTTGAATTAAGCCAATAATCAGCAATTTCCACGACACAGCTTTGAGTTAAACTTCGTTCGCTTGATAGTGTCAAAAAGGTTAGTTTATTTATACGGATCTAAAATTTGTAGAGTCCTACACTCCCCGCTTTTAGTATCTTAGACCTTAGCATTCACGAATTTCACAAATACACCAATACAACGACAGACAGCGTTTGTGTAGATATTAAGATAGTACAAAACATAATCCACAGGAGAATAGAAAACTAAGACCTGGTGAGGTGATCGAAGATAACAAGGTAATGGCCGATCTGCTAAGAATATTACGTGAATGCTATACGTTAAAAATAACGCCGTGATGAGGATTTAACTATAATTGTAAACGAAATGTTAATGCATTTGCATCTGACGCGGTTAAAACAAGTCAAGCGTAGGTAAATTTGGATAATCACATATTTTAGTGTACCATTACTTCAAACGAAGTAATTTTGTACTATTTGAAGCATTAACAAATATATTCACAATATGTGACTATCCCGTATTACCTTCTAGTTAGAATACTTTCTCGTACAAAGCACAAAGCTATATTGCACACACTTTTGAGATTCAGAGCACAAAATAAACTGCACAGCTTGTAAGCACGTATGCACACAAAATAACGGGCACACAGGTTGGATATGTATTTCTAAGCAGGATCTATGGCAGACATTAACTACAGCGCAAGTATGGGAGAACGCTAACAGATTAACAAAACGGTGACGCAACACATAACGTAATAACTCATGCACCAGCTGATGAGGTCGAGCACCAAATAATGATTCAGAGGTGTTAGTCTAGGCAGGTCACTCAGGTTCGGCATCAGAGATTTAGGTAGGCACAGCCATGTCTATAGGGTTATTATCAATATTTTTTAACAACAGGTCACGAAATTACGTCCTGGAGAAGTTTTAGACGAGAAAAAGGTGAGATCGTTTGGGTCTGGTCAGTTTTAGGTGGACGCTGCTCGCTTTTGCAAAGCATTTTGTTTAGTTTTATTTTTTCTATACTTTAATTTCACCCATGTCTCGACTGTGTACGGACTCTTTATTGTTATGTCGTCATGCACAACTCAACACAACTTTAAAACTCAAAACCATTACTTCTCACGATTGAAAACCAGAAAATAAAATGTATATGAACAATTAGTTTCCATTTCCTTGTTCTTTTTTGTTGATCTTTCCTATCTTAGATTCATTTGATTCTTTTCTCTATCACGATATAGTTCTTTTAGTTTCTTCTTTCTCCACTCTTTTTTAATAATGTGCCCAAAATCGTCGTCTTCACACGCCGCTTTGCAGACCAGCGGTGTTCTCTATGATACCAAAATCGCTAATGCAAGTTAATACAAATTCTTGCTCATAAGAGATCCTGGATATTACACGATTCTCTTATGAACATTGCTTTTTAGTTTACTAAAACAGCTTCTGTTTTCGAAATTCCAATAACGATCGATTTAGAATTTATTAACTTTCCGCTAATGTAGTGAAATAATTTATAATATTAGAATGCTGCATCTATTAAAAATTAATCTTAAAACATACTTACAAATTGAATTTTAAAATTTTTTTCACTGAAACTGTCAAACATTGTTCACACAACAGATGTCATGTCATATTTTCATTGAAACCATTACAGGAGAAAGGAACAATTTTCACTTCACATGGCGGCAACAATTCGATTCACATATAACACGACATAAACACACATTTGTACAGAGCACATGTTACTTTAAGCGCACAAAATTAACAGAGAATGCCTTACTAAAATAAATATTTTTTTTCCCCAAAAAAGAAACGCGGCAGGCCGGGTGAACTTTCGGACGAGGTACAAAATGTGTGAAAAATATATGTTTAGAAATTATATGTCATAGAAAAAACTTTTAGATACGTGGCTAACATAGATTTTTTTCAAAAGTGATTAATTTCGTTTTTTTTTTAAATGTTGAAGCCGAATTTTAAACTATACCAATTATAGAAAGGTGAGAAGCACCCGAAATAATTGGTTTAAATATATTTCACTCGATGTCCAATTAAATATTATTGGTTCTCACTATGTTAATAATAAGATGGGAATATTTACATGCAATCTAGAGCTAACACCTGGTCATTCTAACTCCTGAGGTCGTTAACAATTTAACTACAATGTAAGACACTACTACAGTTGTCATAATATGAAAGAAAGTTTAGAGACAGTCTGATTTTGGAGAAGTAAAGAGCCAGATTTTAATTTGCAGGTCGATAAATTGTATATTAGCTTTCTAAACGATCTTTTGTATTGTGAAAATAAAACTTGTTTAGTAATTAAGCGGATCAAATGATCAAACTTCAAAGTCCGTTAAAATGAAGTTGCTTAATCCATGCAATAAATAACTGTTCTGCTTTCAATGTAATAAATCTAGAGCTCTGTATGCATCCGTACTCATTGTTACAGCATGCTCCTATTAACAAAACAAATCGTCCTAATTTGTAAATGAGTACTTACGTCGAAGATGCCGCAAAACGTTATTTTCAAGTGGAAATACTCCTAGAGTTCTATTAAAATAAAATTCCGACTTTAACGCCTATTTTAACAAGAGGTCAGAATCGAATTTATGTATGAAACAAAAACTGAACTTAAATAAAGTTGATTTGCAAGGTTCGTTATAACATTTCAAGCTTTTGGACTTCATTCCCGGTTTTTTACTTTCAAGAATGTGTAAGATATAAAAATGTTGTGTGAAACTCGCAAATACTTAGTGCGTTATTATTTTTATGATGACTAAAATAATGAAAATCGGTCATGTGTTCCACACAGCCAGACAATTCTGATGATTGATAATTATTATAATAGATACAGCTGTAAAGGTAGGCCAAGAACGGATTCAAGGTGAACTCAAAATGCATCCTTAACCATCGCGATTTGGCATCTTGACTGAGTTATGTTCAGTACGTCGCATTGTTAAAAAGATATTAATCTTCGTGGAACTCAATTGTCACTTTTAAACATTATTTTCACTACACCTGATCTGCTGATCTGATTTTATGTCTTGGCGTTTAGTAGCCAAAATTGCGCTTTCGAAATATCTTCTTCTGTATTGCAAAACATAGCATCTATGAAAGTAATTTTAAACAATCGAAATAAGTCGTTTTATTTCGCCGTCAAGTTATAGCAAAAGATTGAATACAAAACAAAAACGCATATTCAAACGCTGTAACTGTCGATTGTCGATCCGTGCAACATTGGCAAACAAATCAATACAATTTAAGGTCGATATAAATACTAGATCGCTATGCTGACAAATATAGACACAAATATTTCAATGACAACAACAGAATTAAACATGTTATTATTAAAAACAAGGCACGCCCTACAAATAGAATGTTTGGGAAGAGTGATTGATAGACACATTTATGCAGGAGGGATGAGAATATACTGTATGGAGGTGCGTGGGACGACTGATGACCAAAGTATGGCAGCAGATACGACCATATCCAAAAAACATTTGGCATGCATAGCGCCGCTCTCACGGTCACAATAGTTCACGATCAATACAAGACAAATACAATAACAAAAACTATCAAAATCTTTAGACCAGAGTACAAACTTCTTCTTTAGTCTATTACATTATGAAATATCTTTAAAAAATTATCGTTACCCATCTAAATTACATTAATAGACTGATATGCTGTAGTTATTGCAGATATTATCATAGATGGCTTAATCTATTTGCAATATGCCATTGCTAGTAATTTAGGTACAAAGTAGACATCTCTAGAGGTAACATATAGGTACCGTTAATTTACTAGGGAAATATTCCTTCGTACTTTAATGAAACGAAAAGGAGGACGTAACGAAAAATGGAAAGTGGAATATACTTAGCCTAATTTGTTTGAAATATATCAATGTCGAGAAAAACTTAAGTTGTAAGGAATCAAGAAGTCATCAACAGTAGATCAGACATCCGCTGGCGACAGCGTTTTGCACAAATTAACGCCGACGTTCAAATACACACCGCACGGATGGCTCACCTTAATCTGATAATTAATTGAATTGGTCCGTTGATTTGTGTTGAGCATAAATAGATGCCCGCGTCCCCCGCGCCCCGCGAACACCGGACTATCTGTCCGCGACGTTCTCTTCAGTCTTTTGACATTCGCGCCCATTTTTACACAACGATACTGATCGAACTGTCCCTAATCGAAACTTTATCAAAGTTTAAACATAATTTTTATTACAAAAATCCTTTATAGGGTGTAACACTTATACTTAATAAGTATTTAACGTCGACAATTATTAAGTGGATATGAACGAAACGAACCTTAGCCGGGAGAGGAACAAAATACGAAATGTTGATTATAAAAGTTTCCAATTTTGCAAACGATATATTTAATTTTTCAACTGTGATAAGTGACTGTGATATAAAGAACTCTGATTATCTATATTTCCGTTCGTTTTGTGGCATCTTTGAATTAATTTATTGAAACTATGACGACGACTATAGTAAAAAAGCTTTCAATTACTACACTTAGTGTAGAACATACGCTCGATGTGGTAAGTACTGTTTTGATTCAAGTTAGAAATATAAACTTGCGACGGTGTATTAAAAGTTATAAATTTTTTATTCAATCTTTAAGTTTTTCATCAAAGTTCTTTAGAGATGAGTAGTACTTAGCGTAGTGTAGTTGGACTCATTATGGGCTCGATTTTTCCACAACCTAGCGCGTATTTTGGGTTATTTCATAATATATTTGAATTTTTTCTCCGATATGTGTAGAAAACAAGTATTTAACATTGTCTTGATTATGTCATGAGATTGTAAAGTTTTAATAAGTGTACGTATGTAATTACAGTAGTATTTATCGGCGAGCGCGGCGTTAGCACTTGCGTCGCATATATCAGGAAGTCCAGATCTTCATTGTCAGGTCATTTGGCGAGCGTTCATGACGCACTGCATCTGTCATAACGTTACTTATGGCCCTTGTATTTAGTTACAGGGCTATTTTTCATTCTAAATTTAATCCAGCAGTTTGTACGATTGAAGATTTAATGACTTTTAATATTCTCGTCGCAGTTGAACTAAATATTTTTGAGATATGTTGAATTTATCTAAATGTTATTCAGTTTATTGTTAATATTTATGTCCATACAAATAAGATATTGAAATTGTTGATATAAAAAAAACATTTCTTTATTTTTGCTTAACTGTGATTAACCCTGTCCGGTGATCTTAATTTGAACGAATTTTAATATTGACTTAATTATGTAGCGACGAAAATCTGGTGATTCAAGAAGACCATCAGTACAAGACTTAGAAGGTCTTATCAATAAGCCTTCGACTCCACTGAGACCCACTGGCAATGATGGCCCACCGGTTATCGTTGATGCTCCAGAGAGCAACTCCGCCGTCGAAGGTAGAGTTCAAAATTATCTTGATTTATTTTAATCAAATCAACATAACTACCCCAAAGTAAAGACAAGGTAGGAAAATTCGTTTTTTATTAGAAATGGTAGTCTGTCAACGTACTTTACATTTCCTCAGCCAATTAAAATGATGCGGTTATATTACTTATTTTTTGTCATTGTGCCAAATGACGCTAGAAAAATTCCAACACCTGAAATCTCAGTTGTGATAAACTAACATTATCTAAAAGAAACTGAGATAAACCGTATATTTAAGAAAGAACATCAAAGCAGAGGAAATATAAATGATCTCATTTAAACGACAATTTTTAAAAATAATGTCTTGATTATTTCTACGAGTATAGATAAGGTAGCCGGAAACGCAAGCGCACCTCAAAAAAAAAATCTAGGTATAAAAAAATAGATGCGCTGGAGATAAAGATGTCACTTTTTACTATGATAAACACAGATTACGACAGCTGCTATTCTTCTTAATAGCACACCCACAAATAAAAATATTCTGACATTCCCTCATCACAAGTATGTTTTCAGCGCTATTTCTATAACTCAGTATACTTAATAACTAACTGAATATTTTTTCCTTATGATAATAACGGGTTCTTGTCTCCTATCGTCATCATAAATACTACCCAATACATTCACTAGGATAAAACCAATAACTATACACTACAGTTAACCTTTTCTGGGAACAGATCAAGTTGGTTACCTCTCCATATTGGTGGAGGGTAAGCCGCCGCCGACGTTCAAGTTCTACAAGGGTGTGACAGAAATTATTGAGGGAGGTCGTTTCAAATACATCACAGAAGGAGATACGGGCCGTATCACATTGTGTATGAGAAAAGTAAAACCCAACGATGAGGGTAAATACAAGGTTGTTGTCAGCAACATCCACGGCGAGGACTCAGCTGAAATGCAACTATACGTGTCCGGTAAGTTAGGTTTACGTTAAGTCCTACCACTAGATAAAGTAACTATATAAACAGAATCAAAATCATTGATGCGATTCAATAGCTTTTTTTCGCGGAAAGTAAAAGTTAAATAATCTGTAATGAAATAGACCACACTGTCAAATGTTGTAGGATATATTAGACCAGTAATGGTTGTAAAATGTACGATAATTTTAAGATTATCATTTTATT
This sequence comes from Papilio dardanus tibullus, assembly GCA_013186455.1. Lineage (NCBI taxonomy): Eukaryota > Metazoa > Arthropoda > Insecta > Lepidoptera > Papilionidae > Papilio > Papilio dardanus. The sequence goes on along the minus strand of QDHC01005707.1, from coordinate 11,839 downwards.
ATTAATAGATGCCAGTGGTATGGACTTCAGAGCTATGCTTAAAAAGCGAAAATACCAAAAATGGGGTGAGAAGAATGAGGAGCCCGATTGGGGTGACCTCAAGGAAGTTGAAAAACCAATTCCACCTCTGAAGAAAGTAGAAAAGGTAAGTCTTAGAATTACTTGGTTGAAAAATGAAGGAATCGACAGTGGTAATCGCAAATCGATGGTGGTGATATAAATTCTTAAATAAACATTAAAATGTAGACCTGGCAGAATGTTTTTCAGTTCCTAAGTTCATACTTTGTAACGAAACAGAAAAATATCTGCTGGATCTTATTAACAAAGATAAACGGAAAGTTAAACTAAACTTAAATGTAATACTATATAAAATAAATAACTAATATTCATACTTAAATGGCGAACCTCTATAAGTAAGCTTCCAATTTAGGTAAAGTTTGGGTGCAACTGAGTTTCCGCTACGAAAACATTTTTTTAGAAGTAGGGAACAATCATTTTGAACAACTCTTTCGACAGAGGACCCCGTTACCGTACCACTTGTTGTCATATGAGAATGCAAATAATCTCTAATAGATAATTTCTGTGGTCGTTCATTTAAAAATGCTCATTTATTTGGCAGTTCTGCACTACGGATTTTTTCGTCCTCGAATTTTGTACATAACAACGTCTTATAAACATCGAATGCATTATGTTACAAAATTGATCCTTAGGGATTAGAGACCGGTTACTTCGAAGACGACGGCTTCCTTGTGGTCGTCTCAGAAGGAGTCGAGATCTATAGATTCCCGGCGGATAGACGCAGAAACTCTTCAAACTGGTCCTGGGTTAAGGTCCTCGAAACAAAACATCATTTTTCATTCCGCATTACAACTTTCAAACTTACACATTTTATACCTTAACCTATTTCTATGTCTATTTAAAACCTCTTCGATCGCACTTTTAAAACGACAAAAATACGTTTCTATGACAACGTCAATGTCTGAACTTTCAAAATTCTATTTTGGCACGAATAGTGATTTCTTAAAAAAATCCAACGAAAATGGCTGGATGGTTGTTTAAAAAAATAATATATCACTTCAATGTTAGTATTCTCTCTTCTGTAATTAACTATTTGTGTACTTTTGAAATAAGTTGTTACAAAGTTTAAATCTATACACACAATACATAGCTTGCTGACAAAATGGCTTGGTGTCATATTTTCAAGTATTTGAAGTGGAAAATGTAAAGAATGCATCATGATGATTTATTATAAATTCTAGGGCATTTATCAAATAAGGAGACGTATGTCTCTCCCCGAAATAATACCCGATTGGCCCGCATTGATGGAGGCTGATAAATCAAAGGTTCGATAAAATGAAGGAATAAAAACAAACCTAAAAATACAATAGACTTGTACTCTTTTGAAATACACGAGACAAGCATTTTGTATATTAAATGTAGCACTAACAATAATCATAAAATGAAGACATTTCCTTTTGGATGGTATTCTAAAAGGGTAAAAGATCTATTTTAAAAAATGGATTGATTTAAATAAAACAATAAATAACAAATGAACTAAATTTATCCTCTGAAGTTGACTTTATTTACCAAATGTATTTGTAAACCTGGCTGCCAAAAATCTGTTTATCTGTGTTGGTATTATACCATTATTTACATAGTAAATGGAGTCAATTTAGAGCGATTTAAATAAAAATGGCTAAATAATGAAGTTTTAAATAACTCGCACAGTTTTTGTATCACCACCTCATTTCACATTTCTTTTTAACTCCATTTTAAGGGAATGTAAGTGGAATGAATTTGGTATAATATTTATTGTTTCTTGCGTTGTTGTCCGTTTTCTTTACAGGTTTATCTGTGACGTCGGATTGAGGAGCTTCTGTCACGTCATTTTATTTTTCAAATATTATTTCTGTCCTCATTTTAACACGTTCAGTGCCATCGACTCGCCTGACGAGTTTACTTTTGAACGGAATAAATATTAGTGGCATAGAACGTGTTTAATCATTAATTTCTTCCGGTGCATCCGGTGTTTGCCAGATTTTGGAATTTTTGATATTTTCTACTGTGCTAATTAATTCGATTAATACATTCTGTAGATGATAGATACTATTTTAGTTGAAATAGATAATTAAAACTTTATCTAGTAAGAAATTAGCGAGACTAAACCGATTGAAACCCGTGATGGGTTTTACTAAAATTAGGGTAGTGATTTTAGTTCAAATTAATCACTAATAAGTACCAACACAACTAGTCTATAAATTGGTAAGGAAGAAGAGATATATGGAACTAAGAGATATATGGAAATTTTATAGAAATCGCATAGTAGACGGACGTCTCTGGCAGAACTGATTCCGGATTGGCCGGTACTGCACAGATGCAAACGAAAGGAGGTTTGACAACGAGCGTTTCTTCGTCTAAGACGACACAATGCATTTCGTGTTGTATGCAAATAATTGTCGCACAGAGAAATATTTCACGAAACACGTAAACGTTTTGTCTAGAAAAAGTGGAAAATGCCTGTTACATGTCTTAATTCATGTTTAGGTCGATAAATTAAGTATTATTAAAGAAAAAAAATTGTAAGCATATGTGGTTTAATGCATACAATAAAATTTTGATATTAAAATAGAGATATGTCGCATTTAATCAAAAATAATTTCGGACAAATTCTGCTTATCGATTAGATACTTGACACATATTTTAAAATTTTGTTAAAATTTTGGATAAAAGTTAATACAGAGGCATGTTTTCTGCTTTATCTGGAATTGATTCTGAAGATATTGACACTTGTACCGTTATAGCACAAAGTTCCCCAACTTATTCTATATGTCAGTATTGCAAAAACTTTTTCAGCACAGGAACGAAGATATTTTTCAGTAGTAGCACAGAGCACAGGTCACAATTATGCACAGATATATCGATGTATAAGTATCTATAAATGCCTGATGCCAAAAGCGATGGAATTACAATACCTATTATTTTTATTTTACTGTCTGAATTACTTTTCATCGTTTTTGGTTATATCACCATTATGTAGTATTTCAAATGATTCAAATCTAAGCACGTCTACTACAATGACGAAATTCCAATTTCTGTACAGAAGCATGGGTTTTGAAGCGAGGGGTGATTATGATGACGAATGGCTGATGTATCTAACGCCTCGGTACCTCACAATGATTTCATTGAATGTCATGCGTTTGAATTATCGTTGAGGTTCAAAATTGGGGGTATTTTATGGTCAGCACTGGCAGCTTTTGGTCTGAAGAGCACTTGTTTATCGCACACGTCGATACTTTAATCTTTATAGTTTAATTAATTGGTCACGGACATTGCTTTCAGAAACCTGAATCTTTCTTGAAGCCCCTTGTAGATCAATCCGCAAAAGAGGGTAAAGACAAAAAGGTGACCTTTGAAGCCATTTTCACGAAGCCAAATTCCAAGCCCAAGTGGTACTTCCGTAAGGATGTAAGTATTTGCAAACATTTTAACAATAATAACTAAAACTCCAGCACATCTTATTTTAGATTCAGTTTTTTTATTTCTAATAATTATATTGTTCGTGTAAAGGAACTTTTCCCGGGATCTAAGTATAAGATGACAAATGAAGGAGACTCATACAAGCTGATCATAATGAATCCCAAAGTAGAAGATACGGGCAAGATTACGATTGAAATTGGTGGCATTACAAGTACTGCTTTCTTGCAAGTCGATGAACCAGACCCTACATATACCTTCACTAAACATTTGAAGAAAACACTTACTGGATACACTAAACACGAAGTGGTTCTGGAATGTGCAGTATCCAACAGTCTGGCTATCGTATCTTGGTGGAAGGGTGAAAAGAAATTGGAAGACAGTGAAGAATTCCAGACTTCTAAAGATCTATCAGGCGTTTGCAGATTAATTATAAAGGCAGCTAAGTTAGAAGATGCCGGTAAATATATGTGCAAAATTGAAAAACAATCAGACAAGACTGAATCCGAAGTAAAGATCATCGGTAAGTTCACAACACGACGAAAAATTAAAGCCACATTTATTTTCGAAAACTATAAAAATGTTTTGTGATAATTTTATATGCTTAAATTATTTAATTTTCAGAATATCCTTACAAATTCACCAAGGTACTTAAGTCCCAACAGGCTATTGAAAAAGACACCATCACCCTACTCTGTGAACTTGACGATGCCATGGGTGATGTTAAATGGTAATTCAGATATTGAATAAAATTTGTAAGTATAATCAATTTTCTTCCTTACTTAATTGTAATATTTCTCAGGTTCAAGAACGACCAGCCATTCAAGGGTGACAAGCGTATCTCAATCGTCAAAGAAGGTCGTAAACGTAAAGTGGTTATCAAAGATGCCAAGGTCACTGATGCTGGCAACTTCAAGTGCGTCAGTAACGCTGATGAGACTGCATGCGAATTGATCGTCAAATGTAAGTTTTACTCTATTTCCTGATAATATAATCTTCTCTTTTATTCTGCTGTAATTACACCTTTATAAATTGCGTTATAGACTCGAATCGCTTCAACAAGAAGTTGAAGGATACCGAAGCAGTTGAAAGAGACAAGGTGGTGCTGGAAGTGGAATTGCAGGACCAGACTGCCGAGGCCGTTTGGTCCTTCAACGGTACACCCGTTGTACCGGATGAGAGGTACGTTTTAGACTATAAGTTAATGAGACTATAAGAGAATGATAAATTCGTAAGATTTAATTTTAAACAGGGATTCGATGTTCTGAATATTTACCGTGTTTGAAATTCCAAATTAACTTAATCTCAACAGGATCGAAATTAAAAACCTGGGTGGCGGCAAACACCAGCTTATATTCAATAAGCTGGAGATGGAAGACGATGGCGAAATCCTATGCGAATCCGGAAAACTAACATCTTCATGCAAACTTACCGTTAAGAAGGGTGAATCGAAGCCATCCATCGAATGTCCAGATGAGTTTAATGGACCCGCAGGACATCCCTTCGTCATTGAAGTGCCGTACAAAAGTACGTATACCATTATATCTAGAATATTAATTAAGAAATAACTGTGGTTTTTTAAATATTTTCAACAATTGTTCTGTTACAGTTTCAGGCACACGTCAAACTCCGATTGAGGCTAAGCTATTCAAGGACGGTAAAGCTCTACCGGCTAAAGAAGTCGAGGTAGTTGTTGAACAGGAAAAAATTCTGTTCAAACTCAAAAAGCCAACGAGAGAAGGATCTGGTAGATACCAGATCAAACTATCCAACGCTCAGGGAGAAGATTCCAAGGATGTTACTATTACCATGCAGAGTGCGCCAACGCCTCCACAAGATGTTGAGGTCTCAGAAGTGTTCCAGACATCATGTGTCGTGGCCTGGAAAGTGCCACAAGATGATGGTGGATCGCCAATCGTTAAATATGTCATTGAACGACAAGTAAGACACAACATATTTAGATTCGTACACGTATGTCATGAATAGCTTGATTATTTATCTATTTGAACTTTCCTAGGATCTGTCGCTCAAAGCTGGATGGGACAACGTTGCTGAAGTGGCGCACGGACAACCAACTAAATACAAGGTCGAAGATCTTGTCGCCAAGAAAACATACAAATTCAGAATTCGCGCCGTCAATAAAATTGGATCAAGTGAACCTGGAACGTTTGGCAAGCCTGTTCTCGCTAAGGATCCATGGGGTAAGATTAAATTATTTGGACGTTGGATATTTACGTCGTTAGTTATATTATTTGACTTGTAAAACTTGCATTTTACCAACGTTCTCTAAATTGCCAATATTTTTAGATGAGCCGTCGAAGCCTAAGGGCGTAGAATTAAAGGATTGGGACAAAGACCACGCTGATCTTAAATGGCAAAAGCCTGACAACGATGGCGGAGCACCAATCACTGGTTACGTCATTGAGTACAAGGTATGTTCGTTTTTCTAACGTTATTATAACCAATAAGAGAACTGAGTTAAAAATGTCGTTAATTTTTAGGAGAAATTCGGCAAAGACTGGGTAAAAGGAAAGGAAGTGGATGGCGATTGCCTAGAAGCAACTCAAGACGGACTCAAAGAGGGATGCACATACGAGTTCAGAGTCCGCGCTATCAACAAGGCAGGTCCCGGTGAACCTAGCGACAGCACTAAGCCTATTGTTGCTAA
>QDHC01005706.1:164087-409619 GCA_013186455.1 Papilio dardanus tibullus | reverse complement strand
CTATTTTTCTGATTTTCAACTCCCACCCGGCCTTAAAGTTCTTTCTGTATAGTCTATCACTATACTGTGTTACATAAATGTCTACATTTTTCTAATTTAGAAGATATTTATGCGTTATTTTAGGTTGTAATAATAATAAATATATTGGATTGGTTTTAAAAACCTTTGATTGGTAGCCATTTAAACGTAAGTTTTAACAGTGGTAGAGCCCGCTTTAACATAATCGTACGAATTGTCCGGCTCGCCCGGTGAAATACCATGACCACACAGAAGATAGGAGTGAAACGGAAGAAAGGAAGGGGAAGTGGATTTGACGGGGGGGGGGGCATAGAAAGAGGAATTATCCTTTTTCTGTGCGTCTTCACCTCCGTAGATTAAGGGTAGGCAACGCATCCGCAATTACAGATGTCTATGGGGAACGGTCGCTTCGCTATTTCAGCGAATTCAGGCGGCCGCATGCTCGTTTGCCACTACATAATATAAAACAAGTAAGTAATATGATCCAAAAAGTAATAGATTTGTATTTTTTTTGTATAAAACTACAATCCATCTTGTAAATAGATAATTTAATAAAGTCCCTATTGCGTGAGATTGAGAACATAATATCGTAGAGTGACGAGTAGTCAAGAACAATTTGCTTTGTCCTGAAATAGAATAAAATATTACTATAATAAAAAACGAAATATAAAGAATTCTTATTATTATTTATATTTTTTGTTTTATTTCCGACTTATGAAGCAACCATATTTCTATTTATATGAAGTAATTTGTTTCAGAAGAAACATTTGTAAAATATTATTGTCTCCATCGAAATAGTTATTTTTCTTCATGAAGTTTAACAAATTAACTACAATAAATTGTTTTTCAATTACCAATTTCGATTTCTTCATTAGATCAATAATTTTTATGGCTAACATAAAACATTTCATGCAATGGGATAAAATTAAACTAACACTTTTTACAATATATTTATTTTTTTATTATATATTTTTTTCTCTTAATTTATAATTTATAGCCACGTGTAATATCGAACAAATATTCGTGCCACCTTTTGAAGGATAAGACAGAAGATGAGAGAACAGAATTCGTGTTCAATGAAATAAAAACAAAACAAGATCAAGGCATAATAAGAAGTATTGAGATTTTTAAATATATTATTGCATTGTTAACAAAACCTTTTGTAAATTGTAATTACTTTGATTAATATGAAGGTATCGTATCGTATCGTTTAAAAGAGAATATTTGTCCGGTAAGACATACACGACTTTACATAATAATTTATTGATAAAATTAGCTATTTTTAACAAAACAATCATACCTACGTATTATCACAGCTCTATGTAAATAGGAAGTGGAATCTCTACGACCGAACCCAATAATCAATCCTCAATCGAAGACAGAATTTGAACAGAGATCATTTCAATTACTTTGTTTAAACCGCATACTTTTAGTTTGAGATACAAAAATGTCCTCTCTAAAAGGTAGATTATAAGGTTAAGTTACCAATTGACTATATTTTTAATAACATTGATGATTAAATCAATCGGTATTACCATTATGATATCCCAGTAATCATTTGTTCTACTGTTGAAATATCCTACAGGTAAATAACTTATAATACCTACTTGATTACAATATAAATAATTATTCAGAAAGCAATAAATACTACTACTAAAGTAGCAATAATTTCTTTGCGATCATTCCGTAACTTTTTATAACATCAGTTACAATCAGCGGCTATTCAATAACTTATAGTAACTATGAGATTTAATTACCATAACTTTGGTATGGTAAAAAATAACAAATATGGAATGGTCTCTGGTAGAGTCACATTAGAAGCTCTATATCCTTGTTGATAGAGTATTTTTTTCTGTGTTTCCACTCTCGAAATACTCGTACAAAATATAGCAACGATTTTTTTGTTCATAAATTAACTCTTTAAATAATGTCAATTCAATTCTCAATAAATTAATAAAGGAGCAACCAGGAAAACATAATTCCTTGTTAATCAATATTGTCTACATTTCACGAGATTACGAGATCGTTTGCAAATGTACAACTTCCTTACGTTTCTTACCGCGGAAATGTTCTTCGATTTCAGCGAGCGACTTCCCTTTCGTCTCTGGTACCATGAAGAGTACAAAAAAGAACGCAACCGCACAAAACGCGGTGTACATCCAGAATGTACCTGCAGATGTCAGCACCGCCTAAGTAAGGAAAAAAACAATTAGATTCATCACTATGTGCATATCATACTAAGAAATAAGACAGAACTAAGTAACTGTATTGGTAAGGAACCCCCTGCAGAAAAACTGTTGCCCATTAACGTTAGATGGTTGGCCTAGAGCGGATTTCCAAATTCCTGGCTCTCTTCTAATCTCTTCCGCATTCAAATGCTCGTCTTATGCATGTTTAATAGATATTATTACTTATTCTATTGTAAAATAAAATAGTCATTAATTATTGTCACCATAATAGTGATAAAGTGACTAAACGTGACGAAAAAGACCTCAGTGAGATTAAAGCACTTTAATATTCGAAGTCTATACTTACTGCAATTTATACTTTTTATCGTAGAAAAAAATAAAGAAACGCTCTGCAAAGTACGAGATTTATGTTCGAAGATGAATAAAAAAACTTTTAAGAGTATTTTAACGGATATTTTAAATTGTATTTTAGGAGGACAATTCGACTCTTTAAAATTGCAAACGCGCCTAGATGGCATCTTTTTATTATGATCACTCAAGGTCAGACTTTATACATTTGAAAAAACATTGTCACAACGAAACTATTGTGTCTCGCGGATAAATCGCGCCAACGTAATTACTGAGTTCACGGTTGCTGATGCTATGCTATATTATGTAATACGTCCGTCCTGTTAAATCCTTTTGTTATTTGAACATCTGGTTTTTATGGCGGAACCAAACGGTCCACAACATGATTTCTTTGTTTAAGATTGGAAAGAGAATAATGACTTGAATTGGAATCCCAACATTTCATTTGAGACGAAAGGCAAAATACGATACTGTTTGAAAAGGTGATAGAGCTGACCATAGAGCTCAACAAACTACATAAATTTCAACTTACTTCCAAAGCATGGTACGACTTGATAACGGTGAACATAGAGAGAAGGTTGACAGCGCTCGCCATAGCTGAGAGTTGAGAGCGATAGTGTGTCGGGAAGAGTTCGCCTAGCAGCAGGAACGGTAGACCGCCGAAGCCGAGGGAGAAACCCAACATGAACACCACCAGACTGACGATAGGCAAATATCTGTAACAAATTTAATGTTGGATGTGACTTATAGATTTTATCTTGATTGCTCAACTGTTCCAATAAATATTGGGGATATCATGCTTGTGCTTTCTCAATTTTGCTTACCCGAGCCATGATTCGGCCTCAAACTGGAAGTAGAATGCAGCTCCCATAGCTGCCATTGAGAAGCACATGGTGACCGCTGATAGCAGCAGCAATGGTCGCCTACCCGCACGGTCTACCAACATTGTGCTCACACCGTTGCTGACCAGTTGCACCGCACCAACCACTATCGTCGCCGTCATTGCTTCAAGTTTGCTTCCTAAGAAAAATAAATACATAAGTTAATTTGCTGACCAGAATCTTTCAGCAACTACATTCTTCGAGGAATATTCTTTAATTATTTCATGTTATAAAGACGATCTTATGAAGCATCATACCGATCATCATCATACAAGATGTACAGACTTGAATCGTTTCGTTTGTGAATCACTCGGCTATTTAATCAAATTAACAATAAAAAATTACTACATTTATATTACGAGTACTTACTAAAAAAATGAGGAAAACTAGTAACAAGAAAATCACGCTTGGAAAGATGTCAGAATACACTTTTTTATATGGGAGTTTCGTAAATCTTGAAATGTTAATCATCAAAACACCTGACTTATTAATTAAGTGATGATTCTGTTTTCTGAGATAATTGTACTTGCTAAGGTGCATTTTAATTATCTGATTATATCTTGCAGATTGCAAGTTAGTATAAAATAACTAGAACGAAAGTAACCGAAAGGGATTGCATTGATATAAAGTAACTGCTGCTTAATTATAATATTAAGCAAACTGTAATCTGATCTATCTACCAGTAGCCGAGTTTCTTGGTAACATAATCGATACTTAAAATCTAAGGTAATTCTTAACTAGTGCATACGAGAACAGTATACTAGCATATCAATGAATTTAAGCTTGTCTTCATAACTGTTTTTTAAGGAAATTGATACGTAATGTCTTTAAATTTGAATTCATTTTTACCTGCACTCTGGAAAATCTCAACAGTGAAGAATATGACGGCGTCGATACCGCTGAACTGCTGGAAGATGAGCAACGCGAAGCCGACGATAAGAGGCTTAATGACCGCAGATGACAGAAACACTTCCTTTGTAAACAAACTCTTGGGTTCTATTTCTGGTGCTTTTCTGAAACAAAGGAAATCATGGCCTAGTTCAGAATATTGATATGATTAACACGAAATAACGAGAACTAATTGCTAAGAGTCTTTTGACCTTAGGAATAATATTAGTAGTTCGAGGAGTTCATTAAATGTTTGAGCTACATAATTTACACCAATAAGATAATTCCACGTTGTAAAAAAAGTTATGGCTTTACAATAATATCTTACTCTGGATGTTCATCATCGTCCTTGACAGTAGCAACAGCGCGATTGGAGAGCTGCAGCCATTTGATAGCCGGTTCGGCGTCCAGGCCTCGCGCCTTTAGCCACACCGGAGACTCGGGCAGAGGTAGGAGAACTACGAAGAGGGCCGCTAAAACAAAACACAACACACCTTGATCCCATTGTGATGTTGGCGCACCAGGTTCGTCCGTCAGATCGGTTTATCTTCTGTCATCTTAGATATCTAACTCTTCTTAATGACTGTACTTACGTTGTCAAAGAATTTTAATTCAGCCATAGTAAGCCTAATTAAAAACCTTGCGTATGGTAGTACTCGTATCTATTAATTTAATACTTCCAACATTGTATTATACTTTCACTAGTCTCCATCGGAAGGCGGTAACACAATCGACTTATTCGATAGAAATTATTTCATTATAGAGTAGGTAATTAAGTGTTATAAAAACTAATGTAATTTAACGTTACTTGATTACTTCCTAATACTCTTATATTTCATATATTCGGGTAACTAATAATTTTATAATAACAATAATAGAATATCAAACAAAACTGCTACGAGTAATAACTTCTTGGGATTTCATACAATAACGCTATCATACTTAACTTTAGCAAGTAAATATTTTTAGTTGCGTATTAAAAATTATTATATTTACCACAAAAGATAGCGGACAAAAAGGCGAGATGCCTCCAGTAGAGCCAGTTCCCGGCGACGTAGGAAATGAGGATGCCTAGGGACATAGAAAGCGTGGGCAGCGAGCCCAGCCGGCCGCGGATCTCCGGGTCACAGCATTCGCTTACCTAAACAATAAAGTAACATTGAAAATTACAAACCAGGTATTATATATACCAGGTATAACAGAGAAGACGTGTGAGACATTTTTTCACTTTATTCATCCGCAGCTGCGCAAACATATTAATACACCTAGAGATATTCAGACAATATTTTATCAAATTCTACGAAATTTCATCAGCCAAAAGTTTTAGGCAATTGAGAAAGATGTAGGCATAGAAACCCTTGACATTGACCAACACAATTTCAGAGACACGAATGTGAATATTTTACATAAAAATAATCAATTTAAATATAAATGAACAAAAAGTGCATTAACAAAGTACACAATAAGCAATTGAAACAAATAATTAGCGCAGTGATGTTGTTATTAGGTACAATAAGAGTGTATAACACATGAGACAAATACGTTTACACGAGTGTTGAATTAGACTCAACGGCTTCTTGTTTGTTTATAAATTCAACTGTATGTTTGTGTATCGATCCGTTTGAACGTAGATAATTACTTACAATAACTACTTGTTTTCATTCACCAATGTAATAGTAACTTGAATCTTATAAAGTAACCGTTTTTGTAATTTCAATATGGTAAGTACCAAAAGACATTTGGATAGCCTATAATTAGATTAGTAATTTATTCTTGAAATATTCTTTAGTACAAAAAGTTGAAGTGTTTTTTTAGTTTGGATCTAGAAATCATATTCTTCTGAGAATGCGATTATTAAAAAGGTTGTAAAAACGCCTATAGTTTGTTTCAAATATTATTTATAATTATTGATAGTGAGTTTATCATCACACGTTTTGCACGTTTTTATAGGCTTGCTAAAAGTGTTCCCTTACAAAATACTCGCCGTTCAGCACGGGTCAAGTCGCTTAATTCGATTTAAAGTTTGAAACCAGATTTATAAAAGAATTCGGCCGTTGACTTCTTACATCAACATATTTTTAATTTCTGAATTGTTATTTTACTGAGAATATGTGTTTACAAAAAATATATAATCAGTATGTGATGAATTAAACGTGAGAAAACAAAATAAAGGACCAATTAAAAAAAAACTATCAAATTCAAGAATTTAAAATTACTCACGTAAACTTGTGCAGGTGCTAGGACGAAGCCTACGCAGAGACCGGAGAGAAATCTGCCGACTAGGACAAGAGCGAATCCAGGAGCGAAGCCTAGTAGTAACCAGCCACCGCCCCACAACGGTGCTGTCATTTGTAACGTGCGCTTCCGACCAGCTCGTTGCATCAGCGGCCCTGATAGCATGCTGCCTAAGAACGCGCCCAACGGTGGTATTGCTCCTGCGGACAAAGTAGTTTATTATTGATCCAAAAATACCAGTTTCAAGTATATGATTTTTGATAGCGTCTTTGGAGTCAGTAAGCATGAAAAGATTGAATTAAAACCAGCAGATTCATCTTCTAATGCCCGTTTTCAACAACCAACGCCTAAAGTAGTTTTAGATAGGTGTCTTTTTGCTTAAGGGTCTCCCTAAATCTAACGGATCCCTTGCGGTCTAACTTGACACTTAACTGTTGGTGAAAACGAAACTAGTGTTAGGTGACATTTAAAATGCGTTAAGAGTTACCAAACATTTAGGGATTGTTGGTGAAAACGGCCATAAGTCTCATGTTTTCGTTCACGCGTTGTATATCATTGTAGTCGACGACGGTTATTTTTTACACCTTTCGGTGAAATGTCACTTAAGAGTTTGCTGTACGATATTCAGATTGGAAGTTAATTCAGTTTTTAAATTCTACATAATGAATGACCATTGGATGAACCAATAAACAGAGTGTCGCATGAGTTTAAAATAAATTGGAATCATTCACTTAGTCTACTGACAGAGTCGAGGGGAGTGAATGATTTATTTACCTATCCATGACTTCTGTTCGCTGTGCTGTATGAAGGTGGGGTCGAGATCCTCAATTGAAGGTATCGCGGAGGCCGAGTAGCCCCGCACCAGACCGATGATTAGGAACGCTAGAGACGCGCCGAATGTCAGCCATAACTAGAACAATAGAAACACGTTTATAACCTCAAACATAATACACCAAATTTCAGAGTTTATATAGACGGTGATGTTATTATAGCTGGCTACAGACGCTCAGTTCAAACTGAAGTGTTCACGAAAAACTGAGAAATGTACTGGTTAACTGCAATTCCAGTTGACATGTGTACATCACTTTACAACTATAACTGTACAATTAAAACTGAAGGTCTGTAGCGTGCTTTATGAAGGAGACAATTAAGGTGACATGATAGATTTTCTATTTTTCTGATCAGTCTATACTATACCGCAACTGGCGTCATCATAAATGAGTAAATAGTTATACTATATACAAGAACATTTCATAAAAACAAATTTAGCAAGTCATTTCATTTTAATTATTTTCACAAGTAGGAAACAGTGTTGAAATTGGCATAAACTTACAGAAGTACTTGTGCCGTATTTTAATACCTAATGTTGATTTATTGCAGTGAAGGCCTAATACATTCAAACCTAGATTAGCGAGAAGTCCAAGGGACCGCAATATTTGTATCGCTTATAGAGGTTTCTCTCTTATCCGTTTATCTCGCTTATGGAGGTAGCTCGTCGGGACCAGAGAATGACTCTTTATGGTTTACGATTAACTCCCGAATAAATTATTCTCATGATAATTTTATTATTTACAAAATAAATCAACGTCGCAAACCTTAATCGAGTTATAAAGATAAACATTCGCTTATTTGAGACTGAATATCAAAGTTTGCGGTAGAAAATTCGATAATCGTATCCAAACCAATTTAGCTCCTGATCAATATTGGCGTGTCCGGAAGCGTTTGAATATAGACGTCGAACAATCAACTCAAAGTAAATTTTGACCACATTCTGTTTGTTAGTTAACTTTGACTTTTAAGAGACGGGACCTGACAAGCTTGACACCCTTAAAGTTAGTTAAGTTGTAAACTTGACTGATGGCGTGCTTGTTTTGTGTGTTTAATAATACGCCCTCAAAAACATTTCAATTTTACGTATCTGTATGTTCTGCTCGTACTCGTAAGTGTTGGTCATCTTTTCCCCATGACAAAAGTCCACGGCACTTTGCCTAGTCCATTTCCCTATGGTCAATTTTAGTTAAACAAACAAATCCCCTTCATATACAATAGGCCAGAGGGTCTTTAAACGCTGTAACCTTGCTTCTGTCACGTACAGACAATCTTGACATTTTTTATTATTATTAATATGCAGATTATTAGTTCCGTAATATTTTCTTTACTTTAATTGAATACATGCAAAAAATATACTTTCGATTTTATACTAGTACTGGGGGGTTACCCGAAGTACATGCGCTACAAAGCGATGCGATAGCGAACATCAAAAATCTACGGAATTGACAATGACGTTTGATATCTCAGAAGGGACAAGGACATGACTTAGCGAATGTCATTGTCAGTTTCATACATTTTTGTCAATTCTATCAGCGATATCAATCTATCAAAAAAACCGCATCTAAATCAGTTGTAAAGTTTTAAAGATTTAAGCTTACATAGGGGTATATGGACAAAGAAAGCGATTTTATTTTTTGCTATGTAATGGTGATGCAAAAATACAAATCGTATTATTCATAGTGTAGATTGATACTCATTTTGCGATCGCATATCTAAGTTACCTTAAATCGTAATTAATTTGTTTCATTCATCATTAATTTTTTTTTATATTATAAAGTGGCAAACGAGCAAGCGGCCACCTGAACTCGCTGAAATAGCGAAGCGACTGCTGCCCATAGACATCTACAATTGCAGTTGCGTTGCCTACCCTTAATCTTTGGAGGAGGAGACGCACAGCAAGAGGATAATTCCTCTCCCTATGCCTCCCCTCCCCCGGAAAATGCACTTCCTCTTTCCATCATTTCCTTATAGGAAAAGGATAGGAAGGGAAAGTGGATTAAAAATTAGTCAGATTTCATTCATTTATAATGTTCTTCTCCAGTTTTTAATTGAATGATTGCACCTGCAACTCATTGAGGAAGTTAAGGTTTAAAGACCTTTAGAAGCAGGTAACATTTGTATTTTATTTTTGTATTAACTTCATATTTTTTATTTAATTCAAGTGGGAATTTTCGAGACAATTAAACGTTTATTTTATGATTTTAACTCGTCTTAATTAACAATATCATACTTATCTTTTTTTATTCTTTAGTTAACGAATTTCTTTCTATTATTTAAATAACTAAAACGAGGTCGTTGTCTCGTTTTAAAAACTAGTATACTCGTATTTTGCAAGGCTGATACATTGTAGATCAAGGATACTGTTTAAAATGAGAGTATCGGTTGTTTCATATGTTAATTAAATGCCGTTATTAAATAAAATTAAGCGCGACATAATTTGCCTGAAAGATTATTCTCATTTACCAAAAATCTTATTAAAGAAAGTTATGTAGGAAAGTTCAGTTTTCTTCTACTATGTCAATTACTGGTATATTTACCTTATTGTCTAATCAATGGACGATTTCTAACTTGTTCATCTGTCGTATATCTAACCAATTTACGTCGATTAACCTCCTACCGGATTGTACCAATGTGGGAAACTACAATAACTTTAGAAACAATACTATTTAATCCATTACTAAGTTTTGGTGATATTTTCTATTCGCTTCTATCGATTTTTTTATTATTAATACCATAAACTTATAAATTATAGAATCATTTGACTGACAGATACTACTTTATGAATCAATATCTATACTTAATATTATAAAGAGAGAAACTATGTACTTTTGTATATATTGAAATAACTCAGGAACTAGTGGGCCGATTTTAAAAATTCTTTCACCATTAGAAAGCTACATTATCCCCGAGTAACATAGGCTATATTATTTAATTGCACGCGGACGAAGTCACGCACAACAGCTAGTGTTTAATAAAAAAAACTTTTAAACGCCAAGAAATTAACGAGTATTTGTTACATAATTAGGTGCAAAAATATACAATTAAGTAATATAAAATTTATCTAAATTCTCCCGAGCAGCACCGGGCAAGAATTACTAGTGACATGTAAGTAAATACATTTGCAAATATTAGAGGTTAAACGTGTTCGCACTTATTAAATAATTAAATGTCAAAATCTACACAATGTAGTCGTAGGCTAACATCGGAAGTGGCCTTCTTTTCTTATCCTTTACGTAACCTTCAAAATAACATTGCGTAAATTAATATATATAGTTATATAGATATTTTAGGTAAATCTAAAAGCAGTATCTGCTATTTTAGTATTGACAAATATACAGAATACGACCATTGGGTCCCTATATAGATATTTTATGACAAAAAATATAACTATTTATACTATAAAAAATAGTAAAATGACAACAAAGTAGGTATGTAATATCTATCATTAGTATAATGATAATCGACCATAGATATCGCTTATAGAATAGATAGGACATTGTTTTTGAAATTACAGCTATTTTTCGTTCCTAACGCTAATTAGACGAACCGGCGAGTTTACCTGGTACCTTAATTTTAGTGTATTTAATAAGGATCGTTGTAATCATTAACATCATCATCACCAGCTCACTATACGTCCCCACCGATGGGCTCGGAGACTACCCTAATATGAACTAGGCCATAGTCCACCACGCAGGCCCAGTGAGGGTGGGTCACACATATCTTCGAATTTCTTTGCCGATATGTACAGGTTGCATCACGATGTTTTATTTCACCGTAAGAGCGTCGAGTAAATATGTGTGAAATTCGAAAATCAATAAACAAATTGGTATGTGGCGAGATTCGAACTCGAGACCTGCAGATTACAAGTCAAGAGCTAAACCTCTGAGCCACCGATACTCTGTTGTTGACGTTGTAATGAGTTTACTAAATGAAAAAAATTAAATAAGCACTATAAAGACTACTTATCTTCTATTTATACAGATCAATGTACCGGATATACTAAAACCCAAAAATAGAGTCACAAAAAATCTCAGACTACAACAATTGAAATTGGCGTAGCCGCATACGATTGGAGCGGACGGATGACAGTTATCAGAAGTGATTTACTCTCAGCTCATCCATTGTGGCCGGCGTTCTTGAAGTGTCTAAAGCACCGGTATTAAAGAGGGCGAATTACTTTGCTATCGTTCACGTGATAACGATTTAGTCATTATGGTGATAAAAATTGTAAAGATCACTCGTGACAGTATTCAGATAAGTGTCATGTGGTCAATTTTATTGGGATAGAGTGTACAGAGATATTTATCTGTTAACTTATCTTATTAAGACAAAGTAAGCCTAGTTTCAAACACTAGATACTTTGATGTCATTTAAATATAAATGTATTCAAGACGCTGCACTTTAACTCCAAATTCATCAAATGGCATCTAATAAACGTCTATTGGATACTTTAAGATTCGATTCAGAATCTTATTAATTTTGTAAACATCCTCTTATTTAAATGAAAGTATTGTAAAATCAGAGTCAGACATAATTGGAATTGAGCTTCAATTGTCTTCAATATTCTACCAAAATTGAAAGGTCATGAGGCACATCTGACCCAATTGTAAAAGTTGTCCTGCAGAAGCTATTTTTTTTTAATATTATAAATTGATATAAAAAATAAAGGTAAACAATAAGCAAGTGGCTACAGGATAAAATAAATATTAGTAATTCAATAAAAATCTTTCATATCAACATTTACTCGAATATTCGAAAGTTGTTGTTTTCTACGTGTTTAGATTTACTATTTGACAGAAATTCCAAACTAACAGAGCGGGTCGCAACTTTTTTTTTTCATATAAAACTCTGAGCGGACACTGCGCCGTAGATTTTATTAAAAAACTCGAGCAAAACTAACAAAAAAGTACGTGATTGTGATACATCGCAGTTTTTCTACTTTTTATTAACATTTTTACAATCATGCTATCTTTCTGACTTATTGTTTATTACCACTAGTTTTGAGAAAAAGGGTCAAATTTTCCGAGCTAATGCCACAACACCAATTTAACTAAATAAATAAATATTAAATCCCCAGTGGCAGAACGTAAAGTATCTCATGCCCAAAAGATTTATGAATACAATGAAATTTAAAAAAAACACTTAAAAGACTGCAAGTTGACATCATATACTCGGGCTTATTTTAAATACAATCAGGTGATCTCGTATCGAGTGGCCATCTCAAAGATATGAGAAAGTGTGCCTGAGATAAACGCATATCAATTGTACGCGAGATTGAAGTAAATCTGTAGAATTTAACCTATATCTATATTATAGAGCACGGATTCAACGCCAACAATAAAAAAGAATCTCTTAGTAACATTACGTTGATAATAAATGTTTGCCCAATCTTTACAATCTGTCTAGGTAAATTATAAACTGTTTTATTTTTAAGTCCATCTGATGTCTGATGGAATATTGTTTATTCTATGGTAAATTATGAGTTGATTCGTCGATAAAAATATGAATTTTGTCGCCCCCTGAACCCCCCCCCCCCTCAGCTCGATCCGGGGCTGATATAATGTAGTCTAACGTATATACGCCGTTTCCCTCAATTATGCAATCACTACTCAAGTTTTGCACAAATCATGGTATGTAAAGAGAATGAATTGTTTTTGTAAGAACAGATAGATCGGGAAACCACTATTGTTTTAATTCAAAACAAAATCTTTAATTGGTCTACTTATTGTGGTTGCTTCATTCGTAAGGAATTTGTGATTCATGGGGTTGGAAAGTCTAAGAAGATCGGAGCCTATCACACTGGAAATTGTTATCATTAAGGAAGCTGAATGTAGATTTAGTATGACATATCTTGACTATGTTGGGTCGAATAACAATTAAACAACTCTGAGTGTAGTAATAAATGTACAAAGAGTGTCGGTGGCTCAGGGGTTTATCTCTTGATTTGTAAACTGCAGGTCCCGAGTTCGCCATGTAACAATGTGATTTTCGATTTTCGAATTTTCATATGTACGAGTACATACGAGTATTTACCGACGCTTTTAGGTGAAGGAAAACATCGTGATGCAACCTGCACATATCGGCGAACAAATTCAAAGATATGTGTAGCCACGCAAAATACGCGCTAGTCGTGGAGTTGCGGAAACTGGAGCACATCATGGGGCGAAACCTTTTAAATTTATAGTTGGACATAATATGTGGATCTCCACATCATCTGAGTGGGCGTCAAAATAGGCTTATAGTTCTCATTGTAAATAGTTTCCTAAATTGTCTATTCCAAATAATTAATAGGTATCTAAAATACACGGTTTTTCACTGTTTTATTCAACGTTTTACGAACAGATGTCTTTATTATTTATTATCATATTGTTCTACACTGTTATATTTTTACAGCTGTTCAATTATATCATTATGTTTTATAAATTAGCGTACTTATGTTATATTAACATTTTTGTTTTTATTTTTGAATTTATATACTAGTTTGCACTCGGGTAAAAATGATTAAATATTCATTCAATTTAATGATGTAACAAACCGATTATTTAAGTGATACAAAATTAACAACTAGTTACACCGAGTTCGCTATAAAAACGGACTTAGTCAAAGCAACATTTCAGTTCTCGCAAACTCTGTCTAATGAAGCCGAAGCATATCGATTCAAGTATCAAGATTAGGAAGACACGCTAGTTATAAACAATTGCTTGTGTAGCAAGTTGGCGGTAAAATACTTTAACTGTCTATATCCTCGGTTAAAAGACGTATACAAATGTGCAGTCATTTAAATAATTGGGATGTACATGTCATTTGCAAAGAAAATGATGGTTTCTATACAAATAATTGTACCACATACAACTCTAATTATAGCCTAGATTGACGCGTATTGTTCTGAATAAGTCTGCTTTTGATAGGTCTAAAAGTCATTGAAACTGTAAAGTAAAAAAAACTCCATTATATCGCCAATTTGTACACGGGCTCCATCAAATGATTAAACTATAGAAGGCAATTTTTACACAAAATTTATATTTTAACATAAAAATAACAAAAGAAAAATGACCATTAAAGTTATATCTTTAATTAGTCATAACATGAATAAAATTACTACCATAATAATTTTTGTGTAATAATATTTAAAACTTTATAATTCGTATTTATTTTTCCTCAAACAATTTTTCACACGCATTCCGATTGTTAATGTTATCTAAATCAGTAAAACAATTCGCAACAATACGTAAAATTAATACAAATATAACTTAAGTTTACTTTTTGAAAGTTGTAAAATCATGCTAATGCCTCACCCCAAAGATGTACAACTAAATAATCTGGCTGAGAAATAACCAAAAAGGTTATAAAAAGGGTGTATAGAGTAAATTAAAGAAACATTTTTGCTGTGCTGCTATGCTATTAATTTAAATTGGTAAATAAATTTAATAACAAGCCAGCCTCTTACATGAGGTAATGGCATTAGTAAATAAAAAGGGCTGCATTTAAACTGTTAAGATCCGGTAAAGGTACCGACTAGTATCGAGCCTGTCGTTGGCTCTTCTTCAGGGATGAGTGGGTCTCGTATTACCTCGCGGTCGCGGCCCTTCTCGCAGTGATAATTTCTCACTATTTACCAATAATAATGTCCCACGGGAGTTTAAACCGTGAAACTGGTAATGACATAATATTTCCGAAGATTTAACAAGTTTTTGCATCTAATTCGTAAGTATAAAATTAATATGATTTTTATACATTGATCGCTTCGTTTATTATTAAAAGTATAAAATAAAAATATCATAGATAAACAGCCTCTATATTAAATAAAGTATTAAAACATTTCCTAATACGAATCAAATAATATTGCAACGATTGAAGATACCAATGCGTTCGTATGTTTACTGTTTAAACCTTTGCGTTCATACGTTTTGCTCGATACTATAAACACTGCACGACTGAGGGCCTATCACGGAAAATTACGATAAAGTTATAGTAATGATTTTTCTATCGGTATTAGTTAGCCTCCTATCTCAGAGGAGTAATGTACACCGATGAACCTCGTACAAAGGTTGTCAATGATGTCTCGAAAAATTCACGCAAACTTTCGTGATAGGCTTCTCAGCTGTATTGTAACCATTGTTGAAAATCTGAACAAAAACATAATAACATCTCTCTCATTCTCTTTAAAAAATAAGGATAGCATTATATTTTGTTCAGATTTATCTGATATATTATAGGAACTTAGAAAAAAACATTTAAAATTAGTTAAACTACTATTGTCGCTTATAGGCTAGAATTAACTATGGATCACTTGATAAGAGTTATAGTTGAGGTAACGAATTTTTTTTTAATTTAAATAATGAAATAAATGAACTTAGGAATAAATAATGCACTTAAATAAAGTAAAAAAAATAAAACTAAATTAAAAAATAAACAAACCTGCTTCAGAAAAGCCGGTGATATGATTGTCATTTTGAATATCTTCAAAATAAAATCACTTTAAACACAAACAGGCGAATTCGACGTAACTAAAAATCCAGTATTGTTGATAAAATTACATAAAACATAAAGTAAAAAAAAGGAAACAAAAAAAATACTCGTAAGAAGGGAAACGTAACGTGGAGCGAATCGACACACCGACGTCGCCGAAAGCCGGCTTCGAATGCAAACTCGAACTGGCCACACGGACACTTTTAATTATTTACAACCCAAAGAAAAAAAACAAACTAAATAAAAAAAAATATTGTGAATCTGTTTACATTGTAGTCATGTGAGCTGTGATAATCCATATCACGTTAAGTACTTGTCAATCTTATTGTGTACTGTTTATTTTTTTATTCTTATAAATTTTAGAAGTATATCGCTAAATTGTACTCAATGGAAACTCGATGTACGAGTAAATAGGTCGAGGGTGGTAAATATTTGCTCGCGCATTGTGATTCGATCATGAAAATTTGTCGAGGACACAATACATATCGCGAATTACTATAATTTAAAGAATAATATATCTTTTTAACCATATCAAATAGTGCTCAAATTTAAGCGTCGCTTAAAATCTATGTGGCGTCAAAATTAAACGAGATCGCCGTAGATTTTGGAGTTTCAACGTGGACTCAACATGTTAGACGCTCTTATATATTTGAGCGGCTTTTGAAAATTCGGCCGTTTGTTAATTATAATTGTCCAGTCAAACTAAGGATAAAAGATATTTGTGTTAAATACAATACAGTAACATGTATGCAAAGATATTAAATATTAATGTAATATGCAAATGAAAACTTAATTTTAATATTTAAAAATAATAAAACCAATACTGAGCTGAAATTATAAAAACAAACAAGAACTATTTGTTCTTCTATTTGATCTTTATTTACTCGTAAAAAAACATTTTCGTTTGCAATGAGTTTTTATCGTAAGAACAATTTATATAATTTTGGCTTCCACACCCAGATATATATATATATATGTCGGAATGAGAAGAAGAAATTAGTTTAAATTCGAATAACGTGTTCGATGAATACTGACATTGATCAATCAATAATGAGAGATCGTTACGAAAGGATTGCTTGTATGGAAAATGGGCCATGAGCCATGTATCTGAACTAATTATAATGTGATTGAGAAGTGCAGAGTGTATTCCTTGATTCCGACATCACCCAGTGCCGCCCACGAGTGATATTAACCCATAGTAATTCTGATAACGTGCGACTTACGTCGTCATATATATATTTAATGTTAAAAAGTGGCAAACAAGCAAGCGGCCACCTTGATTCACTGAAATAGCGAAGCGGCCGCTGCCCATAGACAACTACAATTGCAGAAGCGTTGCCTACCCTTAATCTACGGAGGAGGAGACGTACAGCAAGAGGATAATTCCTCTTCCTATACGTCCCCTCCCCCGCCAAATCCACTTCCACTTCCCATCGTGTCCTTATAAGAAAAGGATAAGAAGGGTAAGTGGACTAAAATTAGGCCTCCGGCACCACACTCATGAGACGAAACACGGAATTGCTTCCATTTCACGCTTGTCTTTTGTTTGGTCGTGGCATTTCACCGGGCGAGGCGGCCAATTCGTGCGAAGATGTTAAAGCGGGCTCTACCACTGTAAAAATAAATTTCCAAGTACAGATCACAGCAGTTTTGCAAGCATAGCAATAACAATTGCAACAGCGTTCATATCCTCTGGAACATATTTATTTAATTTGGGAATAACATATTGAAAATACTCTCTTTCTGACTCCTCTTCTAACCAAGGGAGGCAAAATCATCTATCTTGTTTTAAAGCAGATCTCTATATGTGAGTAATTTCATTATTTCAGTAAAATTAACTGACCACATGTTACTACAAAAATATGTACACTAAGTATAGTTAGTAGTAATTTGCATTTCAAGTTCTCTAGGATATAGGACAAATCAGATCTGATTTCACTGAATCGGCTACTTTCTAAGCAATAAATAAAACAAGTTAACCTTAAACTTAAAAAGTTGTTTTATACAATTATATTAATAATAATGTAAATGAAGAAATAACGTTAATTTTATTAAGAAAATCGTCTATGACTTATACAACGTTTGTTATTCACCGAGAACTGGACTAGAAAAGGGATAAAATGCACAGCATTATAGTCTGCTCGGAATTAGTTTATTTTATTTATATCTATTTTTTATTGTTATTACCTAAGCCTGTCTAATTAATTATATTGTTGATAGCGTTATGTATTTTTATTATAGAATACAATTTAAGCTTTTTTTTTTGTTTTCGAGGGGGAGATCTTAAAAGGTACCCTACCTTCTGGGGGGAAGACAGGGTTATGTTGGATTTGCCCACCTAACCCCCCCTCCGGTGGCCACCCTCGAGTGCGATCTAAGAGAGACAATTTAACCTTAAAGAGTAAAAAAGCACTATTACCGCGTGAGCGTGACTAAAACATATGTATTTACAACACTTTGATTTTAACGAGTTAAAGTTAACACATCATAACTATGACTTCTTACGTATTAGGTAAAGACATAGTAATGCAATAACATTGAATAATTTATTGCCTATTTGTACGTAGAATATGAGAAACTTTAAAAATGATTATTTTGTAGGGAATTCCCCCATTTCTTTCTAGACTTCGTTATTGTTACAGAAAGATGATATCATTTCATCATCATCATCATTTGTGTAAACGCCGGGTAAGAAGGGATTTATAGGAAATGATGTCCTCTCCTCTGACCAATGAAGTTCGTCTGCAACTCCGTTGCTGTCTATAAATATACTCGTAGTTCTTAGCTTCTAAAACATTGGTAGAGTTTCATGAATTCAATATAATAGCGTATCGTAAAGAAAAATCCAACTTCTATAGAAAAACAGGATTCTATGTTATTACTCGTACTCCAAAGGAATACACCGGAAGCAATGCTTAAGTTTAACAAATTTACAAAACAAAACCACAAGGTAAAGTGCCGAATAATACGATTTATCAATATGGTTGTAATAAATACATCACGCAGGTCTATCGAATGTCGTCAGAGTAGAATGAACCATCGCCTCCCGCTTCATGTGACTTGTGACTTGACGCTAATCACAAAATAATACTTGATAATATTTCTTACAAATAATTAACACATGACAAATTTTCAACCATTCGATAGATTAGTTAAATATTTGTAAACAAACTCGTGGTTTATATTTTCTTACTAACGTGTGACCGTTTAACTATGTCAATAGTAGAGGAAACATTTGTATTTTTCATAACCAGGACATAACGTATAATATATCTATACTAATATTATAAAGAGAAAAACTTTGTACTTTTGTACCAGTATATATTCAAATAACTCAAGAACTACTGGGCCGATATCAAAAATTCTTTCACCATTAGAAAGCTACATTATCCGTATATAGGATATATTAATTCCACGCCACGTCGCACAACAGATAGTATTTTATAACGTTGTGCAATAAATATGTTTCTTGCATTTTTATTGTATCAATTCTCAAGCAGGAAGACGATGTGATGACATATTTTTATTTTGAAATCTATGTAATTGCACGTTATCCTTGTGTAAAAAAGCAATAATAAAAAGGACAAACATCCGGAGATGTGAGCCTCTGACCTCTAAAAATGTCAAAACTAAATTATACTAAGTTTTCAAGTTCACAATACAAAGACGTTTTATGTCGAGGTAATTTTTCAGGAAAACATCGTGGAAAACAGGAAAACATTTGAGGGATAATTTTGATTATTTATAAAACTCTTTATCTTTATTATTGATTCTACTTTACCCATGTGAAGTCGGGGCCGATCGCCAAATCGCTAATTCTTTAATTGTTATTAAGAGATTTTATCAAAATTTAAGACGAAAAAAGAAATTTTAGCAACTAAAAAGTGTAAAGAGCTATGAAGCTTGAAAAAGTTAAACTAAAAATACGTGTAAAATTTAAAATCTACGTTTGAAGGCATTCATTTTAGTATTCATCTGGTGTCTGGATCTTGTTTCATACAATTCTTTTGTCTGCAACCGAAAATTACTGTACCCTTTGAGCACGGTGTACAAAAGCGGGGACTATATCGAGTCTACAATTTTGTTTATTGAAGGGCTTTTAGTAAATCCCCAAGAGCTGAGAAAATCTCAAAGTGAAGCAATGTGACAGATGAAAGAGGCAAAAGTAACCTATTTTAGATATCCCACTTACACCCTATTTGAAGACGGACGTAATTTGTTCCAGTAGAAGGGTTTCCTTAAGGAGTGTTCACTCTACCGTCACGTACCTACTTTGTATCTTCACTTGAACATAACTCGAATGTTTTCATACAATCTATGTACTTAGATTTGTAAATATATGCTTAAGTATCTTATTAATGACAACGACTATTGCCTAGTTTGACATTTCCCTCCTAGACCTCCTTGACCTAGATTAATTTTTTTACAATAAATTTCGGAACACGTGTGATATAATTCCGCAATTAATATTATATAGATGTATACAATATTACATAGAACTTACCTTAATATTAACAAATAAATTGAATAAATTCATTTAGGAAACTGCGACCAAATAACTATTAAACTAATTCAGCTTTACAAAAGCCTTTGAAACTGCGAGGGACTAAATCAGGTTAAAACGAATTTCGTAACAAACGAAAAATAATTATGTAAATTATATTTGAAACCTAAGAGCGCAAGAGCCATCTTATAAATAGTCTTTTGTAAAACTTCATTAATACCAAAGGTCTTGGAAATCTTCATCATGTTACAGTATTCACAAAGAAACTGTAGTTAACAAGTAAAGTAGAAATAAGATCTGAGTATTTGAAGTTATCCTTCTAAATTGTGATCTAATTGTGCTAAATAATTTAAATCTTCTTGAGTATATGATTATATGCTGAATTGTTTATAGGTTTTAATCGTTGTGTTTGCTTTGGCTGATTATGAAATATTGTATTTGAATCGCTTTCTTCTTCAGACTTTTATAGGGGAAAATATTAGAGTTTTTTTGTTTTATAATCAACAATTAGTTTTCTTCATCATTGAACCTTGGCCTTCCTATACCACACATGATTCAGGGCAATTGGATCATCATCATCATCAGCCTGTCGTCGTCCACTGCTGAAATTAGGCTTCCCTCAGCGATTGCCACAATGCCCGGTCCTATGATGCCCGCATCCAGTGCAGCCCCGCAAGATTGACCAGGTCATCGGTCCATGTTGAGTGAGGCCCACCCACGCTGCGTCGACCTGTCCGTGGCAGCCATTTCAAGACTTTATGGCTTCATCGGCCGTCCGTTCTGCGGGCAATGTAGCCGGCCCATCGCCACTTACGGCTTGCAATTCTTCGGTGGCTATTGAAATTAGCAATTGAAAAGCGGTATGAAACTGGACCTTTACAAGTAAATTCCGAATAGGCGGCGACCTCCAATTATACTATCGAATAAAACAAAGTCCGCCGTTGGACACATCTTCCAAAGACGTCATCATCACCATCTCTATGATTGATAATACGACAAGGCATGTCATTTAATTTCACGTGATGTTAAATTCAATAAACGTGATCTATCTAGGTTAAGCATTGAACCGGTTCCCTGACGTATGCAAGATATCTGATAGGCAAATTACAAGGATATCAAACTGGTTTAAGTTCTACGTTTTCCTTTAAACTTGATTAAAATATAAAGATGTGTTACAAAAAGTAGGCTTACGTATTAACGACGTCATAGTTTATGTAAATAGCTCATCAGCATAGTTTATTGTAATGGTACAACAGTGGTAGAGCCCGCTTTAAGATCTTCGCACGAATTGTCCGGCTCGCCCGGTGTAATACCACGACCACACAGAAGACAGGCGTCAAATGGAAGCAATTCCGTGTTTCGTCTGAAGAGTGTGGTGCCGGAGGACTAATTTTTAATCCGCTTTCCCTTCCTATCCTTTTCCTACAAGGAAATGATGGGAAGAGGAAATGGATTTTCCGGGGGAGGGGACGCATAGGGAGAGGAATTATCCTCTTGCTGTGCGTCTCCTCCTCCGAAGATTAAGGGTAGGCAACGCATCTGCAAATGTAGATGTCTATGGGCAGCGGTCGCTTCGCTATTACAGCGAATTAAGGTGGCCGCTTGCTCGTTTGCCACTTTTTAATATAAAAAAAAAAAAATACAAATTTTAATTGAATCGTTTTATAAGACAGATTTATTTATTTATTTTAAAATGTGTTTGTAATAATTTGAAGGATTCTCGTCATACCATAGTAGCCGTCAAGTGGCACCTGGAAAAAAAAAGGTTAAGAACAGAGTCGTTACCCAAAATATCTTTGATGGATATCGCTAATGGAAACGACAAAAATGTATGTAACTGACAATGACATTTGATAAGTCACGTGCTGTCACGTGTGAGATATCGAACGTCATTATCAGTTCCATACATTTTTGATGTTCGCTATCGAATCACTTTGTAGCGCTACATGCGCTTTTGGTAACCCCCCAGACGTATGACAAAACTAATGATTTTTTTACGTTTATCAAAGTATTTTTTGACAGTAACATTTTTGATGTCCCTTTCATATCAAGGAACTTAGAGTAGGAAAAATGATGGTAAAATAATATCTTTGTAACAAGTTATTACCGATTGTCCAACGGAGTTCATCCAGTAAAAACTCAAGCGAGACGTCTTCCTATAATAACCCTGAAGGCCACGGCTTCTTACGAATGGCTTCCTTGCATAATCCAAGAAATCCTTCTGACCGGACCATCGTAGATTATCGACCCACAATAATTGTCCTGGGGAAACAATTAGGCACATCAACATGCTACACATCTACGGTTCCTCTGGCGTTGCAGGTATCCGTGGGCGTCGGATTAACTAACTAAGGCGATCCGCTGCTCGTTTGTCCCTTCTCATATAAAAAAAAACTAACGCCATCTATCTTAGAAGTATGTCATAAAAGACTACACTAATTGAAAACTAACTATCGTTTGCCACCAGGGCAAGGACCTAAAAAAAACATAGTAAGATTATGTTTTCTTCCAGACTTTTTGTGCAAAATTATACCAAGATCCGTTAAGCCGTTTCGGAGATACCTTCAAACAAACATCCATCCAAATAACCTTCGCATTTATAATATTGGTATTACTTTAGTACGAACCTGGTGTATTAGATATCGCATCTAAATTTCCATTGTAAATCGTCACCGAAACGTTTGTATTTTGTAGTATGTGTTCCACTGAAACAAGAAACATATTTCAATTTCATGTAAGTGGCTGCTACATCATCATCAGCCTATCGTCGTCCACTGCTGAACGTGGCCTATGTTTCCCTAGCGATTGCCGCAATGTCCGGTCCCGTGTCGCCCGCGTCCAGTGCACTGGCTGCTACAGACTTAAGAAATAAATAATTACCCTTTTCAACTACTGGTTTCATGAATGAACTCCTAAATGCTTTTAACGCAGCTTCCCGTTGTCCATCGTATACTACTTTTCCAGTTAATCCCAGCATTGGTGGTACAGTTTCTTCCATAAGCTTGTATTGCTCTGCTGTAAGCCGTCTGTTGAAGTATTCTGAAATATTAGGATTTTCTAAACTACTTCTACTCATTTAATTACCTTTATCTCCAAAAGCAAAGTCAATTTGTTACGTTCTTTTTTTTTAAATAATTGATATAAGATTCAAACACAGACTTTCTCCAGTCAAAAAGTCAGATGTTAGAGAATTATTTAACTTATACGCTTACAAAGGGGGCTATCCAAAGTTTCTTTAAATTGGCGATATCGCTGATGGAACCGGCCAAAAAATAAGAAACTGACAATGACTTTGGATAAGTCACGTGCTTGTCACGTGTGAGATATCGAACGTCATTATCAGTTCCATACATTTATGATGTTCGCTATCGAATCGATTTCGCATGTATTTTGGGTTGCCCCCCTATACTACATCTCTCCTATTCATGTTATATTGTTTTTTCCTTTGTGAAAAGATTAAAAAATACTTAATGTCCCACCTTGCAATTTACCACGAGTCAATTTCTCAGAGATATCATCCAGGTTGAGGCCAGCCGCACCGGCATTTATGTTAATACATTTTTTTATCGATAAAAATAAGTCGAAAGCATCACCGTACAGTCCATTATTAGTGAGTCTATTTATTTTATTAGAATAATTTTCAACTACCCGTCGACCGTCACCATCGATTTTTCCAAACTCTTCAAGGTAGAAACCGATTTTAGTCAGAGCAAGCGCAGGTGATATTATTCCATTACCAATCCCAACGCCCTTTATAATATTTTTATACTGATTTTCCTGTAATGCCATTGTTCATTGTAAAGGAGAATGGGCAGATTAGTCTACCTACTCGACACCAATAAGACATGTGTCAAAAGGTCTTTGTTTATGCTTTATTTTTTTTTTTGGGTAATATGTAGAATATGGGTAAGTTAACGAGTTATTGTCAAAAATAAAAACATAGTATATAGTTTCAATTCACTTGTTTCGATAGTGTTGAGTAGGTCGACCAAGTTTTAAAAAGCCTCTTCTTCTTTTAAGTATTAAAATACAAAGGTTATGCCACTGCTGCACACGCTTGCTCTTCTTGCAGCACATTCAACTCATAATTATCATTATCCTTATCAAAAACAATAAAGAGACGGTGATAAAGACATGTGAAATAATTTCTACGAATTACTCCATTGGGAAATACACACCTCAGCAAGACGAGCTGCTAACGCCACCGCTAACTGCGCCCCGTGTCCTTGTCCGAAAACATAAACTGGCGTATTTGTAAACTCCTTATGTAGCTCGTAAAATGATTTTAGAACACTAACTAAATTATCAACTGAAAAAAAAATCTTATATTTGAATGCATTCTAACCATATGGCTTTATTACAACGAGGTATTGATAAAACGAAGATTTCGTTTTGGCGTAGAGCCGTTGTTTTGCGTAACATCGGTCTAATGACGCCGTAGGGTAAGAAATAATATCACAGTAAAGAATAATTTTATAAATGTATACCGTGATCCTCGAAATTTGTTGAAATATTATTCACATCTTCAGCTTTGCTATAACCAGTGCCAACTGGTGCATCGATTAACAACAAATTGAAGTATTTAACCTAGAAATTAGCAAACATTAAAACAATAAAATGATAGATTAATTATTAGAGACAAACAAACGAATATCGTAACTATTCGTGAAACAAATACGTCAAAATATTCTCCAAAACAATCTTCTACTGTTAAGCTGGCTACAAACGTTTAGTTTTAACTGTACAGTGGCGTACACACGTCAATTTGAACTGCACAGTCGAAATGTACAATTCTCAGTTTTGTCTAAACACGTGAATCTTAACTGCGCAGTCAAACTGTGCAGTTTAAAGCGTCTGTAGCCAGTTTTAAAGGATCAGTTATAAATAACTCCAGTTCACCATTTTTTTGGATTTATCCTATTTTCCAATATGTATAATTAATTTAATAAAACATACCCATGAATTTTGTCCTTTCAAATTACTACCAATCGGTCCGAACATTTCAAAATTAGCCCGGAGGCTCGGAGGTACGCCTGTGACGCCATCTAGCCATACTATCAGAGGTTGGTTTGGCGAGTAGTCCGCAACGCTCGGCCAGAACAGCCAGAACAGATCTCCAACACCTGAGATCCTAGTAAATGCAGCTGTATGTTGATAACCGAAAAATCCATTCCCATTAAGCTCTAGAAAAAATACAGATATTAAAGCTCAACAAATATTCATCATCAATTAACTGTATTGGAAAATAAGAACAATTTTTTACTCTTAACTTTAGAATCGACTAAACGTTTTCTGTTAACTGTGTAAATACAAGTTTTAAAAAAGAAAAAACGAACGAGTGTACACTAGCTAACTATAAATAAAGGCGATAAACCACATTATGTAAGTCTACGCATTTCTTCTTGCTTTGCCTAGAAAATAAGTCTATACTAAATTAAGGTAACTTACTGATTGTTTCAAATGAATTGTTACTGCTCGCCGATCCTGCTAGAACAACAATAGCTAAACAAATGAATGTACACTTCTTCATTGTTAAACAATGTACAAAAGCATGTCGTAAGAAAAGTTGCAAAATATATTAACTGTGGAATATCAGATAAGTATTTTTAATTTATCAATATAATCTATAATCAAATCAGTTCAATCAAAAAAGGTCGTGTACATTACATGTTAAATACCACTACTTCGTTCGTTAATTTAGAATTTTTTTATATCACAAAAATAGATATTTCTGGCATCAAATTGCTAACCGATAATATTAAAATTACGAGTAGTTATGGAGATTTTATATTAAATACTTAGATAGTGTACGTCAGAAGTTTACCCTAGAACTCACAGAACTGTGATATAGAGTACAATCACAAAATAGAAAGAGTTGGTATTTGCAATCATTCTTTTTTACTTTTGTTTAGAATCAGAAACTCTCGGAAGTATTTAAGTACTAGAGGTTATAATTTTACCTAATAAATTAAAATTAATCTGTTAAAAATTAATAAAAATACACTTAACGGCCTGAAGATGTAATTTTACGTCTTTGATGTTTTTGATCATATTAATTATTTCTATTTATGATAGCAATCTCGATAAAAAATCAATTAAATCAGATATCATTAAGTTATAGGTAACTAAGTTGTGGTATTTCATTGCTAATTTGTAACGTTTTTTCAGGATTTTTGTTTCAATATTGTTTTATATTTTTTTATTTAGAGGATGAGTGAAATATTTTTTGATAGTCATTCAATGAAATATTACGTACTTTTATAGTTTTAAACATAAGTATTGTGGAATATTAAAACAACTGAAGTAATTTTACTCAATTACTTCACAAAGTTTTGGTCTTTGGCCAAAATGTAGCGTTTCTATAATATTTGATGTCGATAACTAGAGAAGGATAATTTTTATTCCAAGTTAACTATAAAAACATGTAATTAGTAACATAAAACAATGCATGCATTAAACGCACCTGCCTTTCGTGTCCCTATAAATCTAACAAATGTAATACATATACCTACTCGTAGCTATTAAAGCTGTATAATTTATTTCAAAGCAAAATGAACACATAAATAAACGGATTCTTATTAATATAAGGCCATCATAAATTCAGTAGCACAATCTCATGTCAACTTTAATGCCGCGACGTTTAAGGATTTCGTGCGTCTTAATACGCATTGAATATAATAGCATTTCTAATTAAAATAACTCAAAAACTTCTATTAATACAAACTTAAATAATGCAATGAATTTCTTTACCCGTGAAGTCAATTAACAATATGTTTTTTTGTAATTTTTAAAGGGAATCTTATAGCAGAAAGAAACGTGTTAAGAATTAATCCATATGTTGATGTATATTAAAATATATTTTTACATAACTCTCGTGATTGGACCAAATAAAACACCCTTGCACTCAACAACAAAAATCACAAAGAAAGGTACGTGATGTCCATAACAATACTTTGCTGTCACACTTCTTGTAATTACAGTATATTTTATTATTAACTTCAATCATTAAACTTAAATTACCTTTACCATCCAAGTAGAGTTCATATATATTTTACATTAGAAAATTCTCAATTTTGACAGTTTTACTTCGGTAATAACCCCATCTAGTGCCAAAATAATACTAAATTTTTTACATAGAACAAGGCCCATGTATGTGAAAACGACAGAAATAATTACTTACGAAAGAATAAATAAATAAAGGGTCGTCAGGGTTTCTTTTATATACTTAAGCTAACTTGCACAATGTTTATTTCCAGCTCAATTTGGACCGTATAAGCAAACTTCTGACTATGTCACTGTCCGCGAAGGGGCTCACATGTTCTACTGGTTATATTACACAACCGCCCCAGTCACACATTACACGGAGCGTCCTATTATAATATGGCTGCAAGGGGGACCCGGTGGTTCATCCACTGGCATCGGCAACTTCGGAATACTTGGACCACAAGATCTGTCACTGAAAGCCAGGAATTATACTTGGGTAAGCACTGAAGAAGTTAACGATAATTTTAAAAAACGTTAAACACCAGTGGCGAAGCGTCCATACAACACGATTCCCACCGGCTTACCTTTTCAGATACTAATATATAAAACTAGTATTCTACGTTGTCTAAGTATTGCAAGAGATTTAGTTACATTGCGGGCTTTATACAAAACATTCTTTAATATGCCTTACAAAACACGCAATTCTCGGATCATAATTTTACAATCGTAATACGCGTGCCGAGGTAGTAGGAGGCGGGGTAACTCGCTCATAATATTGGGAATTTAAATTATTAAAATGTAAAGAATTCGTAACGGATATACATTGGCAACCTCTCTACGAAATAACACCTTATTTATTGGTCGTTAAGGATGAGTTTGGCTTGAAGCTTTCCACTTCGAAATAAGCCGAATGTCTCACGGCTTCTAATGCTTATTTTTTGTGTGTTAAGGTTTACTTTTGCGTGAAGTTTGTCGACCAATCAGAGTATTTTTTTGCGACATGCAGGCCGGTCATCCGATTGTTTTTTTATTGTTACTACGCGTGTTTGGCAACGGTTCGTATCTTAATAACGTGAGTGTATATTTACTAATAATAATGTCTCACGGAAGTTTAAACAGTGAAATAGTGATATTTTATTTGCTAAGTGTTGTGTTTAAGAAGTATATTGCGTATCTTTCATCGTAAAGGTTTGTTTGTTTGTTTCTTTTTGTTTCACGTAGGCTAGACTGTTAGGTTAGTAATGGCGGAATTAGTACAAATAGGTTGTTGTTTTACAGATTACCTATTAAATTAGTTAACTTTGTTTTCAAAACAAGCTTTCGAAACTAAAAAATATATAATTAACGGTGGACGGGCTCGACTCGATATTAAAATTGATTATAGACGTTATAAACTGTAAACAACGCAACGTAAACACCATAGTCCATACAAAACATTTCGCCGTAATTTTGGAAAGGTGAACTAACACACACTAATTTAAGGAATGTAATTTATTTTTGACAAGATATGACGTTGTGAAAATTCACGCGTTAGACGTTTTTTTGGTCCGGCTTTACCTTTCTTTTTTTTCACCCCACGCCACTGTTAAACACAGTAAAGTATCACTCCTTCTACAGTAAAATGTAGTTACAGTAAATTTAAAAAAAGTTGATGTAAACCATAGGAAGGGAAGAAGCTACCTTCGAGCAATTGGGAGATAGACAACTATCCTATCCTTTAACGTTACCTACTTTGTTAAAAAACATAATAAAGTAATAATTTTGTTTTTTAGGTTAAACATTTCAATGTAATGTTCGTTGATAATCCCGTGGGTGCAGGATTCAGTTATGTTGATGATGTAAAATACTTGACCAAAACCAATTTGGAAATCGGTAAATGATTTTTTTTTAAATTGCATTGCTAATTTCGATTGTTTAATAATACTTATATGGCAAACAGCGAAAGACTTTTTGGAGCTGATGAAAGGATTCTATGAAATGCATCCAGAATTTGAAGGTGTGCCTGTTTACATTTTCGGTCAGTCTTATGGAGGCAAAATGGCTATCGACATGGGCATTGAAATGCGTAAGGTATAAGTACAAAGAAAGTTTATTCATATGAAATACCATAATTAATTCTTCTACTAAACATAAGTTAATAAGGATTTACTTATGTTGCTCAGAAAAAAATGTAAAGCCGATGTGACTTCATATTTTAAAACTATTTACGTCATAAACTTTATTCATTTTATTCTAAAATACATTGGTCAGCATACCTACGGGAGTACTTTCTATGTTTGATACTGGTACATTCATGCGTTTCATTACGAATCAAAGAAGATTATTGTTCCTGGTACTTGTTATGATACATAATATGGTCCTGAAACCTATAGACTATGACGGCTGTTGAGAAGGATGGAGCAATACTTAGTATATACTATGCCGACCTTCCGTAGGAACAAGGGTAGGATGACTACGATGATGCGGTTTCAAATCTCTTAATATTATAGGCAGAAAAAGAGGGTACATTGAAGTCAAATCTTCGCGGCATTGGAATGGGTAACGCGTGGATATCTCCAGTCGACTCCATATTAAATTGGGGCCCGTTGTTATTCGCTGCCGGTCTGGTAGACCAAAAAGGATACAAGAATATTCAAAAAGCAGCTAAAAAAGCTGAGAAACTGTTCAACGAAGGATCGTACGTTCAATCCACGAATCAATGGGCAGCGATACAACATGTAGTACATGCTGCAACAAATAGTGTAGACTTCTACGACATTTTATTACCAAGAAATGTGACACTTTCGGATACAAGAAAAAGTGCTTACGGTACATAATTTTTTCTTTTAAATTACTTTGTCCTTTTGATTTTTGTGCTGATATACTTTATTCGAGTGCCCACAAATAAGTTTAAAAATAAGATAAAAAATTTA
The DNA here is from genome assembly GCA_013186455.1 of Papilio dardanus tibullus. NCBI lineage: Eukaryota > Metazoa > Arthropoda > Insecta > Lepidoptera > Papilionidae > Papilio > Papilio dardanus. Next base: position 379,360 of record QDHC01005706.1, on the reverse strand, counting down.
TAGAGTCTGCAAGAGAATTGATGATACGAGACACTTCTCTTCGTTCTAGAAATGATGAATGGGATATTGATATTTTAATGAATACGAGAGTCAAGCATGCCCTAAGAATTCCAGAAAAAGTCCGTTGGCAACAAGCATCAAATAAGGTCTTCGAGGCTCTAGAAAGTGACTTTATGAAACCTGTCACTGACGGCAGTAAGTATATTATTAAAGCATTTCCAATTCATTGCTTTTATATATGCATTATTATCATGTACCGTAGTATCAGGTTGAGGCAAATACGGTAGTCGAATTTTAGTCCAATCACAAGACTTATGCGTGTAACCTGACACAAATAGCATACTTGCCTATACGCTTTAATTTAATATTTGATAGACTTTACTGCTTATGGCCTTTTAAACAATAGCTATACTAACTTTTTTGTTTAAGTTGAAAAGCTACTAAACGAAACAGACATCATTCTCACTAAGTACAACGGCAATGCTGACCTAATCTGCTGTACTTCAGGTAAGACCATGTATTTGATAATTTTGTTTAATGTTGAGTATTATGTATACATCTAGCATTTTTATTACAAGAATAAAAATCGTAGTGAAATTACAGACCAGAATTTAATCCTGATGTAAAATATATCGTAGGGCAAACCAAATGGGTTAATAGACTACAATGGGCGGGAGCTGAACAATATAAAAACTCCCCTCGTCGCCCTATCTGGGAGAACGACCGCCTCGAAGGATATTACAAAGCTCATGGAAACTTTAGATTCTTCTGGATCAATACAGGAAGTCACAGCGTAAGTATGAAATGGGAATATATTTGTATAACTTAATTACATCTTTGAGTGATCTAATTTGACTCTTGTTCTCACAGGCAACAACTGCTTTCGTCCCCTGTCTCATACTCTCTCATGTGAACTATTTTTTTTTTTCATTTAGCTGTATTTTAATTCGCTCAGTTATATTATAAGCCGACGAAGGTTATTCGGTGACCAAGTTTGATGCATCATTTTGTTACAGTCACCGAGATCCAGTCCTGGAGCACTTAGAGCTGTTCTACGTGACATGACCACATTTGGTTGATTTTAAAATATATCAATAAAAAAACTACTTCTATTAAGGGTTTTTAAATATCTACCTACCTTAGACTCAGACCTCAACTTAGACCATGTGACGTCAGACGTCACAACAGCCGGCGCGGGATAGCGCCTCGCCCTTGTGTACGCAGCGCGTCGACATCTTAATTTTGTACCATCTATCACAATTATAAGCCCTATTAAATTCATGTTCGTCTTTTACTTATTTACAACAATAAATACAGTCCACTCAACACACAACAGACTAAAATAATATCCAAAAGTTACGATGGATGAATGAATATTTGTTTGAAGGTATCTCCAAATGTCCTAACGGAACTTGGTGACCAATCTTAGATATGTAGAACAAAGTATGAAAGAATACATAGACTACTTACTATGTTTTTAGTGCCACGTAGACGGAATAGCGGATGATAGCTAGTTAAAAATAAAGGGTAGTTTATTACATGTAAAGAATGACTAACCGCAATGCAAAGATATATTATACTGTAGATGGAACACTCGATACCTAAAAGTGAGGCATTTTCTTTGACCTCCGGAGGTCCAATGTAGGGAAATCTCCCTAAGTGTTAACCTCTAAATTACATTTGCCGACATAAAAAGTCGACCGAATGTAACCTCTTTTCTCAAATTTAAATTGTATTTCATAGTATTTACTAAAGTTTAATATAATAATTAATAGAAACATTTTTAAAACGCTAATTAAAAATTTATAACAACCATAAAACAAAAATGATCTTTGTTAAAAATTATTTGGATTTAAATTGTTTTAAATAAAATAATAATAATGAAAAACGATAATTAACGTTTAATGAATGTTTTAGTTTATTCTACTGTTTATTTTAAAAATGTAAAAAAATCAAACAATTTCCCAAACTTGGAAATTTTTTTCATGATACTGGCAAGTTTTTTTTTTTTAATAATTTCTTTCTTGGCACGCTTTTTAACGTCAAATTAGTATGGAGTGCTACCTCTATGTATAATATCTCTTTGCCGCAATGATATTAATATAAAATGTCATTGACTGACCGATATAGTTTAGTTATGAAGGTTTGTTATTTTGTTTAATACACTTAAGTATTTAGATGGGTGATGATACCTCCAAACTTTACTCTAAAACTCACAGAACTTAGATAGTACGGTAACTCAGTTCTGTGAGTTCTAGAAATACCAATTCTTTCTATCTTGTGGTTACCACCACTAGATAGAAAGAATTGGTATTTAAGTACTATAAAAGTTGCACACATTTCTACCTATTACTTCGAGTTAATCTGTTAAAAATCAATAAAAACACACACTTAACGACCTTAAGATGTAATTTTCGTCTTTGATGTTTTTGATCTACGTATTTTTTTATAAATGATGATAGGAATCTCGATAAAGAAATCTATAAATCAGATATGATTAAATCATAGGTAACTTGATTTTGATATTGCTGATTTAGATACGATTTTATAAATAAGCTTGACGTTCAGGACTTTTTTGTTTCAATTCTCCGATTACGGAAAAATGTTGTTTTACGTATTTTTAATTACCGCCTTCGTAAGTCATTGCTCTGAGGGTGAGTGAAACATTGTTTGATAGTCATTAAAAAAAATGCATAGTTGTTAAGTTCTAAATCTAAGTAATTACGATTGCAAGATTTTTTTATACCATCTAAGTTAATTTACTCAATCACTTTGTCTCTAACAATACTATCCTTCAAACTGTTTGTATCACAAAACTTTTTATTTTTAAACTTCAATTAGCTTTAATACTAGACGATTGGAAGTACTGAAACAGTGGAATTAAATAATCGAATTCACTTACCATCTCAGTGGATCTAAACTTTGTCTCAATATCAACAGTGAGGTTTACTTTATCATAACACCATCTATGTATCTATCTACCTAAGTACCAAAACAGTATACAAAATTTAACAAAAAAACATCGCACATTTGTAACCGTATGGTTGATGAGAATTAGGTAAATAATCAATCATTTGGAAAGCAAAGAAGTGAAAAACTTATGAACAACGCTTTCCGAACAATTGATAATTAAATTAAATTGCACAATTCATTTCCAGCTCAATTCGGACCGTATAAACAAGCTTTTGACTATGTCACTGTCCGCGAAGGGGCTCACATGTTCTACTGGTTATATTACACAACCGCACCAGTTACACATTACACGGAGCGTCCTATTATAATATGGCTGCAAGGAGGACCAGGTGGCTCATCCACTGGCATCGGCAACTTCGAAATTCTTGGACCACAAGATCTGTCACTGAAACCCAGGAATTATACTTGGGTAAGCACTGAAGAAGTTAACGCTATTAATAAAGACTTAAGTCTTGTTAAAAAAAGACTATTTTATGAGTAAAATTGTATTTACTGACTTGTACAGTGTACAAAAAAATTAACATTTATGCGTTGTTATCGTTTGGGATTTTTTTTTAATCTAATCTGTGATATTACTCTGTGATATCTTTAACTGGTTTGGTAATCCAGTAAATGATCGCATATCAGTAGATATATGACCACCGTAGGTGTTATTGATTTACCAGGAATCTTGATAAAATTAGAATAGCAATATTTAATCAGTAATTAAATATTAACAATTTAGATCTAATGATTACAGGTTAAATAAGGTATGGTATATTCATTGTAAAGTAGAAAGACGCGTGATGTGTTTTATTTAAAGTCCTGTGACCATGATTAAAATAAAAGCTTGTAAAAAGAAATATTATTTAAAGAAAGGAGAACAACAATAGATAGGAAGGGTAAAGCCCTTCAAGCTGTGTTTTGGACAATCAAGAGATATATACTATCATTTTCTTAAACGTTACTTTAATAATAATTAACGACATAATATATTTTTTAGGTTAAAAACTTCAATGTAATGTTCGTCGATAATCCCGTGGGTACAGGATTCAGTTATGTTGATGATGTAAAATACTTGACCAAAACTAATTTGGAAATCGGTAAAATTGACATTAATTACTTACTTTTTTAAATTGCATTGCGTACTACGATTTAACAATACTTACAATGTCTAACAGCGAAGGACTTTTTGGAGTTGATGAAAGGATTCTATAAATTGCATCCAGAATTTGAAGGAGTGCCTGTTTATATCTACGGTCAGTCTTATGGAGGCAAAATGGCTATTGACATTGGCATTGAAATGCATAAGGTATAAGTAGAAAATATCCTTGTTATCACATAACTTGATAAGGATTAATGTTGCTCAGTTAAAAATTATATAAAGTCAAAGGTTTTAATATTATAGGCAGAAAAAGAGGGCTCAATAAAGTCAAATCTTCGCGGCATTGCAATGGGCAACTCGTGGATATCTCCAGTCGATGCCACATTAACTTGGGGCCCGTTGTTACTGGCTGCCGGTCTGGCTGACCAAGAAGGACACGATAGTATACAAGAAGCAGCTAAAAAAGCTGAGGAGCTATTCAACGAAGGGTCATACATTGAATCCACGAATCAATGGGCAGCGACGCAACGTGCGGTGTTTGCTGCAACGACTAGTGTAGATTTCTACGACATTCTATCACCAAGAAATGTGACACTTGCAGATACAAGAAAAAGTGCCTATGGTACGAAATTGTGTCTTTAAATTACTTTGCCTTTTTAAACTATTATGCTGAGACATACAACATTTTGAGTGTTGACATTACATTTAGTGTTAAGTTTAAATTCTTAACTTTATAGAGGCTGCAAGGGAAATGATGATACGAGACACTCCTCTTCGGTCTACAAATGATGAATGGGACACTCATATATTAATGAACACTATAGTCAAGGAAGCCTTAAGAATTCCCGAAAAAGTCCGCTGGCAAGCATCATCAAATGCTGTCTTCAATGCTCAAAATGGTGACTTTATGAAACCTGTCACTGACGGCAGTAAGTATCTTATCGAAACATCTCCAACTAAATATGTACCAACTATTATGTACCGTAGTACCAGGGTAGCATATCTTTCTGTAAAGTAGGTTGATTAGAGCAAATACGGTCGTCAGTTTTTTGGTTCAATAGTGTGACTTATGCATGTTAACTTATACAAATAGCGTATACTTCCATGTATCCCTTTATTTAATATTTGATGTACTTTATTGCTTATGGTCTAGGTATACTAACTTTCTTTTATTTTAGTTGAAAAGCTACTAAACGAGACAGACATTATCCTTACTAAGTACAACGGCAATGCTGACCTAATCTGTTCTACTCCAGGTATGACTATGTATTTGAAAAGTTGTTCAATGTTAAGTAATAATAAGTACTTACTACTTCTATTGTTTTGATTACTATAATAACACATCGTAACGGTTTGAGGTTTTAAACTAAAATTTAAGCCTAATTAAATTTAGGCCTAATTTAGAATTAAATATTGCAGGACAAATTCTATGGGTTGATAGACTACAATGGGCAGGAGCTGAACAATATAAAAACTCCCCTCGTCGCCCTATCTGGGAGAACGACCGCCTCGAAGGATATTACAAAGCTCACGGAAACTTCAGATTCTTCTGGATCAATACAGGAAGTCACAGCGTAAGTATCAAACGGGAATACATTTGTATTACTTAATTGCACTGTAAAGTGGTTCAATATACCTTTCAAGAGAATTCCAGCATCACCTGTCTCATTTTCATCATATATTTTCGCTTCTATTGTATTATGCTGTATTTTAATTTACTTAGATTGTAAACTTACGAAGGTCTCAAGTCTGATGCATCTTTGTTTCTTACAGGCACCAAGATCAAGCCCCGAAGCGCTTAATGCTGTTCTACGTGACATGACCACATTTGGATGATATTAAATTGTATCAATATCAATAAAAAATACTTTTTATAGAGTCTTTATTTCATTATGAAAGGTATACTTAAATAAATAAATCGTTTCTTTAAAAAAAAAACATATTTGCAAAATTATTATGAGTCATTCAATACTAGTATACCCGATATAAGAATGCACAAAGCAATATTCGAATTTTCCTTTGAAGAATGTTATTTTAGGTCAGTTACAGTGGCTTGAGAATCTACAATGGCCGGGTCAAGATGGCTTCTCTAACGGATCGGGGAGCCCTCTCATAATGGATACTAGTAAATTTCCAAGGCTACTTTCCTCAGACGGCGTCGTTTCATCTCAATTGAATACTACGACCCGATATATGGCATCGGATATATCTTTTTTACTGAACTTATAGGTTAACTTTCTTTGGCGTATTAAAGGAGGATGGGCGGAGTCCTAAGGACTTTGGTCTACCTACTCAACAGCAACGAGCCATATGTCGTTGGAAAGGTCTTTGCTTATACTTATTTTTTTAAATGAATGTAAATTGTAGGTTATGGGGTTCTGGAGTTATTGTCAAAAATAATAGCAAAATGTACAATTTTAATTTGCTTCTACTAAGAGCAGACTTACATCTATTGTACTGAAGTTTCAGTATTTACAGGCAATAAGGTAGGGAGTCAGGTAGGGACATTTTTTTTTATTTTATTCGGTGCCAAACGACTAAACAGCGACCGAATCGCGGAAGTAGCGAAACGATCGCCTTATGAGTGCGGGAGGCTTAATGTTAGTCCACTTTACCTACCCATCTTTATCTCATAAGGAAAGAATGGGAAGGGTAGGAAAAATTGGCAGGGTAGGGGACACATAGGAATGGGGAAATATCCTATTCCAGTGAGTCCTATGTCCTAGGTCCTATGACCTAGTCACCCCTTACGGGGTAGACTCCGCGCCCCTCGGTGGGGACGTATAAGGAGCTGGTGATTATGAATGTTTCATCGGAAATAAAATGATTCTTTTCACCAGAAATAATAATAAACTACCCGCAAAAAAAATCTGAACCACAGACAATATAAGACTACTGTGAGGTTACCTACTCTTTGACCTTGTCTTGAAATGTTGTTACCAGGCCATAAAATCTCAAAAAAAAAAAATAGCTGAAATGTCACTGTCAAGCAATTGTCAATGTCATGTCTATGGTCAATTGTCATAAGTGCAAATTTGAAAAAGATTTATTTCAGTGTTCAGAATTAGTAATTTAACTATAAATAACAGCATTAAGATTAAATATTAGTGTTTAAACTTAATTTAACTACGAACAGTTTATTAAGAATTATTTTTATTCACAAGCCACTGTAGGTAAAATATAGAAAAAAATGGCTGATATTCTTGATATATTAGACATCGAGCAGCCTGGAACTGCAGAAATCACCAGGGATAGCATCTTACATGGTGATAAAATGAAGAAGAAATACGTAACCGCTAAAGCTGCTCGCAGACCTGAAGGAATGCATCGGGAAGTTTTTGCATTGCTATACAATGATAATAAAGATCTACCTCCACTTTTACCAACTGATACGGGTAAGTTTGCACCATATAAGTATTAATATCATCATCAGCTCACTATATGTCACTGTCGAGGAGCGCGGAGCCTTCCCTAGAGGGTGACTCGGTCACCGTCAACCAGGTTGGTCCAGTGCGGGTACAAACTGTATTTTAGTAGTTACAAAACTATAAAATCTAAATAATGGTATTCAAATTCTAAAAGGTATATCTCAAATAATCAAAGGGACTGCAATATTTTTCTAATTGAAGGTAAAGCATACAAACAAACAAAAGCGAAGCTTGGTATGAGAAAAGTGAGAAAATGGGTGTGGGCTCCGTTTACCAACCCAGCTCGTAAAGATAATGCAGTCTTTTATCATTGGAAAAGAAAAACTGATGAAAGTAAGGAATATCCATTTGCACAATTCAATAAGGTAAGAACTATAATTATTTATTCTCGAAAAATAAAATCCTAAACTTTGACAAACAGTTCAAAATTGACAAACAAGCATTTTTGTAACATTTGATAATTTACACTTATTAATTAAACTCAGCTTAGCTCATGATCATTTCGTGAGACATTATCAACTAACTTTATTTTTATTACTTAGTACACAAATAATAAAATAAAAACCTAATTTAATTTATGATTATTGTATTGTTGACATTTAAATATACTTTTAATTGATTTCTTCAGCAAGTTTCGATACCATCATATTCAGAGTCGGAATACAATCAGTATCTGAAATCGGAAGACTGGAGTCAGGCGGAAACCGATCACCTGATGGACCTGTGCCAACGCTTTGATCTCAGGTTCATCGTCATCCAGGACCGTTGGGACCGTGCCGCATTTAGAGATAGAAGTATAGAAGATTTGAAAGAACGTTATTATAATATTTGTGGTATTTTGAGCAAGGTTAGTACAAAAAATATATTTTTACTTTACACAATATTCCACCTATAGGATTGTATGTGAATATAAGAGCTAAAATTATAATTTGTATATTCTTCAAGAATGCTTTCAATTCTCCTTGTGATGCTTCGGCTTTATTAAACCAAGGTTGTGATAAAAAAAAGATCTTCCTTTGGCGTAAGTCTGTTTTTATCGCGAACTCGGCCTAAGGAAACCTAGGCATATGAGTTATGAAAATTATAATATTAATTAATAATTTATTCATTACATTTAGTAACTAAACAAGGTTTAAACATGTTAAATTGATAGGTAAAAACAAATCCATGGTCAAACACGGTGACCATGGTTAACGGAGAGAAAAGAGTCTATCATTATGATGCAGAACATGAGAGGAAGAGAAAAGAACAACTACGAAGATTATTCGACAGGACTAAAGAGCAGGTATTCACAAAATCTAATTAATATTATAACTACTAAAGTTAAGTTGCAATCCAACGGGGTAATGCGGCCAGCGTTTTGGGAATGTTCCCAGCGGACAGCGATCTGGGACACATTTTTTATTTGTAATACTTTTGTACAAATTTATTTTTTTGTTTATTTTTTATTTTATTTTAGTTGTAAATACAGATGTAATTAGTTTCCGGTTAAATAAAGATTTAATACTACTAAAGTTACAATAGAAGGTTTCTCCTAAACGTCTCAACTGATCTTGAGTAAACTTTACACATAGTCTGACTACTTGGGCTATAATGTTTTTAGTTCCGCGCAGACCGAGTTGCGTGCGACAGCTAGTAAAAAGTATTGCTCCAATCATTAATAATTTTTTTCTTACAGATAGAAGAAGAACAAATGCTTTTAGCTGAACTTAAAAAAATCGAAGCAAGAAAACGTGAAAGGGAAAGAAAAACTCAAGATCTTCAGAAGTTGATATCTCGTGCTGACGGCAGCAGTGCGGTGCAGTCCGTAGCCAATGATGGTATGAACACACCGTCCACGGTGTCCAGTATTGCTCGGAGACATGATAGGAAACTACATAAGAAGAAACTAGCGTCCCAGCAAAGACCGATGCGAGCTATTGAAGCTGTGGTAAGTAATCTATACTAATATTATAAAGAGAGAAACTTTGTATTTTTGTATGTATTGATATAACTCAAGAATTACTCGACCGATTTCAAAAATTTGTTCTCCATTAGAAAACTACATTATCCCCGAGTAACTTAGGCTATATTATTAATTTCCACGCGTACGAAGTCGGGCACAACAGCTACTTTTTATATTTAACAATATTATAAATGCAAGTGTCGATGGATGGGTGTTAGAAGGTATCTACAAAACTGTCGAACAGACCTCGATGAAATTTTGCACAGATGTATAACAGTCTGGAAGACCGCATAGGCTATTTCCTTAAGTTATTTTTAGCTCAGGGCAGATGGACACGGGCACAGCTAGTTGATTATAAACTTGTCTGTCTTATATAGCTTTTATGATGAAACTACAAGAATAATATAACTTTTACCCCAATATTAAAATAAGACTTGTAATGTGGGTATTCAAAATAAAAATTTGAGAATTGGGCGAAAAAGTGAACAATAAAACCTCGTAAAATCTTGTTTGAGTAAAAATCGAGTAAAATTCACCCTCCAGAGGTGGTTCAAATGTTGAAAAGACAAATAATAAGTGTTTTTCTTTTTTATTTGTAGACAGTAGAATGGTCAGGTATAAAGTTCCCGGAGGCGCGCGGCGCGGGCGTGTGGCTGCGCTCGCAGCGCATGAAGCTGCCCCCCGGCGTCGGCCAGCGCAAGACAAAAGCCATCGAGCAGGAGTTGAGACTCATGAATATCGGTATTTATTATTATAAATACTTTGGAATACCTATAATTCTAAGCTCCTTAAGTCGAAATTATTTAGTTGAAATTCTTGGAAAATGAATCTCATATTTTGAATTACTTGTTAAGTTGAAGTTTTGTTGATGAGTACCAGGTCGTTGGCCATAGCTACTCTATATTAATATTATAAAGAGATAAAGTTTGTATTTTTGTTTGCATTGATATAAGTCGTAAACTGCTGAGCCCATTTAAAAAATCTTTCACCTTTAATCTTTAGCAAGCTACATTATCCCCGAGTAACATAAGCTATGTTTTTTTAATTCTGCGCGGACGAAGTCGTGACCAACAGCTAGTAATGTATAATCCATTTCAGATGTAGCCCCGACTCCAACGGAGTCTATATGCAAGCACTTCAACGAGCTCCGTTCAGACCTTGCTCTGGCTCTAGACCTCAAGAACGCTCTTAACTCGTGCGAGTTCGAGCTGCAAGCGCTCAGACATCAGTATGAAGCTCTTAATCCTGGCAAGGTAATATAACTAAAATGTTAAAGGTTTCGACCCTTGATGGGCTCCATTTTCCTTCACTCCACGACTAGCGCGTATATTGCGTGAATACACATATCTTTGAATTTCTTCACCGATATGTGCAGGTTGCATCACGATGTTTTCCTTCACCTAAGAGCGTCGGGTAAATATGTACATATGAAAATCGAAAAACGAAAAACACATTGGTACATGGCCTAATATAACTAATAATATTTTATTGAATAATAATAATTTATTGAATAAAAAAAAAAGTTTTGGTCATTATTTTTTATATAAAACTTTAAAGCCTCGGCTTCATTAGACCGAGTTCGCGATAGAAACAGACGTAAAACAGAATAAACAGATATAAACGGAACTCGGTCTAATGAAACTGAAGAATAACAATATAACAACACATGCATTAAGAAATGTAGTGTTGATTTTCTCTAGGTGTCTACAGTAACTCAAGGTATTTTATATTTTGACAATATTTGAATTTAAAACACTATTTCAGACATTGACGATCCCACCGTCTATATGTAATACATCAGCGGAAGCGGACACGAAGCCTCTCGGTGAAATAATCGATGTGGTCGGCTCTCCGGGCTCACACAATAACACCATCTAGTATTGTCTGTGCCGAGCTCTCAGAGCATTGTAAAGACATTCCTAATAGTGTATTATGGTGACTGTGTGGTATACTTGTGGAATTCAAATATATGAGATATAGTGACTATAGACTTATAAATATGCTTTTAAATAGTCGAAAATCTGGATAAGATTTAATAAGCGGTCCCTTGGACCTTGGTCCCTCCAAGGGACTGCAATAAAGTCAAACCTGTATAACCGAGAAACCTCTACGAGAGAGTCATTCTATAGTTCCGACGAGTTATATTCATAAGCGAGAAACTCGGATTACAGAGTAACCTCTATGAACAAGACAAATATCTTGGTACCTTGGACTTTCGTTAATTAAGGTTCGACTGTATTAGATATATTGGACTTAATAAAAATGTTTTTAAATATTCGTAAATACTCATAATCGTCAATCCGTGTAACATGCTATGCTATGCTGTGCGACTTTAGCAATTTATAAGCCGTGTAGATAAAAAATATCTGTTTTAAGTAGGCCCTGGGGGTTCCCAAAATGCATGCGCTACAAACCGATTTGATAGCGAACATCAAAATGTATGGAACTGACAATGACGTTCGATATCTCACTCATGAGAAGTACATTACTTATCAAATACATTGTCAGTTTCATACATATTTGTCAGTTCCATCAGCGATATCGCCAATCGATACTTGTATAACTAAAACTCTTCAAGGACCTACAGTAGTAGTTTGATTGTGTAGTATAAACATACTAAATGTCTGTTTTAGAAAAATAATGTCTGTTTTCACCAACAATCCCGAAATTTTAAGGAACCCTTAATGCATATTAAATGTCACCTTACACTATTGTTTTCACCAACAGTTAAGTGTCACTTTAAATATAAAATCAATTTAGGTATGAGTTAGATTTAGGGAGACCCTTAAGCAAAAAACACCTATCTAAAACTACTTTAGGGGTTTGTTGGTGAAAACGGGCAAAAATCAATCAAGTATTATATTAAATTTGTAAAATGTTAGATTTTAATGACAAAATGTTTTAGAATGGTGGCCACTTGCTCGTTTGCCGCTTTATATTATAAAAAAAAGACTACTAGCATAAAGTACAGATTGTATTGATTATTGTCATATATTTGGTGTTCTAGGAATATTATGTAATAGTAATATTGTATGCATAATAAATGTGATGTTCTGTATTTTCACCAATATTTAATTTCTACAAAAGTATTGATTGTTCTACTAGAGAGGAAAAATTAATAAAATTCATCGTCATGAAAATTCATATTAAACTTGGGGAAATTACATTTTTAAAGAATAAAAGTAATTGTTATTTATTATTTTATTAAAAACACTTAACATTAAATAGCTCCTTTAGGGGCTCCATAAGCATCGGGCATTCTTTCTATTGTGAACTTATGTTCTGCAACATACATGATAGGTACTCCTGGGATTTTTCTTATTCTACGTTTCAAATCTTTATCATTAGTAGCTACTATATAACATTTATGCTGCATTACTCTCTGCACAATGCAATCGTCCGCATATGTCCCTTTGTGCAGGCATGCTATTCTCTCAAACCGGGGGTCTTTTATTATTCTTAGTGCAACTCTGTATTTCCTACCTAACTTCTCTAATTCACCCAACACACAATCAGTTATATAAGGTATACATTTAGCATACAAACAGTCCATCATATTCTGTATAATGTCTAATTTGTTTTTTATTGAAAAGTTTATGAAATTGGTGTCAATTAGTATGTGGTAGGGTGGACCCAACTGTGTATTATATTGGAAGAACAGAGCAGAGCTTGTTTGGGGCACTTCGCGGATTTTCATTTCATGTGGATCGACTGCTTTCTTCTTTTTGGGTTCGGCCCGATCTTTTGCTTTAATTCGTGGATCGCTCGGGCTAATAAGCTTTTTCATTTTGGCGAATCTTTTTTCAACTATTTTTCTTGTCTTACGTTGCTTCCCCTGAAAGAAGATATCAAAACAATAAGTAAATTTGATATCTGTTGCTTTTATTATGTATTATTTTTGCGACCACGGTACTCACCATTCTGCTTTCTAATGCCTAACCAAATGTTACAAATACTACTATAGTAAATTTTCTTTATGAATATTTCAATAACCTTTTTAATAACAACCAAATTAAGTCAAAACCACGCTCGTACGCGAAACTCCATTAATTTTACTTAGCTGACAGATGACTTTGTTTGAGTTTTTTGCTTAATTATGTCGTGGTATGGAGAACATTCAGCCAACTTTGACATTTTAAAATAATAGTGCAACATAACTCATCGATTTATATTTAATCTGTGTAGATTTTGAAATTTGACAAATGATTTTTTGTCAATGTGTTGTGAATTGTGATAAACTTTTCACTTTTCTTATAATTTTCCTATTTTGTTAGTGCTATTAAAAGTGGGAATACAGTGAGCATTAAAATGTCGGCACATTTATCTGCGATAGACCTTCTCAAATTAGGAGATGAGGATAGGCAAAAACCCTTTTTAAACCTGTACTGGCCATATATTGTTGGAATTCCTTTTGGAATTGGGTCCGGAATTATGATGAATTTTGGCACCAGACGTCCAGTCTTTAGCGGTAAATCATTACATAATAACAAACTAAAGTATTTCCAATAAAATTGTTAATCAATGGTAAAAGATTACATAACAGAAAAATTGTATTTATAGGTATACAAAAACACGTCTTGAGTGCGGCCGGATGGTGTGCACTTTTAAGTTACGTGCAGGATAAACGAGATTCTTATTTTGCTGAAAGAGACGCAGTTTATCGTCATTACGTTCAGTTACATCCTGAAGATTTCCCTATTCCAGGTAACTTAAAATTGTGTAATTTGTATTTTTAAAAGTTGTACAAAATATTTGTCCATGTTGATGGCTGCTAAGACCCTAAACGTTATAATAGAATAGTAGTTTACAAACTAAGCACAATAAATGGAATTCCATAACTTGTTTCAGAACGGAAAAAACTATCTGATGTTTTTGAACCCTGGGTGCCTATTAGGTAAATGTTGATTTATTGAAATGAGAAATTGAAGATTCAATTAACGCTTAATTTATTTGTTCAGTTCAGTGACAATGTAAACATGTTATTAGTCAATAAAGTTTAGACAATATAATGTTTTTAAATTGTTTACTTTATGTATGCTGCCAAAATAGGGAAGTGACTTGCTACCCATAGATTTGACCACTTTTACATTTATTACCTATCTTAAATTGATACAGGGAGAATATTTCTCTTTCCTATTTAATCACTTCACATCCTTTCCTTTTAAGAAATGGGACTATGCTAACAAAAAAACACAAGTATTAACCATCTGGGAAAAGGTAACATAAATAAAACAAACATTTAGAATGATATGTAATACATATAAACAAATTACAAACATTTTTTGTTATAGGTCGTCTCACATTTTACTGTACTTTCTACCTTGACTATAGGGTAAAAATATCTATGTACTAGGTCATTCCCGGAGATCAGACATAAACAAGACATTAATACTGTCTAGACAAATGAGATAAATTTAGTCATTTTTAATAAAAAAAAGAATATAGCTCTTGCATAAATTTCCTTAAGAAGCATAGAACCAGTCCACATTTTTATACACAATGTGCAGAGTAACATGGGAGTCGCCAAGAGTAGGGGGTCAACTGCACTCCCTCTTGAGAATTGAAAAAAAACATTAATTGCATCTTCCCAGCCTCTCAAGACCAAGCTTAGACTATTTGCTAGCGAGACCTAGCGTTAGATAGCTCTAATGCTAGGCGTCGCTAGGCTAGAGCTTAAATCGTCTGGTGGAGACGCCTAGCGTTAGACCTAGCCTAGATCATCTGGTGGCGACGCCTAGCATTAGACCTAGCCTAGATTATCTGGTGGCGACAAGTAGCCAAGCTAACACTTTAACTGATCGGTGTAGTATAGTACAAGTCCAGTAAAAAAAATATTTTACTAATTAGGAAATGTTTGAAATATCTCCTTTTCAAGATCCAAGAAGCTGTGGTTGGGTTCATTTTTGACACCGATCGTGTGACCCGTGTAGAGATTGACATTTTTGTCATTCTTCAAATGCATTTCCCTTCCATCATCAACACCTATTATGTCAATATGATTACTATTATTGTAACCTTCGTTCTGTGTTGACGTTTGCGTTGAGTTTCCATGTTTTTTTATTTTGTGCAATTTCTGAAAATGATCAATAAAGTTAGACAGTAGAGAGAGGAATGACCACTAGAGGTAACCTTTAAAAATTGTAAAAAAATGATATATTCAATATTACTAATGAACTCAATGGACCTGTTGGTACTAAAGTCAATTAATAAACTTTCAATAATTTCTTTCTTTTTATTTATATTAATTTAAATAGTCAATCCTGGGTAAGCATGAAATCTCTATGAGTGTCATTCTTTGGTCCCGACGACCTGTCTCCATAAGTGAGAAACTCGGATTAGAGAAACCTGTATAAGCAAGTAACATACAGTTTTGTTAAACTCACAAGGTCTTTATTGTGTACATAAGCTGCATCACATTCATCGCAATTGAATTCTTTGACACCTTTATGTTTTTTCATATGTCGTGTAAGTTCACTCGATGTTATAAAAGACATATCGCATAATGAACAATCCTGCAACAATATTTCGTACACAAATGTATTAGAATCAGCGGCCTCTCTAACCCTAGGGTTTTATTAGACCGATCACGCAAATGCGACCTTATGCCTAAGCAAAATGTCCTTTTATGCGCAAATCGGACTAATGAAGCCGTAGCGTAAAAGTAGTACTAACTCTTATAGTAGTTCCCTTTACAGATATATTATGGCCAATGACACTATTAAGTATTGGGTTGTTCGGAAAGTCATTTCGTTTTTTTGATGGAAATTATAGACAATTCTGTCTATACTGACAATAGTGCTAGGTCTGGGTATGTCATTGTATCCCATTCAAGCTGTAGAAGCTATTGGCGAGTGACAAAACTTTATTTTGTATTTATCAGCTTCAACTGGTTGAAGCTGATAAATACAAAATTTGAAAACTCTTCGACGTAAAAATTGCCGGATGGAAATTTAGCGAACCAGTTCTGGCACTGGCGTACTGTCAACACACCTTCTCCATTCGCATCGGTCTATTTCTTTCTGACTTCAACAGCATTTTTATCCTTTCTGAAGCAAAACATAAAATAAGTCGAAAATTTTGCTTTTCGCTCTCCATATTTAAAAGGGCACCAACCAAAAACTATAACGTAGAATTAATTGAAACTTTTCACAAACTAGCCTTGTTATATGAGCTTTCAAAGCATATAATAATTAAACGGCTTAAGTGAGAATTTGGGTGCAAAAAATTCAATTAAATCCTCTATCGGGAAAGAACGAAATGACTTTCCGAACAACCTAATAATTCACTTACGACCGAATGTTCAAACTCCATTCAAATTTAAGCGTCGCTTAAAATCTAAGTAGTGTCAAAATTAAACGAAATCGCCGTAGAATTTGGAGTTTGAGCGTCGACTTTACTTAAGAAGCTCTTAAATATTTGAGTGGCGTTTGAAAAATCGGCCGTTAGAAATTACAATAGCTATTCCTAGCTTTGTGTATGAAGGGGCTAAGACTAGATTTTTTGTAATACAAGGAACTTCACAAAATGGGGAACACTATGATTTAAAAATGTTTTAAATATAACCATATTTTGTAATAACTTACATGATCCTTCTGACCTGTGTGGGTTTTAACATGTACCTGTAGATTACTTTGTCCGGAGAACTTTTTACTGTAAACAGAAAAATCAAGTTTTGCTTTTTATCCTACTAGCTGTTGTGCACGACTTCGTCCGCGTGGATTTAAATATTATAGCCTATGCTACTCGGGGATAATGTAGCCTTCTAATGGTGAAAGAATTTTTGAAATCGGCCCATTAGTTCTTGAGTTATTTCAATACAAACAAAAATACAAAGTTTCTCTCTTTATAATATTAGTGTAGATTTAAAGAGTAAAGGGTTGTATTTTTGTATGCATTTAAATAACTCAAAGATCCCTGGGCAACTTTCAAAAATTCTTATACTGTTACCGTACGGCTTCATTAGACCGAGTTCGCGATAAAAACGGACACTTTGCTTCGTAAGGGCGTTTTTTGCGTGACATCGGTCTAATGACGTAAAGAACATTATCACAGAGTATAAAATATAGTTATAATATAGTATACTATATTATTTATATAATATACTAAATAAATATTATATTTTAGTTATCTAATGTCAGCAGTACAAATATTGTTATCTCCATTTATCTTATATCTCCACAGACAAAACAGTACAAAATATATATATCTGTATCGTAGAATTATTGTTATTTAAAAATGTATGTAAGGTAGAGTAAAAATAAGGGACAATATTCAAATACCTGCACACTTGACATTGGAATGGTTTCTCACCCGTGTGTGTTCGTAAATGTATTGTAAGATTATGTTTCTGTTTGAAGCCACGCGGACAGTACATACAAATGTATGGTTGTTCACCGGTGTGTATCCTACAAATAAATCATTTAAACATATATAAAAGCTTTAAGATAAACTATATAGAGAACATAGTATTATTACCTAAACATACCTAACCCGGACCACAAAAGTGAGGCGGGAAAAAATCACTCTTCATAGGGGAAAAGTTCTTTAGTGTCTTATCTTATGGCTTCATTAGATCGAGTTCTCGATAAAAACGGAGATTTTGCTTTGGCTTAAGGGCGTCTATATCGCGAACTCGATCTAATGAAGACGTAGGGTTACAGTACATGACGTTCCAAAAATAGACTTACGATTAGATGTTAAACATGTATAAACCACAACATCTATGTTATTTATTTACAAATACAAAAGTTCAGTTTAGATAAATGGTTGTTTGTCAAAAGGTATCTCCAGAACGGTCTGTAGGAATACTGGGTACTTACTATTTTTTAGTCATAATTATGATCAGAATCTGCAAAAGGTTATTTTTTTTCTGGTAATTAAAAAAACCGTGTATATTACCTCATGTGCATTTCTAGTTGTGCATTGCATCGAAAATCTTTTTGACATTCCTGGCAAGTGTGACTTTGCTTCGGCTTGGGTTTGGGACCGCATTTCTTTTTTTCAGATTCCGGTTTCTTACTGTAATTCGATCTCCTTTTTTTCTGACTAAGTTTGCATTTGCTGTGAAATAATACAATATTTCATGCATTCACAAGTTTATAATATAAAGTATATTTAAAAAATATACCGTTTGGCAAGTTACATACCACTTTTTTATTAATGTAGCGCGAGGAATCTAAAAAAAATATATTGATAGTAAATTTTGTAGAATATTACAGACTTAACTATAAAAAACTATCTATACTAATATTATAAAGAGAGAAACTATAAATTTTTATATTTTTGTTTGTATTGAAATAACTCAAGAACTACTGGGTTGATTTCAAAAATTCTTTCACCAAGTGCCAGCCACAGTATCCCTGAGTAACATAGGCCATAGTTTTCTATTCCACGCGGACGAAGTCGTAACCAACAGCTAGTATATTTATATTTACATACAAATGGATCTGTCATGACAGCAACATCTTGAAACCTGAAATACAATTTTTTTTCATTTTTATATTGTTTATAAAACCATGGACTTACAAAAGACTTTAAACCTACGGCTTCATTAGACCGATGTCACGATCTTATGCCGAAGCAAATACTCCGTTTTAATCGCGAACTCGGTGTAATGAAGCCCGAGGCTTATATTACATCTTGTATGTCATTTTTTTTAAATAATGTTTTATAAGTATACAGCAAGTCCGCCACTATAAATACTCAAATCAACTATATTATGCTAAAATGTGAATATCTGACAAAAAATTAAATTAATTTCATTTTTTATTAACATACCATTTAGTTACTCTATCATTATTCATTCTTAATTCAGAACAGTTTTTTGCCTGCAAATATGAATGTTACATTTAATGTTAAAAATTAAATATTATAAATAATTTTCAAACATTATTAATAATTTTTATTAATAATTCACTACTTTTGTCTGTAAAGGTAGAGAGACATACCGGATTTTAAAATATTTTTTAGTAAAAAAATATTTTAAATTTATAGAAAATGTCTCATTTACTTTATTTCAAAAGCAATTTGATCACAGATAATTAATAAATTTATATATGAATAATATTAGCAGATACATACAAAACACTCAGCTGAGTCTGTCATTGTGCCAATATCATTTGATCTGAAATTATTAAATATATTAAAAAATATATATGTGTCGTAATGAGAAGAAGAAATTAGTTTAAATTCGAATAGAATGTTCGATGAGTATTGACATCAATCTTTCAGAAATTAGAGATCGTTACTAAAGCATTGTTTGTATTGTAAATGTGCCATGAGCCATGTATCTGAACTAATTATAATGTGATTGAGAAGTGCAGAGTGTATTCCTTGATTCCGACATCACCCAGTACCGCCCACAAGTGATAATAACTCATAGTAATTCTGATAATGTGCCACTTTGGTTGTTATATGTATTTAACAGCCTCTTTCTAAATATGTATTTTACAGATACCCACCTACTGGCTGTTTGCAATCCATGATATTCTCTTAAACGAACATCTGAACTCTCACATAAATGTTTGAAATGATAAGCGATTCCTAATTTGTATACACAATTACTGCAGATTAGCTCCGGTAGACCATCATTGTTGTATATCTGCAATGATAGATATGTTCAAAATTTGTTACATAGAATAATTTTGCTGGCCTGTCGGAAAGGGTGCACTTTTTTAGGACCCTTTGCGACAGTCGGACCAATTTTATCGTTTTTAGTCTACCAATTAATATTTAATAATGTCTTAGGAAAATTCCATTTAACTTACCTTAATATTGCTACAGTACTCTATCATATCTTTCATAGATACCGAGTTATCCACAAAAATAGGGGAGAGGAGCCCCCCTTTCAGACATATCCTACATACGTTGTCCATTGTTTTTATATTTATCGCTTTTATTCGTGTCCTTTACATTGATTAACTTTCTTCTTATTTAAAAATCCTCTCTCCCTCACCTTATAATTATTTACTCAAACGCTCACGTAAACAAAAGCTCAAATATGTTTAAATTAAAATAAAACTGATGAAAACTACAAGACGCGAACATTATCAAATGATAACATAAAATAAAAAATAAACAAAAGTATAGGTCTACAAAGATATTATGGCACTCGGAAAATATGTGAACTAACAATGTCATCTTGACATCACGTCACATTTTAACCAATCAGGGAAAGGCAGCTGCCCGCGATAATGTTGCCATTTTTATAAATTATAAATTAGAGAAAAAATCGCGTGCCATGATCAGGATCATTTATTAGGATCTCGGGTATGATTATGCTTACATGCGATTGTTCGAGCCGAACATATTAAAAAATATTATTTTACCTTGTGTCTTCATGTATAACCTTTAGGTTTTATAAATTTGTGTATATAATACATTTAAATAGTAAACATTACAGCGGGTATTCACGTGATAATTAGAAAATCACTTTCTTATATTTTGTTATATAATTTAACATTGAGGGATTTCCAAAGAAGTTAGGAAATATTTACCTACTGTTATCCCCAAAACTTTGTAGGCCCCCTGTCAATGTCAAAAAAGTGCCAAAATACCCTTGTGGCAATTTTTATATCGTGGTAAGAGTCCCGTTTCTTACAAACTATATCTTCGACATACATAGGAGGATGACTGCACGTGTTCGAACCAGCCCCAGAGTTAGCGTGGCGTGAGGCTCGACAGCGCAAACTGCCGGATCTAGCTGCCAGGAACAGAGCCTTTAACCTAGAAATTGCGAATGGCTCTCGCCACATCAATCGGATTAGCGCAAAGCAACCATGCTGAAGTAGAGCTTTGTGGTTACTAGCCAAGGCGGTAGGTCTGTATGCCTTCACTACCACCACTGGTAACTCCTGACGGACACTGGCTCGCACGGCATTGTGTTTTTTTATATTACAAATTGGCAAACGAGCAAGCGGCCATCTGGACTCGCTGAAATAGCGAAGCGACCGCTGCCCATAGACATCTACACCTTGTCTAAAAATTTACATGAAAATAAACTGTAAAAGACAGGACTTGTAGATAATAGTTTGCAATTTGCAATCAAGTGGTGTAGGCCTTGCCAGCAATGGTTCGAGCACTACTAGCGCCCTGGGCGAGGAGGGGGCGTCAGCACTACTCGTGCCCTGAGCGAGGTTTACACAACGCCCCCCTATTTAAAATAAAACAAAGTTCCCTAGCGAGTTTAAAGATTTCGATTTTTTAAACGATATATTTTTGACATTGGCCCGCATTCAAAAAGGCTTATAATCAGAAATACTGCTGATAGAGAAGAATACATATTGTGCTGAGTCTTCTTAGGGACAAGGGCACGATCATGATGACTGGCACACATTTACATGGGCGCTTTTAACTTACATTAAATGAAAACATAATAATGACAAAAATAAGAAGAATAATGTGCTATCAATCTAAACAGATGTATAAAAAAAGAAAATAAAATATTTAAAACTGTTTTTTTTGTTTTACTAATCTTCAATAGATATTTATATTTTTTTTTACATTCTAATATAACCTATATTACTATGTTCATGGTGTTTTTTAGCATTTTCAAAATCAATTCGAGTATATGAGGGTAGAACAAAAAAATCTTTTTTGTACTTTAAATATGTATTTGTCAAAATATTATGCGATAACAAGTGTATAGGTATAAATATATGTTTTAAACATTAGCAACTGCGGGTATTAATTTCTCGTATATTTCGATTCCTCTCAAATAAACATCTGCGCGGAGGAACTCATCATGGTCGTGCAGAAGTACGGGAGTGTTGTTCATTGGAGAAAAGCCAATAGCAGGGATACCCACGCGGCGGACATATCTACTGTCAGTGCCTCCGGGGAATATCCTGCAGTCCAACTTCAGGGCCCTGAAATTAAGAGTACTTAGCTACTAAGGAATGACTTTATTTGGGTTTCTTAAGTCGACACTATTGGCTCAGAGCGTTAGTTTATTAATAGTACAGTGTGTAATATTTGTTTATTCTATTCTGGGTTTAGCTGCAGTTTGCGACTCCAAGCATATATAGCATATACTGGAGGATAATGTAGCTTTTTAACCATGAAAGAATTTTTGGAATCGATTCAGTAGTTTTTGAATTATTTCAATACATACAAAAATACAAATCATTCCTCTTTATAATACATTCAAACCTGAATTAGCGAGACCTTGATAAGTGAGAGCCATTCTCTGGTCCCGCGAACTTTCTCCATAAAGCCTTGTACACACTGGGATAGTATTTTAGTCGAGTAGCAAGTAGCAAGTATCCGAACAAAGAATTTACTAATCTATCCTACTAAAATGTTGCTGTTCGGACACGTTTAGTTACCAAATTACTGCCCTAGTGCGTAGGTTTAGGCTTAAACGAGTCCGAACAGTAGCAAATCCTTTGTTCGGATAAATGCTACTTGCTACTCGACTAAAATACTATCCTGGTGCGAACTAGGCTTAAGCGATATACACGGATTACAGAGAAAACTCTATAAGCGATACAGACATCGCGAGCCCTCGGAGGTTCGACTGTATTAGTATAGATAAGTCTTACAATTCATCGCAGACTCCTTTGAAAGCGACCCAGTAAGGATTTGAGTTGTCCAAATTAGTACATTCCACGTTAGGATTTTTCTGTTCAAATTCGAATGTTACACCTTCACCAGCTTCTTTGCACCATTGAGTTATCTATAATTAAAAAAAACTCGTAATAACACATTTTAAATGAACATCTAAATTTTGTTAACGCACAAGCAGACGAACGTTACTTTTCAAACAACGAAAATTGTAAATAAGATAAAATTATGTAGTGAGAATTTTCTTTTTTTCTTTATGCACGAAATTTTTTAACAGTTCTGTGTTGCCACACTTGACCATCCTTTGCGCATTTGGAACAACGGAGAGGTCTATAGATTTATAAAATGTGTGAAGGAATTCAGCTTCTTTAAATGCCTAAAAGGGTAAAGAAATACCTTGTTTTCAAATTCTTCGTGGTCAACGGTCACAGCTAACCGGACGTCAAACACCACAGTCAGTTTTTCAGGCACTACATTGGACTGAACGCCGCCCTGGAAAAAAATGAAGCAAATGTTTATCTGTAATCAAAGAGATATTATACATAGAGGTAGCACTCCATACTAATTTGACGTTAAAAAGTGTGCCAAAAAAGAAATTATTAAAAAAAAAAACTTGCCAGTATCATGAAAAAATTTCCGAAGTTTGGGAAATTGTGTGTTTTTTTTTTAATTATTAAAATAAACAGTAGAATAAACTAAAACATTCATCAAAACGGTAATTATCGTTTTTAATTATTATTATTTTATTTAAAACAATTTAAATCCAAACAATTTTTAACAAAGACTATTTTTGTTTTATGGTTGTTATACATTTTTAATTAGCGTTTTAAAAAATGTCTCTATTAATTATAATATTAAACTTTAGTAAATACTATGAAATACAATTTAAATTTGAGAAAAGAGGTTACATTCGGTCGACTTTTTATGTCGGCAAATGTAATTTAGAGGTTAACACTTAGGGAGATTTCCCTACATTGGACCTCCGGAGGTCAAAGAAAATGCCTCACTTTTAGGCATCGAGTGTTCCATCTACAGTATAATATATCTTTGTCTGTAATATTATAAAGAGGAAAACTTTATATTTTTGTATGTATTAAAGTAACTCAAGAACTACTGGGCTGATTTCAAAAAATATTGCACCATTAGAAAGCTACATAATCCCCGATTATACCACATTTTTAATTTCCACGTGGACGTAGTCGCTAACAACCGTTAGTTTAGGATATAAATAACAAAAAACTTTGTATAAAAATAAGGATTTAATCTAGTAGTAAGGTTCGTACTTACCGATAATTGCGTAAGATTGACCGTAGTAACATCCCCAATAGTGAGTTTATTATCACTTTCCAGAATTTTTTTCTGTTCCTCCCTCATATCCATAAATTTATCGATGATGTATCTTAACTAAAAATACATAAAATTTTACGTAATAAAAATAGTAGGTAAGTGAACCCAAGTTTAGTATTGATATTATAAAACGGGAGTGTACCAATGGAACCTATAGAATCTTTTTATTTTTTCAATTAGCCGACTCATGTGCACCGAGACTTGGGCCAATCGAACTTAAGCCTTGTACACAGTAGGATAGTATTTTAGTCGAGTAGCAAGTGGCATGTATCCAAACAAAGGATTTACTAATCTATTCTACTAAAATGTTGCTGTTCGGACACGTTTAGTTATTAAATTACTACCTTAGTGCGTAGGTTTAGGCTTGAACGAGTCCGAACAGTAGTAAATCCTTTGTTCGGATAAATGCTACTTGCTACTCGACTAAAATACTATCCTAGTGTGTATAAAGCCTTGTACGCATCAGGATCGTATTTAGTCGAGTAGCAAGTAGCAAGTATCCAATCAAAGGATTTACTAATCTATTCTACTAAAATGTTGCTGTTCGGACACGTCTAGTTAAATACTTAAAGGAAACCGAAAACAGTAGTAAATCCTTTGTTCGGATAAATGCTATTTGCTACTCGACTAAAATACTATCCTGGTACGAACAAGGCTTAAGACTTTATAAAACATACCTTTTCACCGGCAGTATTCGGTATCAACAATGACCCGTGTCCTGGTTGCCCGGTGCACTGAATGTGCATTTCTGAAAATATTATTATAATTATATAAGTAATATTAATGATTATTACTGTTTACACATCATATCGTATAAATCAACAGTTATTATAAGTAATTTAGATTTCGGATAAGATGTGAGTTGGCACTGCCAAAAACATTCACAAAAAAAAAAAACATTATTATCTCTAAATTATTATCTCTCATGTCGTGATAAAACAGATACTACAAGTTTTAAGAGAGTTTTCTGGCTGTGTGATATAAGTCATTAATAACATTTTTAGTATTTAAATACCTTTCCGAGAAGTAAAATGCCACGGTTACAGTTCCAACTGTAACCGTGGCATTTTAAACTTGTACTCTAGCGTTAATCTACAACATCCTAGATAAACAGTATGTTTATATTGTGAAGATACGAGTATATGAAAATGAAAAGCAATTAGCTAAACAATATTTTGGCGGTATTGTATGCACCGGAGCATAACGCCACACGCTGTTATGCTAATGCATGAAATTATTATGCAAATTACGTACGCCAAATGCTTCTCTCGCCATTGAATATTATGAATTCATCAGTGGGATTGGCCATTCCCTCATCTAAGGCGAAACCGATGTTCAATGCTTTGAATTCATCTGTTAACACGAATTTTTCCATACCATCATGGCCGCCGATCTCTTCATCTGAAAGTTACAAACTTAATTTACCTATCGACGCAGAGTCCTCAAATGAACGTTAAAGTAGATCCTTAAAGTGGAGGATAAAATCAACACTAAAGAACTATTTTGATCATTAAACGATTCTGAGTGTGACAGTAAAATAATGGGTACCTACTTGATCGTAATCTACTTTAGAATAGGAAGGAAAACTTCAACTTCTTCCAAACCTGGACATAATTATTTCAATCTGATTAACAGCTCTTTTGTGGTAGCATTTACAATTAAAAAAAAACGTTGATATACCTGGCACGAAAGAAATATGAAGGGTTCTTTTCAGTTGTATGCCAGCTTCTTTTATTTTTCTAATCGCCTCCAGATATTGAATACCGACGCACTTCATGTCTTGGGAGCCGCGGGCGAAGATTTTTCCATCTTCATCGATGTGTCCACTGAACGGTGGATATGTCCAGCTGTTCTGAAAAGAATGTTATCATCGTGAAAAAAAGTAATTCTATTATTCATTTGATCAGCGTGTGTGTGTGTGTGCAAGCGGACAATTGTCTACCTAGAGGGTATAGATACCCTCTTCTAATTTAGCAGGGAAGAAATGTGAACGAAAGTGCAATAGCCTTTTTCAATACATCCTCTCCTCCGTCCTTTAACGGTTGGCATCTGCATTCGAAGCTAGTTATTGCAAAATCGCTTCCCTCTAGGATATTTCATGTGGTCACGAGTCGACATAACCTAACCTAACCTAACCACGAAGGTTTTATACGTACTTCGAACACGGGCACGACATCCATGTGAGAGTTCAACAGAATAGCAGGCAGAGTAGGCTCCTTCCCCTTCCATGTTAACACCGCGATAGGTTTTAAACGAACCACTTCATAAACTTTGAAATCCAAACCTATTTCCTTAGCTTGTCTCTTTAGGAAGTTCACGCAGTCATCTGCAACAAGGAAATGATTAGTAACAAGGATTTTAATAGGTACCCAGTAATCACCTGTTTTTTAAAGTCAGGAAATGCGTCACATTAGCTCTACGTTGGGAAGGTCAATAGTGTAGGGAGTGTAACACTAGCCGGAAAAGAAGTGGCCAGAATACCCTCTAAAACCTGACTGCCCTCAAACGCTTTACGATGGAGACACGGGCACAGTTTTCATGTTTAAAAAACAAATACTTTGATTTTCATGTTTAAACAATCGGACCTTAGATAGTTCAATAGTAACTATTTCCTTTCTTTTATCTAGCAGTTTAGTTTAATAGCGTCTGGATTGTTAAGTCTTTACCATTGTCTCTATTGAGGTTGAAGGCGATTCCTAACTACGGGATGCGGTTAGCGAAAATGCCCACGTGATTGTGCGGCGTGACTTGCATTCAATATAATCATATCAAATGCGCCATATCCTTGTTACGTACCGGGTGGATTCAATTATTTATGATTGCTAAAGCTAGATAGATAGATAGATTATTCCTTATTGAAGTCGACCTTTACTTGTCCGTCTTCTTTAAGGGGATGATGTCACTGAGTGTTGCAATGGAAATATACCGGCTATTTCGAGAGATATTATCTATAATAGACCAAGACTTTTACGGAAACCCTTTTAAATAAATTGTTTAAAATACATAAGAGAGAAACAGTAACCTGGCAACGATGGATATTAAGCTAATACCAAAGTGTGAATAACATAATTGGAGTACTACAGATAGTTCGACGATTGCCGAATTAAATTTTAAGGTAAAATCAATAAAAAGAAACTCCTGACACCGATCGTAATGTAGTCTTAACTTACATAATATATGGTTTGTGATAATAAAATAAAGATACAAATATGTTGCATTTGACGTTATCGTATAAGTTAACGTTATGTGATAAGGTTAAGAATACATACTAAGTATGCATAATAATCTAATCAAAGATATATTATACTGTAGATGGAACACTCGATGCCTAAATGTGAGGCATTTTCTTTGACCTCCGGAGGTCCAATGTAGGGAAATCTTCCTAAGTGTTAACCTCCAAATTACATTTGCCGACATAAAAAGTCGACCGAGTGTAACCTCTTTTCTCAAATTTAAATTGTTTTTCATAGTATTTACTAAAGTTTAATATTATAATTAATAGAAACATTTTTAAAACGCTAATTAAAAATTTATAACCACCATAAAACAAAAATAGCCTTTGTTAAAAATTGTTTGGATTTAAATTGTTTTAAATAAAATAATAATAATTAAAAAAGGATAATTACCATTTTAATGAATGTTTTAGTTTATTCAACTGTTTATTTAAAAAAATAAAAAAAAAATACAATTTCCCAAAGTTGGGAAATTTTTTCATGATATTGGCAAGTTTTTTTTTAATAATTTCCTTTTTGGCACGCTTTTTAACGTCAAATTAGTATGGAGTGCTCCCTCTATGTATAATATCTCTTTGAATCTAATATACTCTTATACTATCTTTGTTTTTGTGAATTTCGGGTGTTTTCCATTGGCTGAATCGTTTAGTTATCCCCAAAAGGAAACATACCAAAAATTATATATTTTAGTTTATTTTAAGAAAGCTATAAAGTACTAGAGTGTTTTTGGATAAAATAAGTAAAAATGTCAACTACGTAATCGAAGCCTGGCCGTTACTTTCAGCCACTGAGCCTATTGTATTATGTAAAACTTGAGTCTTAAACCTAGCTATTAATACAACGTAAACAATCTTATGTATTGCATTGTCATATTGTTTACATTTATAAATATCAGTTACATAAACCCATATGCAAATTACCCGTACAAAGCAAATATGATATAGTTTATTTTTTTTAATAAATCTTACAACTAGGTTATTTATTTCGAAATAATAAAGGTTGGACCTAAGATCTCAAACTTAAAATTGTTATTTGAAAATACAAATTTCGATATGTTTTTTTTTAATGTTGGAACCAGTTAAGCATAATGCATCAATCACACAACATAACTGGAAGGTGAATTGCATCGCTTTGCCTCCCGTTAACTAGGTCAATGGCCTTGAAGACGACGAAAACGGTGATTTTAAATATGTATTTTAGTTTTGATAAAATCTTATGTTTTGTATGGTGAGAATGCATTTTAATTAATTTGTTCTTCAACTCTTTGGATAGAAAAAACCAATCGCTGTTCTATTATTTACAAAAAAGATGATAATTTTAATGAAAACAATATTACGTATTTGATTAAGGAGTAGATAACTTAACTAATTTAAATTAGGTAGTGGAGTAACAGGTATTTTAAATATTTACTGATGTTTAATATAATCATAAACCTAAACAAAAGATATACTTCTGGAAACTTTTGTCAATAAAATACTACTCTAACCTATTTAACAATGAGACGAATGAATATTTTTTATAAATGTGTCTCGACTTCGGGGTCGGTGGCCTCTTCAAGGTGAGCGATTGACTGCATTTAAAAAAAATCTCTTACCGTAATCAATGTTAGGCTGTACCGATGGTATTCTCAAATATTCTATGAAATTCGCCACAGCAGAGTTATTTTCGTACGCGTTCGACATGATTCACCTTTAGCAACTAAAGCTTAAATGAAAAGACCGCTTCTGTGTTGTGAATTGGACGTAATTTCGAATTGTATTGTACATACGTCTTATCAACTTGTCTAAATAACATAATAGTTTTATTTGTTTATCAACAGATAAAAAGAGATAATAATGTAAATCTCTCTTATTATTTAATTACCGAACCCAATATTTGTTCTCAGTGCATTGTTGCTTATTATCGAAGTGTATTTGGAGTTAATTAACTTAGTTGAACAGTCCATGTAGGAAACAAGGAAAGGAATGCTTATTTTAAGATAGGTAGGTTCAATACGTGATATTACGTTTACTATATAAATACAGTTGACTTTTGCCTACCCCGTATTTATAAATGGTTCCAGAGTAAGTATGTAAGGTACCGACTATAAAGTAACTAACCATGTAACCTGATGTAATCAAGCCTCTTATCACAATAAACGAGAACTATCTTTATTTGTGTTCGAAACACCAAAACATTTTACAACATTGGAACATGCTGAGAGCCTGATGTAAAATAACAACTAAAGATTGAATTAATTGATCTAAAAAGGAAAGGTATTGATTGTTTCTCATTTCTCATTAATAAATCCCAAAAGTGTCTACCCGATTGCTGGTCTGGTCTAAATAGGGATATACCGATCGGGTCAGGGCTTTGACTTCTTTTTACTTTTTATTGACTTATAGAATACTGTGTTTATAAATTATATCAATCATCTTAATAGTTCATACAAAGAGATATTATACATAGAGGTAGCACTCCATACTAATTTGACGTTAAAAAGCGTGCCAAGAAAGAAATTATTAGAAAAAAAAACTTGCCAGTATCATGAAAAAAAATTCCAAGTTTGGGAAATTGTGTGATTTTTTTACATTTTTAAAATAAACAGTAGAATAAACTAAAACATTCATTAAAACGTTAATTATCGTTTTTCATTATTATTATTTTATTTAAAACAATTTAAATCCAAACAATTTTTAACAAAGACCATTTTTGTTTTATGGTTGTTTTAAATTTTTAATTAGCGTTTTAAAAATGTTTCTATTAATTATTATATTAAACTTTAGTAAATACTATGAAATACAATTTAAATTTGAGAAAAGAGGTTACACTCGGTCGACTTTTTATGTCGGCAAATGTAATTTAGAGGTTAACACTTAGGGAGATTTCCCTACATTGGACCTCCGGAGGTCAAAGAAAATGCCTCACTTTTAGGTATCGAGTGTTCCATCTACAGTATAATATATCTTTGAGTTCATAACAATCAAGTATTTTTTATAAAATATTGTAAAATATATTTACACATTTTCATTCAAATTTAAACTTGTGGCTGAAAGATAAAGATTTCCTTGTATAAATAAAAACACAATAGACAGAACCTGTCATCTGTCACAGAATTTTATAGGTTAGGTTATTATGTCAATCGGTAAAAACATTTAGAAATTACGAAAATAATAATCCTTTCTTGATTATAAATAAAGTTTGCTTAATGCAGTAAACATAATGACTTCTGTATTAATTAATGCCTTTAAGAGGCTCAATTTGTCTATAAGGCCCCACGTTAAGGTTATTTCTTCAAGTTATTCAGCTGCTAATTCTTTAACTGTAACCCACAAAGAATGGAAGTATCCTCCCGTGTACACAAAACCTCGTGAGGTGTGGATCGAGAACTTAGATACTGTCGAAGAAAAGAAATTGGGTTTATTTGAGTTGCATCCTTCTGTGTATGCGGCGATGCCTCGAATAGATATCATTCAACGTAACTTTGTATGGCAAACGAAGTATAGATGGGTGTCTTGGGCCAATACGAAAACTAGAGCTGAAGTGCGAGGCGGTGGAAAGAAGCCTTGGCCCCAGAAAGGTTTGGGTCGTGCCCGACATGGTTCGATACGTTCACCACTGTGGCGCGGCGGAGGTGTAGTCCACGGGCCAAGATCTGGTAAAACTCACTTCTTCATGCTACCATTTCACTTGCGGATACAAGGTCTGACATCAACATTGTCAGCAAAGCTTGCACAGGATGATCTGCATGTTGTTAATAATTTAGATCTGCCAACTGATGAAGCCAATTATCTGGCAGATTTGATTGAAAATCGAAATTGGGGACCTTCTGTACTGATTGTTGATGAGTGAGTATCTTACTAATATTACAAATGCGAAAGTTCCTATGGGTTAGAATGGAAGTTAGTTTGAAGGTATCTTCAGAACGGAACGGAGAAAATTTTGCATAAATGTTGAATATTGTTTAGAAAAATACACATTCTACTATGTTTTTTTTTAAGTTAGATGCAGAAAGAGTTGTGGTCAACAGCTATTTGATATAAACAATAATTCCATAAATCCCAGGGGTAGTTTACTACAGAATTCAATTTGTCACAAAAGTCTTTCAAAAGTTAGTTCTTAATCAATTATAATTCTTATGTAGTTTTTTCTTTTTTTTTCAGTACGGATATAGCACCAAGAAACATAACAGTGGCAACAGATTCACTTCCTCACGTCAACATAATGCCTGTCTATGGCCTGAATGTGTACTCTATGTTGAAACATGACACATTAGTACTGACTCTAGCGGCCGCGGAGAGGATAGAAGAGAGAATCTTACATCATCTAAACTCTGTCACAACGGAACAGCAGACAGAGTTCAAATTAAGTCAAGTTTGATACAGTTTAACGTGGAAAAGCAAAAGTCCAAAGACCGCAATATTAGTCTCACTTATAGAGGTTTTTCTCTACTCAGAGGTTCTCACTTACCGTACGGCTTCATTAGAGCAAGTTCGTGATAAAACATTGTTCTTTTAGGGACTCTTGCTTATCAAGTTCGCGTTTTTTCAGGTTCAACTGTACATTTATAACACATGTAGGTAATCAATATTAAGTTTTAATTAAATTAGTACTTTTAAAAAATTGTTTTATTTATTTTGAATCTATAGATGCAGGTGTTTGGAAAAATAAAAAATCAAATAGATTGTATCATTTAATACAAGGTATTTTGTCACTTAATAATAAAAAAAAAACATTAAATACATTTAGGAACTAATTGTACACAACATTGCATTTTTGTAATATTTACAACTTATGGTGTTCCAAATCTGACCCTGATCTTATTCACTTAAATACAGAAATTACAAAAAATTTGCACAAATAACATTTTGCAGATTATACATATAACTTCTACACAAATTCACAATATCTCACAACATAAAATTATATATTAACTGCCTTCTTTAATAAGTAATATTAACAATTCAGGGGGGCTATCCAAAAGTACCTTTCGATTGGCGATATCACTGATAGAATCGACTAAAATGTATGAAACTGACAATCACATTCGATAAGTCATGTGCTTGTCACATGTGAGATATCGTCATTGTCAGTTCCATACATTTTTGATGTTCCTTTTGTAGCGCAGGTACTTTGGGTCACCCCCAAGGTCCTCATTTGGATCGGAATGCAATTCACCAGCAATTCGTTGGATTCGTCATTTCAACTTCTTACTCTGGATAAGTGGTCGAGTAGGAACAGTATTCTGAAACATTAATAAAATATTTTAACCGTAATTAACTATTGCACATTAAATTAAGTTTAAGTTAGCAAACCTTTAACTGTAAACATTTTGAGTGTGTAAAGATACTAGCCGTTGGTCATGACTTCGTCCACGCGGAATTGAAATATATTGATTTTTAACAGACTTTTAAAAGTAGTTTTTAAGTACAGTTTTACTTGACAAAGGATTCCTTGTCCTTTGTAATATTGTGTTTTTGTACCAATTGAAAGTTACTTACTCCGCTGGCGCAGCGACCCAAAGGGGGTCTTGGCCTCCAAAAGAAATTGAATTCTCAATTGAAAGTTGGGAATGATATTTTTTAATTCTAGTTATTTTGGGAAAATTGTGAGATAAAGAGAAAATATATTGTAAATTAATGGTTGGCTAATTTTATATACTTAAATATGAAAAAGTGTAGATATTTCAGAAATTAGGACTTTCAGTGTAAATTGCAGCTTGTCTATGGTTTCCTTTGGAATGTGGTATTTTTTTATATGAAAAAAGGGGGCAAACGCAGCGGGAACACCAAGGTGATCAACAACACTCATGGACATCTGCAAAATATTAATTAAAATATAAATATATGATTACTCACTCTACTAGACTGTGAAGCAGCACTGCCAGCCATTTTCTGTCGTATACTCCACCTCAGTTCCGACCAGTTATTCTCTCCGGGAACATTGGGTTTGTATTTTTCCCATAACGAAGAATAATAGTGATACAAAGAGACGGGATCATGTTTTCTCTTTATTGGCTCTTTTGGTTTTCTGATAACTGAAAAATAAGAAGATCATACATAAAAAGATATTAATAGTTAATGGTCCAAAAAGTGTAGTTTATGTGAAATATAAAATTCTTATAATGTTATCAGGTGTTCCAACAACTTAGTGCGAACGGCAGGAAGTCATTGGATGTGGAAGGCGGAGGACCGCATTTTGTGGAAGGCAATAGGAAAGGCCTTCCAACAGTGGGCAGAAAAAGGCTGATGACGATGATGATGATGATGATACAGAAGTTCCATATTGTGTGGTATTGTGAAGATTATTATTTGAAGATTTCCTTTATCAAAGATGTTTAAAAATGAGAAAACTTACAATTACTGCTGATTGTTGGTATAGTTTTAGTGTCTTTGGATAATATATCAGATTTCTTCACATCTCGATCGCAAGAACATGCCTTTTTTCTTTGTGTAACCTCTTCTTTCGAATAAAATAAATTAGGCGCAGAGTGTATGTTACTAAAGTCGAGAAGTTTTTTTGGTTTCTCACTTTGCTTACAACAACATATTATTAAATCATTGGTCGTGGCCCTTGATCTCGTTCGAGAAGAAAATGTACTAGCACTGTGCAATCTTTCAGGACCCAGGTTCAAAGGACTTTTTGTATTCACTTTTTCATGTTTGTGTTGCAAATCGTATTTTATTAGTTTCTTTAAATCTGAAATAATTGTTATGTATCAAAAACAAAGAAAGTTCATTCATAGAGCAGTAATGTATAAATTACCTGTTATGAAGTATTTTAAAACTTCTCCGCTTATGTTATGAATTCCTAAATGATTCAGGTACCGCAATATTTCTCTTGCATCCAACTGTGATGTTATTTCGTTATAATCATCCTTGTCCATGATTAAATTAAATACAGCTTTTGTCTCTTGACAGCAAAATACTTTTTAAATTAATTAAATACAAAAGTAATCAACAAAACAGCTGTTAAGATTTGCTAAAATAACGGTTGACAAGATTTGAATTAACGTCAAAATGACAACTCATAACATTTTTTTTAAATTTAATTTGAACGGTCGTGGATGCAGGTCCTTTTAGATAACTGATGAAAACCATCTTCAAAGTTGCCAACACCGACTGCAAACCATAAACGTACAAATACTTTTTGCATTTTTCTTTTTTTTAACTAAAGAAACTTTTACACATTAGGCAGTATAAAGATTTCATGACTTGTTTTGCAGAAAGGTTTGTTGGAGAACTCAGATGGAGAAAATTAAAGTTTCCTGAAACGTGTTTTAGTTGTCATCTTCAAGGTATTTAAACAAACTCCCACAATAAGCCATCAGAAGTTTAACTTTTATTTTAGACCAAATTATACATAAAGTGTTGTTTTATTTAAAATTAATTTTGTCAGAAATGACAAGAGGTAAGCCTTCAAAAGGTTTGAAACCCGTAACCCTCAAAATAGTTTTTGATTCGCCAGTATTTGCATGAAAAAGCAAACAATGTTTCAAGCGAGACTACTTAAGTACTCTTACTTCGCAAATGTGAAGGTAAAAGTGCTGTTGTGTATCATTAAAACTAACGACGTTCTTTGAGGAAATTCACAAGCCTTTTACGTGTAAGTAAAAGGAATTTATAAAAAATTCAACAACACCAAATACTTACATGTTTATTTTATTGTTTCCGATACAAATTGTCTCTATACACACATAGGTAGTGATCGTAAAGTTGAGAATAGACGATCATCGATAAAGATAAGAAGAGAACTTGTCTATATTTTTCTATGCCATTTTAGTAATTCAAGAAAATGCTTTCTAAACGCCTAGATAACAAAGGGCCGGTTTAGTAAGTTCACAAAAGCTAAAATGATTGGCCCTAAAATAGAAGATTTTTCAACACTTTTAATCTATAATATATTATTAGCGCTTTATTTTTATTTTAATGAAAATTTACAGCGTTTCCTATATCGTTAGTTCAATCTGAATGAATCGTCTCCATGGGCAAACATTGATCGGCAGATTTCAATACATTTATTTGTAGAGCTCAAGATCGGTTCTGCTAATTGGTTCTCTTTTACGAATTCTTATTTTTTCTTTAGATGAAAATGTTTTAGGTTTTTTATCAAACTTTGTAACTAATATTAGTTATCATTATACTTTCGAAATTAAAATTAAGAAAAAAAATCAAAGATATGTGTATTCACGCAAAATACGCGCTAGTCGTGGAGTTGCGGAAAATGGAGCCCATCACCTTTAACCTTTTTAACATTATACTTCTCTGTGTTTTATAGACAAGAAAAGCAATTTATTTCAAAGCTTATATTTATACTTATACCCCCTTATTGCGTAAAAATGTAAAGTACTGCGATAAACGATGACCAATAAGTCGTCGATTATACGATACTGGAGGACACTCCTCACTAAATAAGATAGACCATGGGTCTCATTGGAACAAATTATGTATCATAAGAAGTACCAGAAACAAAGATGTTCTCTATTTTGGAATAAATTTGATGAATGTATCTGTACCAAACGTAGAAAGTACGACAGTAATAACGCTGATTCTCGTTTCGGAATAAAGCGGTTAAGATTCCAAGCAAGATTTCATATACGAGTAAGTATAAAGTAAATCGACGTTATTAGATGAACGTAATTAGTTCCGCTGACAATTTCCTCGCCTAAATTAACACAGATTGAAACCGACGCCAGGTGTAATTGCAGATATTTGAATATCAAAGTTTGTTTAATCATAGCTAGCATCGCGTACTTATATGTATTTATGGACTTAATGGGAATCTGTATAAAGGTTACGCAAATATTATTAGATAACAATCAGTTTTTTTTAATACAAAGTGGCAAACGAGCAAGTGTCCACCAGGATACGCTAAAAAATCCGAAACGACCCATGCCCATAGACATCTACTGAGAAGAAGACGCACAACAAGAGGTTCCCCTTCTCATGCGTCCCCTCCCCCGCCAATGCACTTCCATTTCCCATTCCTTATAAGGATATGATATGAAAAGAAAGTGGACTAAAATTAGGCCTTCGGCACCACACTCATCAGAAGAAACACGGAATTGCTTCCATTTGAAGCCTGCCTTCAGATTATGAATTTCGACAAATTATAACCGATGAAGCTATTATGGGTAAAAACTTTTTCGAATTCAATACATTTTAATTACAGTTGCTGAATCATAGTAAAATAATTTAAATTATATTTCTCTTAATCCACGATAGTTACTGGCCAGTATTTCTTCAATTGGTGCGATGCCAACTTGCTGAGATCTAATACAATTAACTAAAACAAATCTAGCATTTGCTGCGCTGCTTTACAAAATGTTTTACTAGAAAGAACAATCTCTGTTGTATTCAATAAAACGAAACAGTCAACTAGTTCAATTAAAAATCTTAAAGGTTGAAATAAACGGAACTGTTTTAAGCAGTAGGGGAAAAGACAGTTAGTATTTTTGCAAACTCTGCTTTGTGTATGTCGAATGAAGATAATAAAATACAAATAAAACATTTAAAATACTTAGCGTTCATCATCATCATCACCACAGCTCCTTATGCGTCCCCTACCGAGGGCCGCGGAGTCTACCTTCTGAGGGATGACTAGGCAATAGTCAACCACGCTGGCTCATAGCAGGTGCAGTCCAGATTAGCATTGAAATCTTTTAAAATATTTATAATTTAAAGTCTTCGAAATAATAACTCGTAAAATGTTTGCACGGATTTAAAATTGGTTATCTACTTCCAGTAGTGTTATTTAAGTAGTAGTGTGGATTTAAAACGAAAAACAATAGCTTGCAGCACTTTCAGCCACAGGGGAGTTTGAACGCAACGCTTGTTGAAATTATACCGATTCATTCTGGTTCAAACACGTTATATTATAATAATTTCATTTTAAAGTTTCTATAATTTAATATTGTTGCGAAAGGGATTTAATAAATTACAATAGTTTCGAAATTATGCGGTTCTCTTAACGTTTTACACAATTAAATTTTTATTTTTTTAAACCCTGATGTCACACGGGCAAAAATGAGCTCACAGAAATAAACTTTTTAGCCTTGTTTTACCAGTTTAGACACGAAAAACTAAATAAAATAAGGTAATGGGTAAGCACAGTTTAACTTGGTAAGACGAGTGACTGGCTATTTACTCTGTAATGCAGTATTAAAATAAAAGAAAATAAACAGTATGATAAAAGCATGGAAATCTTTACCGCACTTCAAACACTGGCTGGCCTACTTCGTAATGTAAACGCTGCTTGAAGGTATTACGGTCAACAGGCGAGGGGAGAATTCCAAAGTAGATAGTGCAACACTAGCGACACTTATAATTATAACCTTACTGTTAATTACCCATGTCTGAGCAGTGTAACCTATAACGCAGCACTTGTCCGTGAATTTTCAATGACTTCACACCAGGGGGATTACCCAAAGTACATGAGCTACAAAGCGATTCGATAGCAAATATCAAAAATGTATGGGACCAACAATGACATTCAATATCTCACACGTGACAAGCACATGACTTATCAAAAGTCATTGTTAGTTTTATACATTTTTGTCGTTTCCATCAGCGGTATCGCCAATCGAAAGATACTTTGGGTAACCCCCCAGTGTTGTTAAGGCCTAAACTCCTATGCTATAGAATTTCTTATTTCTGCGTATCATGAAATTATATTCCGTGAGCCGCTTAGAGACAAATCGCACATTTGCCAAACCTTAAGTACGAACCTTACTTTATTATCTTTCTTTTTTTCAAGAGACATATGATTTGGTTAGAATGACCTACTCTGAACTCATAACCTTATGGCTTTATTACACCGAGTTTGAATAAAAACGGACTTATGCCAAAGCAAACTCCGTTTTTATCGTCCGGTAAAGCCGTAGGATAACAGATATTTAATCGAAAATTGTCATAGTATATTTTACTAATGGACGATGTTATAGACAAAGAAGATTTCACCACTAAATTTCGAAATACGCAAATACATTCTATTCGGTCTGTGTTGTAGCGTTTGAAACGGTTTGCAATATCCGATATTGCTTCAAATGGAAACGTATCCGCGCTAATGCCTCATACACACTAGGATAGTATTTTAGTCAAGTAGCAATTAACATTTATCCGAACAAAGGATTTTCTAATATATTCTACTAAAATGTTGCTGTTCGGATAAGTTTAGTTACTAAATTACTACCCTAGTGCGTAGGTTTAGGCTTAAACGAGTCCGAACAGTAGTAAATCCTTTGTTCAAATAAATGCTACTTGCTACTTCACTAAAATACTGTCCCAGTCTGAACAAACCTTTAGTGTGCTTCCGGGGAATAAGTGTTGGTGCGCCACGTGCGTATTGCATACTATTAATGGATAGCTTTAAATTAAAGCTCAAATAATCTTTATTTGCTGTTTTATGTAACAAAGGTACTAAGCTACAAATACATATTTAGATTAAATACTCTTGTAGATGGCGTTGCTTTCGACTTTATAATTAAACGCCCTTAGTTATGTCATAAAAAGAAGTACTAAAAATGTTTTCGTTCCGTTTCTCCGAATTGTCCGTGTACAGTTTTTTATTAAACGAAACAATGAAGAAAAAAAATACGTTTGTTTCGCAAGAAATAAGAAGTACATATTTATTATAATTAATATTTCTCATTTAAAGCATTCCGTGTAAATTCGGAAGCCATTTCTCTATCCTGAAGCCACTGGAATGGCCTACATATTGTCGCGTTCAAGAATGTGGCTCACATTTTACGATGTCTTAATAAAGCGTGCCACAGAACCGCCTTCCATATCAATAAGCAGTCAGACAATAATGAAATTCCTCTGCAAAATGTATTTCAGCCATTACATTTTTTGTTTTCTTATCAATATAAAAGGGTTCGAAGGAAATATAGCTAAACGAGCACTTATAAAATGAGAGTAAAGATAAATTTGTCAGTTTTACAATTTATTATTTCGATTTCCTTTCTCCTTTTGGTCTATTTATATTATTTGTCGGCAGATTTAGCACGTACTCTTCGTTGTAAATTGTACTGAGAATTTTAAGTAAGTTCGTCTATTAACAAATAATATTATCGTATTTTTTCATGTATTGTAAATTGGAAAGGTTTGTATTTGTTAATGTATTGAAATAATTTAATTTCGTGGCCGATTACAAAAAATCGTTTACCATTAGAAAGGTGCATTATTACTGAGGCTATAGTTTTTAATTCGACGTGGACGAAGCCAGCCTAACAGCTAGTTTAAACAAATAGACACTTTTTCAGTTTGAGTCTCTATATTTGAATTCCTTTTCTGGTATTGCTACAGATTATTTTGATGTGTTTTTTTAAAATTAATTACTAATTCTTTTATTTATTAAAGCGCAAAGAGTCGAATATTTACAAATGACAAAGACATAAGCGCAATCAAGAAATAAATTCGGGCGAGTAAGGTTTTGGTAAGCAGATTCTGTATTAGCTTATGTTGAATTAATGTAATGAAGCGGAATTAATTCGCTTGTTTGTCGAACAGCGAAACCAAGTTTTGTTCAAGAACATTCGACGATATAAAGGGAGGATTGTTGGTTTTGAAGATTAATTTCGAAGTGTTTTTGACTTTAACATTTGAAACGTTGTTTGTTAAGATTCAATTGAATACAAAACACAAGCTCCAATTTAAAGTTAGATAAAGGGTTACTAACTTTTTAAAATTCATAATTAGTTTAATCTCTTTCGTACCGAGCGCATATTGCGAATTTTAAGTTTGTCTGTCTTTTGTAATAAAAATACTAGCTTTTGCTACATAAATATTATCCTTATTTAGTCAACCTTTACCTCTACAGATTACAGAAGCATAATAAATTATAAAAGGAAGAAAAAACAGTACTTAACTATAAAAGAAAGT
Source organism: Papilio dardanus tibullus (assembly GCA_013186455.1). Taxonomy (NCBI): domain Eukaryota; kingdom Metazoa; phylum Arthropoda; class Insecta; order Lepidoptera; family Papilionidae; genus Papilio; species Papilio dardanus. The sequence goes on along the minus strand of QDHC01005706.1, from coordinate 338,927 downwards.
AACTATCCTTTTAAGTTTCAATCCTTTTGAAGCTCATTTTTCTTACGCTCTTTCTAATCTTCATAAAATGAGGTATTTTATTTGTTTTCTTTTACCATTTTTATCGTAACTCTGTCAGCTGCGAGGAGCGAAAATCTTATCGCAAAATATTTTTAGGTTATAAATAAATTTTGTAAAACATTTTCATAGGTTGACCGTAACTTCTAGAACTATACTGCACTACCTTAGATCTCTTAGAATAAAGGGTATTATTTGTGAAATCACGCAAATTACGCGCTATTCGCAGAGTTGTTGAAAATGGAGCCCATCATGGGTCGAACTAACACTACTACTACGTAACCCTTTGGTACCTTTTACTTTTAAAGATTAGTGACGTATTGGTAAAATAAAATATAATCGGATTATCCTTAGTCCGAGTAGAATTTTGTCATATATTTCATAGCTTTTAAAGATATAAATTTTCGAGGAAAACTTTAAATATGCCATTAGTTACGATGATATAGTACTGTACTTTATGCTACGATTTTTCGAAGCTATAGACGTGGGTTTAATTTTGATATGAATAGATATTTCGTAGAGCTTGTTGTTTTTGTAGTTAAATTTATAATAAAATCTTTTATCATTTTTTTTAAATATGAGGGCAAAAGCCTGGAAATCTTAGAAACATATATTTAATGTTATTCAATGAAGCAGTCGCCTTTTTTCAAATAAACTTGAACAGCCATATTTCTTTTTTCAGAGAATTAATTTACACGGAATGTGATATTTTGTTAACCAGTGACAATATTACACATGTAAAGAAAAGACAAATTAAAAAAAAATTATGACTTTGTTGCACCCTTTTTTATTCTTTCCAAAAGAGAAATGCAATTTGCACCGCCTTGTTTTACAAGAATAGTTTTCCAACTACGCAAGTCCACAATAAAGAGATTAAAAAATTTGCCTAACTTATGTAAAATTGTGTTTATGAAGCTATCTTGAGCGGTTAAAGTTTTCTGTATTAAAAAAAAAACATTTAATAAAATCACGCGTACAAAGAACAAGCTTGTAAGTTGGGTAATTATCTATCCGTCCGTATTTTGCGTTGTTTTAGTTTATTAAAAGTTCTGTAAAATTTATGTTTGAGAGTCGTAAACAATGAATCAAAACAAAGTTATGTGGTTTTTGGAACTCGAATTCATGTAAGAGGTCTACTAATGGTTTAAATGTGAATAGATTACTTTGTAATGGTCGTCGTAGTTTGATTTTATGTTTTTAGAACTTTAAATGTGGCCATATTTTTTAATTATTTATTGTCTCGTAGATTGTCCGATTATCTTTACTTATTTACATTTTCTGTGGAAAAATTGCAAAGGTTGGTTCATAAATATAAAAGTTATATTCTTAGATCAAAAAATTCTTTGAAAGCCGGATGATATTCGGTCCATTTGCTTCGGATACTTTAGTTGGTTGCGTCGCGTCCGGTGCAGGAAAAGGTCGCTGCATTTTCATAAAGTGTACACAAATTCAACGGCATCTTTTTATTTATTACTCACTCGTTGCTTTGTGTATTTTTGTACTTTATTTTGTTTTTGTGTCGTTCCTTCAACGTTCATAATTATATTAAATGTTGTATATACTTTATTTTGTAAAACGGAACGTGATATAAACAAAATTAATTAAACATTTTAATGAAACCAGAAATAATTATAAATTAATTTTGAAATTATGAAACAGCCGCATGAATAGATATGTTAAAAAGCCAATACAATTAGTTTGAACTCAGTTTTTTTCGTAGAATTTATTATCAAAGAATTTTGACGTGATAACGTCTTATAAATTGGTTTGCCGGGTGACACTTCAAGAAACTGCGTTACGCTCCGCTCGCGTTATGCGCTCACAATGAGAGCGAGTGAGAGGCACGCGTCCCTTCCACTCGGGCATGGTTAGCCCGCCTAAGAGCGAGAGAGACAGACATAAAAAATGAAAGGCACGCGTCCCTTCCACTCGAGCGCAGTTAGCTCGCCTAAGAGCGAGAGAGACAGAGCGAGAGAAAAAGAGTGAGAGAGATAGGCATAGGACCTATACTGTGGCAAAGCATCGTCAGCATATAAATACGTATGTATGTGTAAAGGTAAAAATGAAATTTTGTTAATATGAAATTCAGTGCGAGATTCTTTGTATAAATTAATGTTTTAAATATAATTCTTTGTATAAATAAATGTTTTAAATTGTTACTATTATTTCATCCTTCTTCCTACTATACGAATGAATATTCACATTAAAATTATTTTACCACTCAAAGTCGTTGTCACGTAAAACTTTCGCCCGTATACCGACTTTACAGGCAACCAATTTTTTTTTGAAGAAAGAAATTACTACACGATTTAATTCATCGTAAATTTTAAAATAATTTATTGTTTTTAATGTTATATTGTTCTAATAGCAATGGTAATATTATGAAAGTTTTATTTTAATTTGAACTAACAAAGAATTATGAAAGAAACAAGAAGGCTTACATTTGAGGTTATCAATCCACATGTTCGTAATGTAAGGTCGTTTATTTGATAGAGCTTTCTCACTGAAATGACTGCGAGGGCGTTAAGGCCGTATTGCTGCTTCTCATATTTATGTATAGATACGACACTAATGTGTATAAAAACAAACAATTTCAGGATAATGTTACCAAGTTCTAAATTGGATAGAAAGTATTAGTCACAGGATAAATTTATAGATATTAGAAAAAAATACAAATCTAGCAAAGTAATTTCTTATTTACAATATTTAAAAAAATCAAACTAAATTCCAAAAACAAATACATTTCTATTTTTGGTACCCTTATTTTGAGTTGGAAAAAAAAGTATTTACGTTACCCAATTTCTCTCTGAGTTATTAATTTTATGTTCTTGTATTTTAATATACCTAATTAAATACCTTCGCAAGGTTTAAGTAAAGCAGTTCAACGTTGAGGGAATTAATTAAGGTTGCATTGTCCCCTTTGTTAGCAGTTTAGTTTCCGGAAACAGCGATCCTTCTTAATTGACACGACTCAGGTGTATCGTCTCTGTGTAACATATTACATTTTATACAGTAGGAAAATTCCTTTCATTTCTTTTATTAAACTTTATTTTTAGGTTAGGGATTTTAGCTCATTTTGCTATCAAAATAATCCTTTAAACAGTAAGCTTCTTTCCACAAAATGTCGTGTAAACAGATTTTAAATGATGAATAAGGAATTAGCGGGCACTAGGGCGCGGCATTAATGCTTAAATATTATATTTCTTAACAAATATTGTTATTTTTAATATTATTCCCTTAAAAATAAGTTCTATTTAACGATTGTATGTAAAATTAGAAGCAATAGACACTCTTTGTTTTTAAACAATAGATTCAACTCTTACGTAACTAGGCTTCGTTCTATATCCCAGCCAATAACTGACGGTACGGACTTTAAAGGCTTATCCATAACGCAACGAGGATTTTCGAACCGTAGCTTGAATCCACGGCATTACGAAGTTGCACTTACCTATGCTATTGAACTAGAAAATTCTTTTATTTCGGAAAATGTTCACACTTTGTTTTTAGCAATAATAAGATAGAATTTCCTTAACAGTTAAACATTGTTATTGTCATGGTTATTTATTTAATATTGTTTTTTTAAAACATGTCCGCAAGCTCCCGAATCCGTTTCGTATTGCACATTTGAAAATCATGTTTATAATTTTACTTCTGATTTTACTATCTGCGTTTAATGGCCACATATTTGATCCAGCTTTAGAGTAAGGGTTTGTTTTACGATCGTATGAGAATATTTATGTATTTATATTGGAATAAACGATTATCTGCACTTAATGACAACACCCTCAGAGACATATAAAGAGGTTAAGTCCTTTACAACAGCTTAGAATAATTATTTTAATAAAAATTCTCTCACAAATTAAGGTCAGAAAATTAAATTCCTGAAGAATAACGCAAACCCTACCATTAATTTCTCCTCTCTTTTTATTAACGGGAATGGAATTTTGTGAATAAACAAAGCTTGTAAAAAGCAAGATAAAAGAACACAGTTTTCATGCTATTTAAATATGTTTTGCCTGCACGTATCTGTGAAGATATTTAAAGATGTGGAGTCAATTAACTCCGTTTAGGCTAGCATGGCTGATGAAGGCCTAGCCAACTCTATTATAAGATAGATTCACGGCCGAATGTTCAAACGCCAAACGCCTAAAATGGTCGCTTAAAATCTAGACAAAAGTAAACGAGATCGCCGTAGAATTTGGAATTTAAGGGTGGACTTAATAAATAAGACGCTCTTAAATATTTGAGTGCCGTTTGAAAATTCGGCCGTCAAGCCCTTCATTAAGAGATCCGCTGACGCATTGCACACATGCGTAAGTATCGTGCACAATACATCGGCAGTAACACTACTGCCGATGTATTTTGTACACACAAATGACGTCATTAAATAACAGTCCCAATTCGTTTCCGCATCATATCACATATATCATCTGAATTTTCAACGTGAACGCATTTGCATAGTAATTTATCGGCAAATAGCTCTCAACTCGAGTGCGAGACGTGAGAGAATCTTTAATAAATGTGCAAGTGCTAAGTTGAATTGAACGCGACGTGTGCGGTTATTTCCACAACTTCATTTGCATTTTATTAAACTTCAAAGTTTATTAAGATTGTAATTGTACAGAACTTTAGTTTAATTGGTTAAATGGTTAAATATAATATGTGAAATCTACATTTATATGAAGAATTATAACATATAGCCATCGTGTAAAAGTTTCAATAAAAAACCTAATGTTTTTTTGGTTATTTCTTTAGTACTAACAAATTCTGATTGTGTGGTCTAATAGAGAGGTTTAGGAACTAAAGGACAGACATACTAATAATTATCTTGTTGTAATTGTTTCACTACAAATGGGTAATCGAGGCAATTAATATGACAAAGGAGGGAAACTGATAGTGTTTTCTGCTTTTGTTTATTGTAAGTCTTAAGCAGAAAGACTGCGCTACCTTTTTTATTCCTATCGGAGCCTTAAAAAGTAAGTAAAATAGTAAAAAAGCCTTCCTCATTCTATTTGATTTTCTTTTATTGTTAAAGATTACACAAAGCGGAGTCGGATGAAGCAAAAAAAATTAAACAAAAGTTTGTTCTCGTTGCAGATCTTTAGACTTTTGTAACCTGTTGGATCAAAGAAAGTTTACTCGAAAAATGAACGATTCAATGATATTTTATACAAATGTAACTAATTAAAATGTGCTTTCCTCTATCTTGATATAATTCTAAGTTTAAATTACATGAGATAATATTTACTTAACAGAATCTAATTTACTTACTTCGCTGGCGCAGCAACCCAAAGTGGGTCTTGGCCACTTAAATGTAATTTACACGATTAAAATAAATCCAAAATAGAAAAACCCTAAAAAAACTCAGGAACTAGCTTTAGTTACTAACCCTAGGGCTTTCATTAGACCGATGTAACGCAAAAAACGGCCTAACGCCGAACCGAATTTTTCCGCGAACTCGGACTAATGAAGCCGGGTTTTAGTAAAGGGTTTTTTTATTTGATTCCGCGTAGACGAGTTGGGGGTGATGGTTAGTATGACATGAAATTATACCTGTTTCTATTTTTATGTATATGTAATACACACTTTATCATATTATTGATCAGTGCATAAATAACTTAACAGCATAGTAACAAAATTGACCCACATTTTATGCTCAAGCAATTCCGTGTCATATAGCCAATATGCTATCAATTTTTATAGTTATTGCCTGTCCTATATTAGTTAAGCAACCAAATTATGTAGATTGAAATCGATATGGCTTTATTGCATTCATTTAAGCTTGTTGACTGACGAGCAATTTATATGTAGAAAAAGTTAAGGTAAACAAAGAATATAAAGTAAGATTAAGCGGCAAAAAAATCACGCATTGCTTCTGTTGTTTCGACTATTTAGTCGCTTACTTTATAAAGATGTCTCACGAAAGTTTGTATAATTTAAAGAGAAACATATTTCCTAATCATGGGTTTTGATTGCAGAAAACTTTTGACAAAATGTATTGTTTTATTTTGTTATTTGTAATAGATATGACTGAAAGATGTTTAGATTATTTATTCCAGTTTTTGTTATACGTTATGTTATATATGTTAATAAAAATATGTTTAATCATTCCGTAGATTAAAAAAAAAACTATTTATTTTTAGGTGATGTCACAATTCAGTTATGACGATGAATTAAGCGATGCTATCAAAATTGGCTTTTATATGATTTCCTATATTAATCATACTGTGAGATACGGTGGCTGACTGCATCGCAAATTGTTTAATTATGGAATTAAAGCGTCGAAATTATTTACCACTTTTGGTAAGCAGTATGATTTTATTAACGTCCATCCCTAAAATGAAATGACTGTTTTTTTTATTCATTAGCTCACTATACGTCCCCACTGAGGGGCTCGGAGCCTAACCTAAGGATGTGTTTTTTGATTGCTTATAAAAACTATAAGATTGTTTTTTAATATAAATATTTATTAAAGTACAAAAATATGTCAAGAGACTTCTTAAGTTTTAATAATGACTCGTTTCTGCGCGTTGATAAGTTTTTTCGTGATTTCATTGACCCAATAAAATTTATTGGTCAAACGAAGAGAACTTTTAGTTAGCAAACTTAAAAAAAAGGTAAGTTCAATTATTCAACTCATATTTTTTTACTTTATTATTTTATAATGGACTTACCTATATGAATAAATCACATAATTTAGTTAACCTAAAAAAAATCGAATTAATTTATATTTCTCAACAAAAATTAATTATCTATTATGTTCTGACGTATAATTTAAAATGTGGCGAGAATAATATTTTTAAAATAATACGTAGGTTGAAGAGCATTCGTATTTAATTAGTTTAAATTTAATTAAGGTCAGTTCTCTTTGCGCTTTTTATCTTTATAATTTAAAATATAAAAATGAGTAGTCATGTCTGTTTAAAATTCCACGAACGAAAATCGGGTCATACTTTTGATGTTAACTCAGCCGATATGTAATTCTCAATCATTTTTAAACTATAGGAATATATTTTTTACATTTCACTAGATTTTAAAAATAATTTACATTATAAATACACTTTAAATTATTAAAATTCAACATAAAAATAGTTCGAAACGTATCTGCGGGTTTTTATGTTTTTCAAACTCTATGGTTGTAATTTAAAAGTTTTAAAATATCTAGAGGATTAAAAAGCGCAGTATACTTTAAAAAACCGTGTTATTTTACAAAATGTTACTTCAAATTATTGCAGACTAGCTCAGGCTCACAACTTCGTGCGCGCAGAAGTAAAAAATATATAGCCTATCTTACTTGGGAATAATGTAACTTTCTATCGATGAAAGATTTAGTAATTTATGAGGTATATATACAAAAATACAAATTTTCCCACTTTATAATATCTGTACAGATTTATTATAAATAATTTTACAGATATTACCTAAACACATTTTGTATATAAGAGTAAATGTCTTCTTCGGAGAAGAGATTTATATCCTTATCAAGTACGAGTACTCGAAAGCTCTGCCTACCTCTCTATTACAAGAATGGGTATATTTAAATCTAATAGTCAATTGACCATCATATAATTGTGTATAAGATAAAATGAAAACATTAGGACGTGTATAACGTAACGTTATCCTACATAAGGTAAGAAGGTAAGTTTTCGTTCTAAGAATAATAAAAAGCTCGTAACCCAAGTAAAATTTTCCCAGCTTGTTACACGTTGCATGACTACGTGACTTTGAAAATATATACAAAGGCTTTTAGAGGAAGTAACTTGTTTGAAACTTGGAACTATTACATTAATATTATCTCACGTACACTTAGTTTTTTTCTATCTTACGTACTTAAGCTGTAGGATATTAAAGTCGTAGAAAAGGGAATTAAAACGCTTATGCCTTAGCCTAATTAAATAACGGTTCCTGGTAGTCCCATCAGGCCCCCTTTCGATCGGCGCAATGGGAAAAAAGCCATTGGGACACTTGAAGGGTGAGCCTATACACTCTTCGATGATACCAAATAAAGGGTTGACCCAACAGGCAAATAAAGCAATCAGTCGTATGAATCGTTGAAAGATTTTCGTTTACATTTAACTATAAAATGGCTGCATGACTAAACAACGTGGCTCAAAATAAATAACAATCAATTTTACAGTCACGCTTCGCGTTTAAATAACTGTGGATGTGGATAAAGGAGAACAATTTATCTTTTTACTTTTAACGATTGCGGTTTTAAAAGTGAAATGAATTATACTCCATTGTTTGATTTTATTGTTAACATTTTGCTAATGTTTAAATTGGGTTAATAAATAATTCTGCCAGTATTACCTAATGGAATAATACAGATCGAAAACGGTCGAAAACTATTGAATGAAATATTGTACTTATTAAAAAAAAACAATTATTAATTCTTAAGAAACATATAATTTAACATTCATAAAAATAGTACATGTCGGCATATAATATGCACTGTAATTTATGCGAAGTCAGGTAGAGTCACTAGTGTATAAGTTTTATTTAAAATGCTCTTAAAACAGGCTAAAGTAGAGACGCAGATGGCAAAGGAATGCAAACAAGACAAACGAGAGCTTGCTTCAGAGATTCAATGTGTGCCTAAGTATTTGCTTTTTCAAATAGAATAACTATAACCTATGAAATATAATACTTTCAGAGCGTCGGTGGCTCAGGGGTTTAGCTCTTAATTTGTAAACTGCAGGTCCCGAGTTCGAATCCCGCCATGTACCAATGAGTTTTTCGATTTTCATATGTACATATTTTCCCGACGTTCTTAAGTGAAGGAGAACATCGTGATTCAAACTGCACATATCGGCGAAGAAATTCAAAGATATGTGTATTTACGCAAAATACGCGCTAGTCGTGGAGTTGCGGAAAATGGAGCAAATCATGGGTCGAAACCTTTAAACTTTTAACCTATAAAATGTGCATTTATCGTAAATATTTGAACTTTTAAATGACGATAAAGAAGGCTTTTCTTATCCAGGATTTGCAGCGACAATGTAATTTATTGGTTTGTATTTATATAAAAAAAAAACTATTTGCCCCAAAGAAAATTAATAGGCAAAAGGTAAAGGTAAGGTTCGATCCATGATAGGCTCCATTTTCCTTCACTCCACGAGTAGCGTGTATATTGCATGACTTTACACATATCTTTGAATTTCTAGCAGATCACATTGCATCACGATGTTAACAGGCAATTATAATAATTAAACTGTATTTTTAAAGTTAAATAACATAAGAATAATCAGATAGTATTCTGTACGCGGAGTGAGCGATAAATTTAAACAGGTCGGTGATTTCATGTGCATTTTCATGAAAATTGTATCGGACCCGCTTGCAGTCTGGTACACCGAGTTAACCAGGTACAATAACCAACGTAAATGGACCGAATATTTAGCAAAGTCAAGGGATATAGTAATGTAATTTACATTGCTGTTACGAAAATAAAAACCTTACGCTCGTTTCCACTTATAAAGAACTTGGGGGCGAACGTCTTGGGGATTGCCCAAAGTATCTTTCGATTGGCGCTATCGGTGATAGAATCGACAAAACTGTATGAACCTGACAATGATATTGGACAAGTCATGTGCTTGTCACGTGTGAGATATCGTACGTCATTGTCAGTTCAATACATTTTTGACGTTCGCTATCGAATCGCTTTGTAGCGCGTGTAATTTGAGCAACCCCCAAAACTAAATGGAACTGACATTGACGTTCGATATCTCACAATTGACAAGCATGTGACTTATCGAATTTCATTGTCATTTCATACATTTTTGTCGATTCCATCAGCGATATCGCCAATCGGAAGATACTTTGTAACCCCTCTGTATAATCCCTAATTGTTAATTTTAAAAATCAATTTTAATATACCATAGACACTCAAGGAAACAATATAAATCGTTTTACCTCGTTCGTCAAAATCTATTTAAGGTGCAAGGTCACAATGGAGAAGTATATTATGTACTTATGAAACTTATTTATTCTCGTGTAAATAATTTTCTGTATAATATAAATCGGAGAGATCAGATCCCGTCTCTGATCAGCCCGATTCACATTGAAAAAAACAGAGATTACTAGGAATTATCTTTATCATCATCATCACCAGCTCACTATACGTCCCCACCAAAGGGGCTCGGAGCCTACCCTGAGGGGTGACTAGGCCGTAGTCACCCACGCTGGCCAACTGCGGGTTGGTTGACTTCACACATATCTTTGAATTTTCTTCGCCGATATGTGTAGGTTGCATCACGATGTTTTTATTCACCGTAAGGGCGTCGGGTAAATATGTACATATGAAATTCGAAAATGGAAAAACACATTGGTACATGGCGGGATTCGAACTCGGGACCTGCAGTTTACATAACAAGAGTTTAACCCCTGAGCCACCGACGATTATCGTTATATGTTCAAAGAAATATGATTTATATATTGTTAAATACATATATGGAACTCACTCCTTGTGTCACATAAGATTAGAAGGCTTTACTATGATCAAATACGCTTTGATATTTACAAAGTGAAATATCATAAAGAAAATAAACATTCGTATCTCATATTGCTTACTTTTATTTACTTAAATCGTATTTTTTTTGCCAAAGAAACGTTAGTTTGTGACGAATAAATATTATGTCAAATGTACAGGACTGAGGTTTATCCCGATCTATTAAGCATTTAAAAGTATCGTAAATCAATCTTATGGCAATTCAAATGCAAACCGTTAATCTTAAAATTCTTTATCTCTTGAAAAAAATTGATGACAATAAATTTTTGTAGATATTAAAGCCGTAGAAACGTGTGGATGTTTTTGTTTTTTTTTTGTATTTGTCAAAATATGTATTTCTAATCTAAAGTTTAAGTTACATTGTGATCTGCCATTTTTGTAGTTTGAAATCTAGCAGAATAGTGGTTTCCGATGTTGAAATAGGTCAGGTTTGCTTTGATAATAGTTGCTGATTTGACTGTTGTTCAACTTGTCTCTTCTGTGTAGAAAATGTGCACTTGGGGCATGTTTGTAGTATGTAATTAAAATACTAAAATTCTAGTTGAAAAACATTCCGTTCTTTTGTTTTAAACATTATGGTAATATTTTGTACGTTTTTAGAACACTATAATGAGTGCTCGCATTTGCTCTTCTTTGCTCTCAAAGTACCTAACTACAAATGTCTGTGCACGTATTTTTTGGGATTGGTAATGTGTGGACCAAATTTTTACTCTGTCTCACTGTTTTTGTATTTTCTCATTCCTGAAGGTGGTCTATTTGATATTCTCTTTGGTGACTTTTATATCGTGTGGTTCTTTGTATGCTTGGTTGTGAATGGCGAATGATTTGTATTGTTGTATGTATTGAAATAACTCAACTACTAATGGACCGATTTTAAAAATTCTTTCACCGTTAGAAAGCCACATAATCCCCGAGTAACATAGACTATTTTTTTAATTCTACGCGGCGGAAATCGCAAGCAATAACTAGTTTATGATATAACTAAAAAGTAATCAAAAAGAGCTTAATAATTGTTCCCCTCATCGCTTTTTATAATTGAGTTATTATAAATTGCGATTATAATTTTTATTATCTATTCTATTATTATAAAGAGACAAACTTTGTATTTTTGAATTTTTGTATTTTTGTTTGTATTGAAATAACTCAAGAACTACTGGACCGATTTCAAAAATTCTTCCACCATTAAAAAGCTATATTATCCCCGAGTAACATAGGTTATATTTTATAATTCCACGCGGACGAAGTCGCGCACAACAGCTGGTTCCCTATAAAGCGCCAATAGCGTAATGGGGTACGGACTGCTGATTTAGCTATCTCGACATTGGACTATTGTCGTGAATCATATACGAGTACTAACACAAGCTTTTTCAAGCTTATTTGGAATGGTTAAAGACAATATCAGTTAATCGACAAAAATCTACTAATATTATACTACAAAAAAACACCTGTACATTCTTTATGAATACGAGTATTACAATTTGTACAACATTCTTTACGTACGTAGCTTACGTTTGGTAAACACATATTTACTGTTCGCGCGGAATTAACAAACTAAACAATAGTTCGCACGCCCGCACCCGCGAGGATAGGATGCATGTTGCTAAATTAAACTATTAATATTTTATATTACAAACATACCAACATACTACAAATATTCATTTACATTTTTTATATAGTAACTTTACAACTTCCTATGTGTCCCAAAAAGATAAATTAATATACAGTTTATTGCTTTCACACGAAAGTTACATCTATACTAATATTATAAAGAGAAACTTTTGGTATGTATCGAAATAACTCAGGAACTACAAGACCGATTACAAAAATTCTTTCACTCATAGAAAGCTACATCATCCCCGAGTAACATAGGCTACATTATTTAATTTCACGCGGACGAAGTCACAAGCAACAGGTAGTTAAAAATATTGGCAACTATTTCATGATTAGACTAGCGAGAGCAGATATTGTGAATAGATCATTTAACAACATCTAACATTACCGGTTATTTGAATAGGCTATATTGAATAAGTCAATTAATAATACAATAATTTGGTGCCGGCCGTATAAAGCACACAATTAAAAATCGATTAAATATGTAACTATTAAATAAATATTGTACAATAATAAAACAACAGTAAAGGTTGTATCACTATTAACCTATATGCAAATTGAATTAACACCTACATTCCCGCGATATGCAAACGTATGAATAAGTAACAAGTATGATATTTACAACTACAATAACATTTTAACATTGCGTGACTTAACTAGCAGAAATATATCAATGAAATATGTTTTTTTATTATATTATAAAGTGGCATACGACCAGCGCCACCTGGATTCGCTGAAATAGCAAAGCGACCACTACACATAGACATCTGCAATTGCAGATGCGTTGCCTACTCTAAATCTACGGAGGAGGAGACAGACTGCAGGATAATAATTCCTCTTCCCGTACGCCCCCTCCCCGCCAAATCCAAATTAAAGATCTACTATAGCTTTTAAAATAGTAAAATACAACTAACTTTATATAGATTTTAATGTAAAATGTCATAGTTATATGCGTAATTCTTGTTGACAAATGATTTTCAAAATAAGAAAGAACAAGCTGTTGTGCGCGACTTCGTCCGCGTGAAATTTAATAATGTAGCCTATGTTACTCGGGGATAATGTAGCTTTCTAATGGTGAAAGAACTTTTGAAATCGGCCAGTAGTTCTTGACTTATTTCAATACATACAAAAATACAAAGTTTCTCTCTTTAGAATATTAGTATAGATTAAATAAAATATGCTGGCATAATTTATTACTTTATACATCTTTATTTTAGGAGAAGCTAAACTTTTAAGAGCAAATAAATTCATTTTTTTCTTTGTTTTGACATCCTTGTGCTCACATGCCAAATTATGCATAATATATGCCGAATAATGTCTTGTGAACGCAAAATGCCTCTAATGCGTCTTGTTGTATTACCATAATTTTCTTTTCAGTGATTTTTAATGTCTTTTATGGAATACTAGCGACACGCCTCGGCTTTATATACACATAAATCTTCCTCTTCGGTCACTCTATATATTAAAAAAATGCATCAAAATCCGTTGTGTAGTTTTAAAGATTTAAGGATATATAGAGACAGAGAAATCTACTTTGTTTTATATTATGTAGTAATGCTGGAATATGATTATTGAAGTTAAATTTTTACCTATTTCATCTATTACTAATATTATAAATTTATTATAATTATAAAGATTTGTATTTTTGTATGTATAGAAAAAACTACTAGGTTAATTACAAAAATGTTTTCACTGTTTGAAATCTACATTATCAGCGAGTACCATAGGCATAGGCAACAGCTACTTGCTTATAAAAATAATATGTTTCGTTACAGAATTAACTCTTCTAATTTTGAATCAGAAATTGTATGTCTTTATTATCAACTTGTGAGTGTACAACTTTGTAACGAACAACTTTAGAGCGTAATCAAGAATGTCAATAAAGCCATAAATAGGTACATTTTATTAGGAGAAATAATAATGATAGAGTTTTTCTTTTATAACATTTTATTCTTTTCATCTATACTAATATTATAAAGAGGAATGATTTGTATTTTTGGTATTGAAATAACGCAAAAATCAGCCGATTTTAAAAATTCTTTCACCGTTAGAAAGCTACACTATCCCTGAGTTACTATATTGGAATTAAACGCGAACGAAGTCACGAGCAACAGCTATTGTTCTATATAATGATTTCTTTGTGCGTTAAAACTACTAAATATTAGGCTGGCAAAGCTATAAGTATTCGATTCGGAATTTACAGTAGTGTTACAGGCTATGAATATTTTAAAACCCGTTGATCCTTTTCGAATTGATTTTTGTTTTTTCTGTAGAGTTATTTTTAAATGGAAAACGAAACGGACGTACGATGGATGGCTAGTGTCAGTGTATGTTTTAGTTTTTGTAAATATTAAAAATATTTTTGTTGACGTTGAAATGTTTGTGACTCTTACATGTTATTTAAAGTGGTTTTTGGGTTTAAAGAAGGTGTGTGTGTGTTTTACAAAAAATATTATTGTTATTTATATTCACTTTCTTGTATCCTAAAAATGCGTAATTAAAAAAATGTAGATAGATACATAGTTTATGTTTAACTAAATATTATTATTTTAAATTCAAGAACAGTGCATTTCACAATGTTCTAACTTTATCGCTTGAATAGACAATCAAATACTGGCAGTACTAATTTATCTTCAACATAAAGACAGAATTTAGTGCAGTAATATTGTTAGAATCGGAAGCTAAGAGCTGATCAATAAATTGTCACCTCAAATTATACTATTCTAGGAGAATATTCATCTCAATTCAACGTGCACTGTTACGTCGAATTTTCAATTAAATATCTCAAAATCCCTCTAAAAGAAACGGTACGGCAGGGCACGGTACGGCACGGCACTACACGGCCACGGCACGGCATAACATAATACAACAGAACGTAATGTCATACCGCATACGTGATTCCGGAAAAAAAATATCACCCTCCAATTCATCAGTAGGCAAAACAATTAAAAGATTTATTTTTCACTGCCGCGAATTCTCAACGGAATTTTCCATAGAAATGATTAAAAATGTAAACGGTCCTGTGACATTGGGGAATAAATCACAGGAACGTTTAGGAGCTTCTGAAATGATATTTATAATTTTCGTTCGCGACTAGCAATTAAGCTGATCTCTTCTAAAATAATTGTGTCTGCGGTTTTCGGGATATTTCTAATTTTAGTGTCCTAATTCTCTACTCATTTTCACATTAAATTGAAAACAATACAATGAAAAAGGTTTTTATTTAAATCGTCTATCAGTAGATGAGAATTTTTAATAATAAAATCGAATTAAACCAAATTTTCTAATCATAACACTATTAAAACCCTTTTTTAAGGTCCACAGTCTTACAATTTTGCACAACGAAGACTTTGTACGGCTTTTATGCAACAATTATGCGGACATAAGCTATTAAGAAACTTCAAGAACACGAATGAATGTTTCAGTTCAGTTAATCCGAGTAAAGTTCTCTAAAAGTTGGTGCATCCACTTACAAACATTAAAGTTTTTACAGCGATTATGTTTGTCGTCTTAAGTTTTTATATTGCTAATTATAGAGAACGAAAAAGGACTGTTTGGAGTGCCACCAGTTTATAGTCTATCTATAATGGTGAATAGGCCAGTTTTGCATCTTAAGGACGCTGAACACTTCGTCTTATCCATAATAGTTTGTTACTAAACTTTTTTTTCATAATAATATTCAATTTTATTGAAATTAAATGTGTACGTATAAATGAAATTGCTTTATAAAATTGGTATAATATTATTCTTTCCCTAGGGGAGAGGAACCAGTGACTAAAGGCATTGTTTGGCTTCTAGCCATACCGTTGTTCGCTTGTGATGAATCTTTTAAACAGGTTACACACCGGCATATTGTAGGAGGTTATTTTAAAATGCACACCGTATCAATGGCTTTTGTATTCTACAATAACAATGTGTACGGACAGTGTAGTGGAATTAGTAATATAAAAAAAATCTGACTTGCTACTATTCTATTTTTTCTATCTATTATACGATTCGAGTAAACTATTTTTTCTTTATTTAAGTAATTTATTGGTAATAATAATAAATGTAAGCATACTTTTATGTAATGATAAAGTTTACATTTTACAAAAATATACGTTTCTTTATTAACATTACGAATTTTATTTAAAAAAAAAATTGTCCGAAATTAAAAATAATGAAACGGAAATAACTTTGGCTATTGGGTTTTTATTTATTTTTGTATGATTGCGGATGAGTTTCTTTTAAATTAAAATCCTTTACCAAATAATTATTTTGTTTGTACGACCAAAGAACTAATTAAAGGTCTCAGAATCAAAGGTTTTTAAAAACGACAGAAGCCCAACAAATTGACGGACTGTTCGTTCCGAAATTGTACGAATTTTTCATTTTCCCTCTGTACGCTCTATGTCATTTTACTCCGTGCACTAAAAATGACACAGTTTTTGGTCATTATTTCGTCTTTTCATATTCTGCAATATGAACTACAATTTTCTGGTTACGTATGAAATGAATTTTACTGTTGATACTATTCATATTATTAATTTTACTTTTTACTATTTACAATAAAATATGTTTGAAGATAAATTAAGTTGGGACGAAAGGTTATTCGTAGCCGATAATTTTTAATTAATGAAGTTTAATTTGTAATATTATTAGTAGTTTCGCTACTCACCAATACATGGCGCTGCCACGTATATGAACGCTCTATCGATGTGTTCTATGTAGATTACTCAGCTGCGCACATTGTGGCATTGTCGTGATGAGATATAACTGCAAGAGCTTCCGTATTTACAGTTAAGTAGTATAAGTGGCCTGCCAAAGGTGAGTAATGTGAATAAAGTTAAATGTGTAAGTGTAAGTGTACGTTTTAATGAATCCCTCTCCCTACGTAGGATTAATTATATAGTGATATTATATAAAAATCTTGAAAGAATGGGTTTATTTTATATGGATGTGTTTAATAAATGATTGTCCCCAAATATAAATAAAAGCTGGTAAATGAGTTAGAACCTTGTCGCAACAGCTCATTACCCCTCTATTGTAAATCCATTGAAAAGCAAATGACTAAGGGGTCGTCGAAAATGGATTTTAGGTGTATTGTCTAAAATTTCAAGCGAGTCTGTTTTGTTAAATATCTTTATACTTAAATAGGTAGGTATTATAAGCGCATTATTAGAAAAATATCGTTTATTTTAGAATATAATCACTGAGTAATATTAGACTATATTTTTTCGAAATTTTGAGCAGACAATGTCTTAGGCAAAACCTAGCATATAAATATTTACATCCATTCAGCGTTTTTGAAAAAGCAATTATGATCTCTTACAGGTGTATTCGCAATTAGGCGACAATAAATCAATGAATTACAAAAGTATTAAGTCAAAGATCATTGTAGTATTTAATTCGCTTGCAGTGCAAGCTCCCGGGCAGTGGCACACGTAGTGTAGATCTGTGCCAAAGACGACCGCACCAGTCGACAGTCTGGCGCCTCTCAACCTTTACCACTTCAAGCGCTTTAAGCAGCTTTACTTAGCAAATACAGCTGCTGTAAGTTGCTTGCTTATGTAGTATTCTTTAAAATACAGGTGGGAGAATACATTTAATTCAGATACTTTTTATTGTAAATAAATTATTGTACTTAATATAATTTAAATCTAATAGTTGTTAAAAAAGGCGAAATTAAAAAAAAAATCTCCCAATATTAGCTAGGTACTGTATATTTTAATACTTGATTACTTTAAGGTATGTAATGATTAGCAAAATTCTGATAGGGAACGTAAAACTCAATTTAAGTATTGAAATAATTATTTTGTTGAATATTACTAAAGCCTTCCATTAAGATTGTATATTAGTAGAGTAGCAAGTAACAGGTATCCGAATAAAGGATTTACTAATCTATTATATTAAAATCTTACGGTTCGGACACGTTTAGTTACTAAGTTGCTACTCAACCAAAATACTATCTTGGTATTACAAAAAAATAATTTTAAATGCACATATTTAATACAAATGAAGAATATAATAGTAGCTTTAAGCGCTTGAATCGCTGATTTTCTCGCACCGGTATTGTTTGTTCTGGCTGAATGAGTCGTCGCAGAGCAAACAGGGGCCGGGATCTGAACTTGCATTTCCTTACACATCCGCATCGATATGAACGTTATTTAGATAAATACAAGAAACTATTTTCTTGCAAAGTAATACTTATGAAAACAATAGAAAATAGTCAGTTAAAATGATTAAATAGAATTGACGACTAAGAGATTTTATAAAAAAAATTACGAGTAAACATTTCTAGTCTAGTTTTTTCAGCAGTATCCGAGGGTGTCTAAAGTGATCTTTTTTCCGGAGGGAAATCTTTAAATGACTCACTAAAACCCCCACAGAGGCCATCCTTTAGTGCGGTTAAAGGAGTCCTAGGAACTCGAACGAACGCACCGGGGCCTAGAGAGACCCTTAGTGATCGATTAACGATTAGCTGCCTCCATAGTTGTAAATGCCCCTCAAGGCAAACAGCGGCGACTCAGTCTCAATTTAAAAAAAAAAACGATGAACGAGTGCCATAGCTAAATTATTTTACTAACAAATAAAAAAATAGTAAGTACGAAGATCTTATAATCTCTGGTTGTAAATTGTTAATTATTCACTGTTTGATCCAACTCTATAGTAGATAACTAGAACATATAACAGATAACTAAAGACAATGGGATTCGCTCCGTTAGATATCTACAGAGAATATTTAACAATGAAGTATTCTATCGCTAAGAGAAAATCTAAGGTTCTCTGTACACGGACTGCTTCAAGCGATCGGTAGCGCCAAGTTGTCGACGGATCGGCAGTTAATGTTGACGTACATGGATCTCATTTACAGTCACCGGTAACCGGTTGAAAAATACGAGACTGACTACTTGAATCAGTCCGTATTTGAAAGCAATAATGGTTACAAATATGTCAAATAGAAATAAAGCATGTCATTAAATTGTTTTTATAAAATATAATAAAAATTTAATATGCAAAATAAACATTGGTCCTTCGAGCCGGATAGGTGGCAAGAGATTTTTCTAATATGCGTATAAATGGTTGAGCAATTAAAAAAAATCCGATAAAGTTCCCCGTGTTCCAAGTTTTCCATGTTCATCGCTTGAAATCCAATCAACTCGTTGAAAATAAAACTTTAAGCAAAGCGTTTTCTCCGTTCTGCTTACTTTTCCACAACTACTGTTTGACTTTTTATTGTAGGTAGTAATCGTATCCTTTAAACTGTTTTAAACATCTTTGGTCTAACTATGCAAAAAAGTTAAGACAGTATTATGTTTATTTTCATTTCATTATAATAGTTCTGTTTCCACAAAGTTGATAAAGATAATTTTGCAAGTTTTTGTTGTAGGATATTTTATAATTCATGGATAAGGAATGGATAAAATATGTCTTTTCTTCCTATTATTTTCGTATAAGGAAATGATGGGAAGGGGAAGTGGATTTGGTGGGGGAGGGGACGCATAAAAGAAGGATTTATTCTCTTGCTGTGCGTGTTCTCCTCCGTAGATTAAGGGCAGACAGCTGTCGCTTCGCTATTTCGGCGAAAACGGGTGGCGGCTTTCTCGTTTGTCACATTATAATATAAAAAAACAGGTGATTGGTTTAAACATAATAGAAATATTTAGCTAACTAAATAATAATTCAAATATCTATTAGTTAACGAGCTATCATTGTTGAGAGAACACGAAACAGCTATCAAATGTTTGAGATTAACGTCCGTACTCCGCTTTCACAACAGATATCAATTTCCTTTGTAAAAGAGCAAGCAACAATCAGGCCGCAACAATAGGAAAAAGCTCCTCTGAAATAGCTTAGAGTAAATGAGTATTAAACGATGATCTGTAAAACGTACTGCTACTGAAACAAACAACCTTTCAGTTAAAGTTTATTTAAAATAGAGCGCTTTTTATTGCATTTGAAATAAAAAATAGGGTGAAAATTAACTGACTCTTTTACTTTACGGCTCCATTAGACCGATGTCACGCAAAAAACGGCCATAAGCCTAAGCAAAATTTCCGTGTTTTTCGCGGAATCGTCTTACAAAGTGTTACAGATAAATAAGCTTGATAACAATTGTACTTTATAGTCGGTAATTAAGTTTAATCACAACCGCGTAATGACGCATGAGAACTCTTTTAGGGGATTCACGACCGAATGACAACGCCAATTCAAACGCCACTAAGAGCGTCTTACATGTTAAGTCCACGCTTAAATTCCAAATTTTACGGCGATATCATTTAATTTTGACGTCACTTAGATTTTGGGCGACGCTTACGTAAGAAAGTATTTTAGTGGCGTTTGAACATTACGGCCGTTAGCTTTCAAATTTAAATTAAATTATAATAATTAGAAAATACAAAATATTTATCTTAGTGTATACATCCAATAGACATAAGTAAATTCCTTAAAATATATTTACTATATACTTCCCTTGTGTGTTGCAAATAGTTTAGAGTAAGCTGACGTACGCTGACTCAAATTTCTGATGGTCCATTGTTGTTAACTGAACCTTGTACGAAATTCGATTCAACCAATATTGGCTCTTGTGTTCTTGTCCCAGTTAGACTATAATTAATAGAATTAACATGCACTTCAGTGATTTTGTTAATCACCATACGTCCCCAACGAGGGGCGCGGAGCCTACCCCCCTAAGCGGTGACTAGGCCATAGTCAACCACGCTGGCCCAGTGCGGGTTGGTCGACTTCACACATATATTTGAATTTCTTTGCCGATATGTGCAGGTTGCATCACGATGTTTTCCTTCACCGTAAGAGCGTCGGTTAAATATACATATGAAAAAAATAAATAGATTTTGTTAATGTCAATATTAAAAAAAAATTATAATATAAATGCACGTTTTGAATTTTCTTAAAGTACTTTATCTTGAACGTGTTCTCAGTTTCTAATTTTCCAAATGCGAGGAAATAAATAGCTACTATAAAACCTTATGGCCGGGTCTTTCTTCGTCGAGGAATAGCAATTTCTGTCTTTGTTGCAATATATGTTCAATGTTCTACAAGAAGTGCTCCCATTTATTTGAAATTTCTCAATAAATTGTATATGTCATTTTGTAGTTACTAGATAATTAAATTATTGAACTCCGCATGCATTGAATGCCTAAACCTAAGTATTAACAAACTAAGCAACGTTAAATTTAATAAAAATAACATACGAAAAATATTAAACAATTTTTATGAACGTTATTAAATTTTCTTCGTAGGGAAAATTGAAATTTTAAAGAACATAGCTTTCTTATTTTTCTCCTGATAAAGATTTTCAATCGTAACTTAACAGTGATGGCGGTTAAACTGTAGCGTAAAGGAGGGAACAACTTGCAAACAACCTACTTTCCGCTAAGAGCCTTTGTATGTGTTACCGGCAAATTGTGGACTCCGCCCGTTTGCGATTTGCCCAGAAAAATATTAGACGCGGCGAATTGTATATAAGATAAAGTCATTTACAGATTGACGCCTTATTTTGTAAAGATTATATTCTTCATTGTCTGTCTTATACTATGCGACTGTAATAAAAAGCATGTTGGAGTGCACTGATGACAATGCAAATGAAATGTCACCTTTATAAATAGGTATATTACTTAGACCATTAATATATTAAGACCGCTGGCCAGCGTGTCACCGAAAGGGACAAAATATGAAGGACATGTATATTTCCTTGTCACTTTTACACCCGGAAACACTTCAACGCACCATGTTTATGTGAAGTGACATTGCACTAATAGTTCATAATTTGTTTACAATAAGATTGTTAACTTTTATATTAAAAATGGTAATAAAACGCTGACAAAAATGACATTTTTAGCATAGTAAAGCTCTGCCATATAAAAAACCGGCACGCGGGGTGAAACAGAAGATAGTGTATTCTATCTCGTTCTTTTACAAGACATGGAAATAAGTTCTTCTTTTTTTGTGTGAATGAGACAAATATATCCAGCGGTCTATGTTTTCTCTGTCTACGGTATATTACGCCAATTTGTGAATGAATTCAATCCATAAGGGTCTTTACCATTTCTCGGACCAAATTTCAAACTGTATAAGTACGCAATTTACCGGTAACATATATATTTTAAAAGTCACGTACGTGCAAAGTGAAGAGGTTTAATATTCAACAAACTCTAAAAAAAATTACAAGCATTTCCCGCTTTTTAATATTCCGTACCATTTTGGTATTGTGTATGCAAAACACGGTTTCTTCATTAAAAGTGTACGAATTTTTTTCCACATACAAGAAATAAGCACGCACTCTATTAAGAGGTAAGAAAGTAAATATATTTCATTTTTTTTGTACACGTTTTAGTCGTGTTTGCAAACAGAAAAAAATCGTGTTTAAAAAAACATGAGCAGTTATTATTGTTACAGATGTTTTATTTTTGAATCAAAGATTCGATTCATAATACAATCACCCTGAAATGTACTAATACTAGCTGTTGTTCGCGACTTCGTCCGCGTAGAATTAAAAAATATAGCCTATGTTACTCGGGGATAATGTAGCTTTCTAATGGTGAAAGAATTTTTGAAATCGGCCCAGTAGTTCTTGAGTTATTTCAAAATATATAAAAATACAAAGTTTTCATCTTTATAATATTAGTATAGATAAGCAACTATAAAGCAATGTAGCTGTAATATGAAATTTATTTCAAAATGGATGCTATTAAAACGATTGCATTGGTAACTCAGCGGTCAGGCGGTAGCGAATGCCGCAATTCAACGAGTGACGAAAACCATTAATTGCAATTTAAAACGTTCCGTTTTACCAAGAACTTTATAATGAAAAATCCATTGAACATTATAAAAGTATTTTAAAAACTTTAGTTTTAACATTGTTCTTTCGCCATGGCATTAATAATAAAGCAATAATTATTATATTTTATTTAAAACTACATAATAATAAACTATATTTTAACTTCGCGGTGACACGAGGTATGAATATACAGCCGTAAAATGTGGAGCATAATTTAAAACAACAAATTGTTAGCCAGGTGTTGAAGAAGGAAAATTGGTTTTTAGATTTAAAAGTCTTAATATATTCTTCCTTTATTATTTCCTTTATTTACGTCGCAGACTGTGGATGCATAATGTTGCCGCATTTGATAATTTAAAATTATACCATATTTAAAATAGAATAGATAACTGACAAATGCAAACCGTTTGTTGACTTAAAAAAAAACCTTTCGCGTCTGCAATCGTACAACGATATCTTTATTAGTTTCCCTATTTATCTATACTATTATTATAAAGATTAAAACTTTTTTTTGTATGTATTAAAATAAGTCATGAACTACATGATCCCTGAGTCACATAGGCTATATGTTTTAATTCCGCACGAACGAAGTCACGAGCAATAGCTAGTAGTTAATAACATTGTTTTAGCGATAAGATTAATAATTTTGTTTCAATTCTTTAATTAATAGTTTCAATCAAGCTCGTTACTTAGAAATTGCCCGAAGATTGATCGTGTTTCCGTTCAAGTGAAGTTAAATTACTTACACTTAGTTTCTCTGTTTCAATAAGGTAATTAATTTATAAACAACTAGCTGTATGCCGCGACTTCGTTTGCGTGAAATTAAACAAAGCATTTTCCATTCTGGTAGAGTAGATTCACAAGAGTGAATTTTTCAAATCGGGTCAGTCGCAAGTCCTGCCTTATTATTTAAAAGAAGACTTTTGTTGAACTCATAAAATCAGAGTCGATAGTTAGTCCTAATTAATTTAAAGTAGAATTTGTACTCTTACATTAATCAAATTAAAAAAATATTTAAATTAAATTTTTTTGCCTTCAAAATTGTATAAAGACTGCCTAGAATTCTGTAGGAACTTTATTTGCACGAAAATAGAATTAAACAAGCAAGTTGGCGCTCCGCCATCCACCTGCGAACAGCAAAGCACAAAATAAACAAGCCGGGTAAAGCTAAACAGCTACAGGATGGAGAAGTGAATTCTTAAAAAACTTTCTTTGTGCTTATATTTAATCATTTCCTACTTTGAAAAGAAATGGGTTTATGTTTTCATTAATGTTAAAATATTAATTAACTAGCTGTCGCCCGCTACTCCGTCTGTGCGGGACTAAATAAAAACATACATTACCGACTGTGGTCTAAGGTCTGTGGACTAAGATAATTAGGATCCGTTCAGGCGTTTCGGAGATACCTTCAAACAAACATCAAGAAATTACACAAGATTTTTTTCCAGATATGTATAGACATTAAACCGCGCGTTTCGTCCGCGTGGAATTAAATAATATAGCCTATGTTACTCCGGGATAATGTAGCTTTCAAATAGTAAAAGAATTGTTGAAATCGGCTCAGTAGTTTTAAATTATTTCGATACATACAAAACAAAACAAAAATCTTTCTTCTATATAATAATATTGAGGATCATATAGATATTTTCTATTTGTGTAAATTAATAAAAGAAAAACGTTAAAACTGTATACTAAGAGATAGTGTAGCTATCATTGCATATTGGCATCTCACTGGAGTCTATTTGTTCTGAGTGAATGAGTCGTTGCAGCGAGCAAACAGAGGGTGACTCAAATCGCAGTCTGTATTTCTTTACATTCACCAGAAACGATTACACTTTGGTACTATATTTTGACTTATGTACCTGGGGAATTACCCAAAGTACATTCGCTCAAAAATTAAACTGATATTGACGTTATATGAGATATCTTCTCACACGTGACAATCACATGACTTATCAAATCTCAATGTCATTTTCATACATTTTTTTCGATTCCATCAGCGATGTCGCCTATCGAAAAGTACTCTGGGTAGCCCTGCAGTAAAGCCAGCTACGTACACTCAGTTTTAATTGTACAGTCCGACTGCGCAGTTAAAGTGACGTGTTTTGGCAAAACTGAGTACTTTACAGTTTGATTGTGCAGTTCAAATTTATGTGTGGACGTCAGTTTTAACTGCACAGTTAAAACTGTAAAGTTAAAACACGTAACAGGATTTATTCTTTCCTTTAGAATACTTTTAAATACTCTCGTCGAATAAGAAATTACACAACAAATACCAATTCTTCATAACTAAATCTGTACTAATATTATAAAGAGAAACTTTGTATTTTTGTATGTATTCTTGAAAAGTCCAGATTATTTCTGACAAAATGAAAGAAACTTATATATTTCTATTTGCTGCTAACGTTCAAAAGAATTTAACAAATAATTTGATTTTACGGTGATATTTTAATATAGAAATAGGTCATAGTATAACAATGCGGTCTAGGTTGCACGGTTACAACATAACCCTTTGAAGACATTAATCATCTAATGAATATGCGACGCAAAGAGCGAACAAAAAGGGGCGTCACAGAACTCGTTTACATTATATGAAGTTACAAAAACAATTACGAGTATGTATAACTAGTACAATTACATTTCACAGTTAAGCACTTCCCTTGAAAGTCGGTTTAAAATATTTACGTATACTTTTGACAAACGAAAAATATCTAATCTCCTCGGAAGAAACCATCGCATAATTAGGATAGAACTTCACTTACAGGTATGTTCGTTTAATGTCTAAATAATTGATGAATCGATAACCTTTTAACCCAATTTCGCTTTCATCGAGTCTAACCTTTATACCGTTTCCTTATTAGAAGAGTGGGAAGGGAATGAGTAGGATTTGGTCTATAAATAATCGTTCATACTAAAGACAACACATAACTCTTGGAATATGAAACGAAGCATATACATCGTATATGTATCGTATCGTATCTTAACACAGTGATCCTTTGAAATAGGGAATATGCAATACAAACGACATTGACAATTTCCGAGAACTCGAATCGTTTGAACGTGATATAAATCGAAATGCAAAATCGATGTTCACAGCGTAAACGGTGCTTTACAATCTCCGAAAGGGAAGAAAGAATTTCGTATATTAGTCAATACTAGCTGTTGCTTGTGACTCTGCGCGGAACAAAAGGAAAGCATACGTGTTCTTATAGACCAGGTTTTGTGCGAACATCGAGATACTTTCAGCCGTTTAAAGTTACGATGCGTGGTTTTTTAAACACACAACCACACAAAACTATGCATCGTTACTTTCATATTTATAGTATTACTAGCTGTTGTCCGCGACTTCATCCACGTGGAATTAAAATATTGCTTATGTTACTGTGGAATAGTGTAGCTAGGAAGCTAGAAAACGGTGGAGGAATTTTTGAAAACGGCTCAGTAGTTTTTGAGTTATTTCAATAAATACAAAAAAAACAAAGTTTCTCTCTTTACAATATTAGTATAGATTACATTAAATTGAGCTAAAAATGTAAAATACTTATTGTAGTTATGTGACAGTAAGTTTTTACAAATGTTTCGTTTGCTTAAAATGCAATAAAATTATTGAAAATTTTGTGCAAAAAAACCTAACCAATAATTTAAAACAAAGCGTATATTCTTTACAACGTATCAAATGTTATTTCCGTTCCAGTTGCCTTTGTTTATATAAAATGCCTCGTTTTACTCAACGCAGATAGAGCGATGCATTTTTATAAAACGCGTCAATTCCCTGACCTAGTTATAACTCGACTATCCGGATATCTATTATAAATTTAATTTATTTTTCTTTAAACTTCTAACTGAAAAGAGTATTTTTTTCCATCTATAAATCTATACTAATATTATAAATAGGAAAGATTTGCATTTTTGACTTTTGTGTTTATTGAAATAACTCAAAAACTACTAAGCCGATTTAAAAAATTCTATCACCGTTTGAAAGCTACATTACGCCCGAGTAATATAGGCTATATTTTTCAACTCTAGTACGTTTATATGTATGTTAATTCCAATATAGCCTAAACTACTGAAGCATTTTGACTAGTAAAGTGTCATTTAATTTTTATTCCTCTCTTGATGTGCCTAAGATACTAAAAAAACAATTAAATATTACTTTAAAGTTTTATTATGCTTTTATACCTTGACCGGTATTGTATTGTATTGTAGTTCGACCCATGATGGGCTCCATTTTCCGCAACTCCACGACTAGCGCGTGTTTTGCGTGCCTTCACACATTGTCAGGTAATAGACTATTTTTTTATTGTTCCTGACTGACTTGTGATTCGAAGAATAATTATTAATTAATTATAAAATAAATCCTAGTAGGATCCTAACAAAATTATTTTTTACAACCGTCTTTAATTAAAACTTTCCTTAATATTATATTTTCCAATAATGTTTAATTTAATTTGATTTTATCAATAAAGACAATGAGTACTGGTATTTCTAAAAAAAACATAGTTAACGTCATACAATTTTTATCTTTGGTTTTTCAATTTAACTAAATAAAGCAACAAGTCTGTTATTTTATTTGAAATCATATAACTTAATTTTGATAAAATAAGTTAGTCCTAATTCAAACTGAGCTTCGAGCTTTTAAGTACTAAAGTATTGTTCGCATTAGGATAATATTTTAGTCGAGTAACATATAGCGAGTAGCCGAACAAAGGATTTACTTATCTACTCTACTAAAATGTTGCTGTTCGGGGTCGTTTAGTTACTAAATTACTGTTACTCCACTAAAATACTATCCTGGTGCGTACAAGGTAAGAGAACTCTATATATTACACTTTACGGTTTCAATATAAAATTTCACAAACTTTAGAATCTGAATAACATAATGTTTATTAAGTTAAAAAGCTTTCTCTATGCTTCTATTTAGAAAGCTTTCTATTCAATCTTAATTAAGTGACTTTAAACTTTGTGACTTCGAAGCAAATATTAGATTTGAAATAAGGTTTCGCATTTAAATTAATGCTATTCATATCAAAAGTATTGTGAAATTACTTTGAAGCCTACTGAATCCTGCGTAAGCGACTTTTGAAGTTATATGCATGATACTAAATAATGCCATTCGTGACTTAGATGTTTTATATTAGTTTAACTATCTCGGGCTTCCACTTTCATAAAAAAACTAGCATAGCCCGCGAAACCGTCTGCAGGGATCAAAATAAAAACATAGCAGTTCCAGACTGTGTTCTACATTAAGAACCTTTAAGCCGCTTTGGACCTTCAAACAAACATCCATCATAACTTTGGCATTCATAACATTAATAAGGTGAGGTATACTTTAGCGATGCAGAAGCAAACTATAAAAGTAAGTAACATACGTGTCCTTTCACACTATGTTCTACATCTGTGTAAAACATAAACAAATAAACATACATTTATTATATGGCCTCATAATCATGTTGTTGCTGGTTAAATTAAACAACCCAGGAATTTAAAAGGTTTATATTTAGGAATAAAAGTAACAAAATTATACGAGTGCGCGTGCGTCTATGTCAGCGTGGAAGAAGGAAGGAACAATGCGGTGTAGCCATCCGGTAAGCTTGCAGTTTGGGTCGGTGGTACGAGCAAGCGGCCACTAGGACTAGCTGAAATAGCGAAGCAAACCCATAGACATCTGCAATTACACATGCGTTGCCTACCCTTAATCTTCGGAGGAGGAGACGCTCAGCAAGAGGATAATTCCTCTCCCTATGTGTCCCCTCCCCCGGAATAGTTATATAGCCTAACACATGTTTTTATACGCAGGAGACATTTATTAGTATTACTTAATGTGTGTAACTTTGTGTCTTTGAAATGAGATTTAAAAACATATATTACTAAATTAACATACATTTTTTATACAGGACTAAACTGAACTGGCATTAAAACCCATTAATTAAGTGAGAAAATGATTTTACTTGGTTTTTATATATAAAAGTTTTGTGTGATTTTCTGGTACGTGAGAGAAAACAAGCAATTAAATTGTTACTGGTCAGTCGACAGGCGTTCAATCGTCAACGCTGGGATCGGTACTTTGGGATAATGAAGTCCGATTTATATATCCGCCGCAATGCGGTTTTTGATAGTACACAACAAATTTAACCGAAATCTCAATTTTTTTAACAATAATTTATTAAAAACTAGCTATTGGCCGAGACACCGTTCGTTCAAAACTAAAAAAAAACAGTAACCTTTCAGATTATGTTCAACAACTGTGCAAAATTTCATCGAAGTTATCTTCAAACAAACATCCATTATCCATCCAACCATCTTCAATTTTGTATTTATAATTTACTAGCGACCCGCCCCGGCTTCGCACGGGTGCAAATCGGTACAATGCTGATACTAAATACTGCGGCGTTTGCAATGTAAGCGCTAAAAATGTGTTAATTTTCGAAATCATATTAAAAACCTGTAAATTATCAGTGTTACTCTACTATATTGTGTATTTTAATGTATTATACATGAAAATGGTCCTTCCTTATGAATCACTCTATCTATTAAAAAAAACCGCATCAAAATCCGTTGCGTAGTTTTAAAGATTCAAGCATATATAGGGACAAACATAAAAAAGCGTTATTGTTTTATACCATGTAAGGATAAGGAAGTATTAATTTTGTAGGATTAGTTTTTCTCGTTACTTTGTCCATGCGGTAGAGATGGATAATGTAGCTTTTTAATCGTAATAGACTTTTGTAAACAGGTCCAGTAGTTTTGTAGTTTATTTTAATGGCAAAACCGATAATACGACTGATGACTTTAAATGCATTTGGAATACGAAGGACTGTATATTGCATAGTAGTAGTTAAATTATAAACTACCGATTCACTGAAATATTTTCATCATTACATACAAATTGTGTACTTAAATAATTTTGTTAATAATTTCTAAAAAGTACGATTATTTCCTAGCTAAAAAGTTAAAAATTAAAAAAAATAGTAATAATCATTTCAACTTGATCATTTAATACTATAATAGACTTTCATAAAGTTTATTTTAGGTTAGATATTAACGCTTAAGAGTCCAGCCCTTTTCCATCATTTACAAGACAAGTAACGAATTGCCTACCTATTGCGGTCGGACCGAGCAGTCGATCAACGCTGTATTATCTGTCATTTTACTGAAAATGGACTCAAACAACTTGCCCGCATCTAGTCTCTATCCTTTAATCATCTTTATAACAGATAATAATAGTTTAATGTCCTAATTTGTTTGGAAGAGCACTTTGGTCACTTTATTTTATTAATATTAAAGTAAAATTACTTATTTCTAGAGCAGTGATAACCTTACGACAACAAAATAAGTACAAACATATTTAATAGTCCTTTTTATTCACATCCATTAAAATCAGCAAGAGTTGCAAAAACCGGATGTATGTTTGGTATATATCTTATTAAATAAATAATATAAGTATAGTATAAGTATAATATTTTTAAATATCATCATCATCTCCACTACATCATCTTCATCTTACCACCTCATCCTACTCCCATAGGGTGAGGCACCAGGCTTTTGTCCTCCACGTTAACCTATCTTCCGTCATGTCAGTCACACCCTTGTTTATCATATGACCTTTCACGCATCCATCTCTTCCTAGGCCTACCTCTAGCGGTGTAATCCACATTCATATTTTTAAATAGTTTTATCATAAATAAATAGTAGAATAGTTATACAACATGGGACGTCTCAATAATTCATTTCTTGTTCATTTCAGTATTACTATACGTCACAATCCCTCTGTTCGTTCCGCATGAATTATTTAATGCGGAATATTCGATGTATCTTTGTATTAGTTGCATGCAAAATTTCCGCATACTGTTATTCGAATTTTTACTAGCAAAATGTTATAAAGACATAAAGTTGTGGTTTATAGCGTGGTTTAAAATTACAATGTATTCGACCCATGATGGGCTCCATTTTCCGCAACTCCACGACTAGCGCGTATTTTGCGTGAATACACATATCTTTGAATTTCTTCGTCGATATGTGCAGTTGTTGGTTGTTGTTGTTATTTATTACAATGTCTTTCACTTTTATTATGACTTATGAACAAGGAATTATTATGATACCCGTAAGTCAAGTAGTTAAGTCAAAAATGCTTAAGTAAAAAGTACTAATAGTTTAAAATACGGTATATTGGTTAAGCCATATTTTTAGCCGTATTATTGGTTAAGCGAGGGTTCAGGGGACCGCGATATTTGTCGCTTTATAGGTTTCTCTTTAATCCGAGTTTCTCGCATATGGAGGTAGCTATGTATGTAGCTCAACGGTACCATAGAATCTTTCTCGTTTATCCAGGTTTGACTATATATGCAATTTTCATCATTAATCCACCTTTGTAGTTATGTAGAGTCGTCACAGTATGTACTCTACCATACTTGTCTATTCGTCATTTTAAAATTAATCCTGTTTTTATACAAAAGTAAATAAAATAAATTAACTTAATGTTATGTGGTCACGTAACCGCATCAGGATTCGTAACCGTTTTGTGTATGACTAGCGAAGCGGCGCGGAGTCGCACGACTGAATTTTGTTTTTAAAATCACATTTATTTATATTCCGTGACTGTGAATATGCGCTTTCGTTGTTTTGGAGCGAGTTAGAAAATGAGTAGCTAAAAAATCTTATTCATATCAGCTTTCAAAAGTGTTGTCAGCTAGGAATAAAAGCTTCTAAGCGACTTCAAAATATATTTTTAGGGCAGTAATAAATAAAAATGAATATATCTGAAAATCCGATGTGTACAGATTTAACTAACTTCATGTAGTTCAAATATTATAAAAACCCACCGCTTTATTCCGAAACGAGAATCAGCGTTATTACTGTTGTACTTTCACTGTTTGGTACATAATTTGGTCCAATGAGACCCCTGGTCTATCTTATTAGTTCCGAGTGTCCTCCAGTATCGTATAACCGACGACTTATTGGTCCTCGTTTATACTTTATACATTTCGGAATAGAGGGGCTAAAGTCAAACAATAATATTTAAGGTGTAGGTCCCTTCTATTTCTTTTGATACTCTATTTAAGACACTATCATGTGAATACTAAACAACTTCAATTCTAAATATGTAAACTTCCTTCTGAATAACAAAGTCCGTTTCCCTGTCTATCTTACCATTCCTTTATCAGCATTTCAGTTGGTTTGCATAGTTAACGTGGCTCAACGAATCGTTATTATTTAATATATAAAACGGATGCGGACGTGTAAAGGCTGTTGCGTTACGTGACTAACATATCACATGATCGGTCGTTTCATCAATTTTTTATATTACTTTTGAAAAGGACTTGCTTTCATAATCGATTTTAGGTTATTTCATTTCAAACCGGTAAATACAATTTGTTTAAATAATAAATGTTCAACAACATATATATTTTGTAATTATTTTATTGATGAAATAGATTCCTAATACTTACATAGTATAAAACAATAACGCATTTTTTATGTTTGTCCCTATTTATGCTTGAATCTTTAAAACTACGCAACGGATTTTGATGCGGTTTTTTAAAATAAAGGTTTTCATACATTCACAATATAGAAGAATAACACTGATAATTTAGAGGTTTTTAATATGATTTCGTAAAAATGTGTACATTTTTGGCGCTTACATTGCAAACGCTGCAGTATTTGGTATTAGCATTATACCGATTTGCACCCGTGCGAAGCCGGGGCGGGTTACTAGTTTCCAATATTTAGATAGTCTGAAACAACAAGCTCTTATAATAAAATTGCCTTTTTTTTTTTTTTACAGGGTGGAATCTATTTTAGATCCTAGTGCCCACGGGGGGAGCACGTATCGGTATGTGGGACTGACCCTCCTAGTGAGGGCATACCGCACTAAACCACCTTGTTCCTTCTTGGCCATTCCTGTGGACGAAGCGGGCACGGAGTAACTTCCGCGACGCCCACTGGCCGCCTCAGGAAGAGGCCCTCGAACGCCCTTAAAAGGGCGCTGCGCCTAAAGGCGCTCCTCGGAAGACGGCACCGTGCAATGCGGGTTCGGTCCCCCGCCCTCACCCGCTTGTGCCGCCGTGGTTTATAGAGACCACACCTCGTGACCCCGTCTTAATCAAGACGAGGGCCCGCGGTCCCGGGATTTATCCCGGGATTACGCGAGGGACGTAGGATCACACGCATCATGTACACTCTGAAAGCAGAGTGTAACTGATGCGTGCTCCCTGAGCGTCCAACCCTCGGCCGTCTGGGAGTGCAGGTGGGTGGGGCAAAACCCCACCCATTGGCACACAGACAGCCCACCTCATCGCAACGACGGTGCGACCCCGCAGAGCCGCGGAGGACAGGGAGAGTGGCGCACCGTAATACCAACACCCCTCTTCCTCCGCGGCTCTCCCTCTCCGTCGGCGGGCACGAGACCACCACCGACCAGGGTCCACACACCGGGTGTGTGTCCCCTCCTCTACCAGGCCTCCACAGGGTGAAGGCCTGCCCCGCGAGAGCCGGCCGCCACCCGGCCAACCGGCCCTCCCTTCCTGGTTCCTCTTAGCTTCACCGTGTGCCCCTCACGGTTACTAGAGCCCCACCGCCACGACAAGGCGGGAACCGTTGGTGGGGATAATAAAATTGCCTAAAAGAAGACACAATTGTCAGAAATGTTATTAAACAACGTATCTGACATCTATTGGTTTATATAAAATACTCAAAATTCCTTCATATTAAGCTTTAAAATTAGTTGGAAAGAATTTTTAATAACTCGCTTTACAACTACTTCATAAGCAACGATAGTTTAATTGAAGTGGCTGAAGGTACGCTGTGCAAATTTCAACGTCGTAATTTCTTGCTCCTTAATATTGTGAACTATCTCATATGAGCTTAGTTTTAAGAAGCAGCTTATTTTAACAATTTATCTAGAGTATACAATTTAATAAGCAGTGTCTTCATTATCTTTGTTTTATAGGAATTTCAATTTTCTATAAAAATAGATGTTTTTTTTAATCTTCTTCGGATATAAACAATTAGGGTTTTTCAAACATGTACTATGTTACTAAGCGGTAACTTAGCATTTTAATGATGAAAGAATTTATGATGTAGGCCCAGTAGTTTTTGAGTTATTTATATACATACAAATAAATCAAACCTTTCTAAAACTATATTAGTAACTAGCGACCCGCCCCGGCATCGCACGGGTGCTATTGTTATTAGTATGGCTGTTATAATCAACGTTTATAGTTTTTCTGTAGTGTATTTAGTATCACCATTGTACCCGGGCGAAGCCGGGGCGGGTCGCTAGTGTATTATACATATACACACTAGCGAATAACTACACAACACACTACTTATGAATAACTCTATCTATTAAAAAAACCGAATCAAAATTCGTTGCGTAGTTTTAAGGATTCAAGCATATATAGGTACAAATATAAAAAAGCGTTATTGTTTTATACTATGTAAGGATGAGGATAAGGATAAGGAAGATAAAACAACTATACTTACTTAAACATCATTCGGTTTGAATTACCAAAATAATAAGTCATTTATTGCTGTAATAAATGATAACCCTAAAAATTATCGTAAGAGTCAGTTACACCATTAAAATGTATTTTTGAAGTAAGCTTAATGCTATTAAAAACTTAATTGGGATCTTCAGCAACGTTTATATCGTTAGCAAGAGATAATTTGTGGTAATTTAGAAAGTGCGGTGTGCATTTAATTACTGTAATATACACAGAGGGTTTTTTTAGTTTTATTATTATTTATTAAACGTTAAAGAGGAACCTTTAATATATGAAAAAAAAAACATTTTTTTCCAGACAAAGACTTTAATGTGCATTTTAAAATTCTCTCCTACATTCTTTTAAAGTCACGTACGAGGTAATACATATTAAATTTCAAGTCGAAATTAATTTAACTTCCTGGTATTTTATTCAATAATTTTTCAGTTAGCGAACTTTATAATTCAAGTAAATAAGTAAAGCATTCACTTAAAACGATTCCGAACTGCCGAAGGAGAACTATCATATCAAAAATGCTATTGAAAATAGTTCCACGTTCAGTACCTAGGGTTTTAAAGTCAAATTTTCAAACGCCACTAACTATTTAAGGGCGTCTTACATGTCAAGTCCACGTTTAATTTTGACGCTATTTAGATTATAAGCGACTCTTAAATTTGAGTGGCGTTTGAGCATTCGGCCGTAAGTTTTACTTCTTTTTTATGTTTCAGAGGAAATTTATTCTTATAAAGTTTTAATGAAAATACCAAAAAGGTCGTATTTAAATCTCATGCTTAAAATACAATACTTTAAAGAATTTCTTGTATTGAATTTCCACTGCTGTAAAATTTTAAAACATTTATTTCTATCCATTTTATTTTCTAGCTGGTTTGCGCGACTTCGACCGCGTGGAATTATAAAATATGGCTAATGTTACTCGGGCATAATGTAGCTTTCTAATGGTGTAAGAATTTTTTAAATCGGCCAACTAGTTATTGATTTATTTCAATATATACAAAAATACACAAATTCAAAAATACAAAGTTTCCCTCTTTATAATATTAGTATAGATATAGATTAATAATGTTTCAATCCTTTCCTTGTTATAAAATCACTTAATAAACTCGTTCAATTTATTATTATTTCCTATTTACAAAAACTTAATTGAAAATTCTTAATTGTAAAAGGTTAACTTCAATCAATCTATTTTCAAAGAGCGTTGAGCTTGATTGAAGTCTCTTAAGCTAGATGTACCATTCAAAGAAACCACGAAAGGAGTAATCGAATCCATTAACGTTAAAATTGATTAAAATAATTTTCTAATTAAACAGTAAAAAGAACGGAAGCTAACAACGGAGTTATTTAAAAAACCCACATATATAAAACTATTATAATGAAATAGAACGATAACTAAACCTCTTAGTGTAAATGTAAAATAAAAGTGAACTAAAACGACGCCTCTTGACGTCAACAAAGAAAATAAAAATTCTAATTTTGAAAATATCTTATAAAAAATAAAACTTAATAAAAAAGGTTTGTTGCGTCGGCAAGACATTTTTAACTGTAACAGGTAACTAGTTGTAATAATTACATTAAATTAACTGTCCCATCCGACTTCGTCTGTGTTGTACTAAAAACTTAACGAAGCCGTTTCGGAGATTCCCTCAAACAAACAACCATCTATACACACATTAGAACCTATTAGTAGAAATATAATATGCATAATAACTATATAACCTAAAACGGAATGCAAAAATAACAACTATCATCCAGAAGTTATAAAATATTCATTTCTGTAGTGTTTTTGCATAGAGCGAGTTCAAATGAAAATCAATATTGCGAACTAACAGCTCTCTATTGAATTGGCAACGGTTTTACATTACTATACGTCACAGGTAATGACGGTTCAAGTATCGTTGGGCATCTAGTTCTATGATTGAGCTAAAGTTGGGCCTCTTGAATAGGCCACATTTGACAGCTGACAATTTTAGCTCCATAGTGATGTGATGTGAGTGAGCGAATCGATACACATTTTAAAGATATAAACATCGATTTCTGTAGTTTTGAAAAAAATTCGTCAATTTGGGTTAGGATTATAATTACGTCTAATAGTTTTGGTAATAAAAATTCTTATTAGGAATTGTGCTATTTATGTTAAAACGTATTGCTGGTCACTTAGTTCGTTTAATTTATGAGGCTACGAAATGCTTGTCTAGTAAATTATACCCAAAGGGTAGTGTGAAAGTCTAATTAGTTTCCAGAGCGGAGATATATGTATGTTCATAAAATATGTTTCGTTCTGCTTTGAACTTATGTATAATGTACTCTATAAATGCTAAAATACCATGCAATTTAATGTTGTATTTGTAAATAGCAAGAAGAAATACGAGTACATCCTTGCTATTAAGTTCGTAATTGATAAATGTAACCAAAAAATATGACACTTCTTTACTATTATAATTTACTAGCTGTTGTTTGCGACTTCGACCGCGTGGAATTTAAATATATAGCCTATGTTACTCGGGGATTATATAGCTTTCTAACGGTGTTTTTTTTTTTAAATTGGCCCAGTAGTTTTTAAGTTATTCTCCTTATAATATTGGTATAGATTAGCATAGACTAGTAAGTTGTTAATTGTAACTTTATTATATTATTAAAATAAAACTTTGTGTTAGTACGAGTATACTAAGTAAAAGAAGATCTTGTGTTGTCATTATTCATAGCAGTAATAATAATTAACAGTGAAAATCAATACACAATACTACTGGAAGGTGTGGAAAACTAATATCGTTGAAAACAAATATTATATTTTCATTCACGATCAAAAATTGATACTAGTTAAAATTTCCAATAAATCGAGCAATCGAATTAAAATATTTTTGCATTCATTTCAACGTTAATGGAATACATTCCATGTACAGTTTGCTCTTTCAAATTAATTTAACGGTGCAGTTCATTTCAATGTTATTTAGTTGAATATAAATCACAAATGTTGATTTTAAAATGGATAGATATTTTGACGTAACCAAGATCCGGTAGAATATTTTTTCTTATTTTCAATATAATTCCCCTTCTATCTTTTTCCTACAAGGAAATCATGGGAAGGGAAAGTGGATTTTCCGGGGGAGAGGACGCATAGGGAGATGAATTATCCTCTTACCGTTGTCTCCTCCTCTGTAGATTTAGGGTAGGCAACGCAACTGCAATTGCAGATGTCTACGGACAGCGGTCGCTTTGCTATTTCAGCGAGTCCAGGTGGCCGCTTGCTCGTTTGCCACTTTATAATATAAAAAAAAACGTCGAAGTAGGTGCTTGAGTTTCATCCTAAAATAACAAAAGAAAGTTAATGAGCTATTCCACCAAGGTTTATGGCCCATTTTACTAACAATTATGTCAATTTGACGACATTAAGAAATCATACGAAACCTTATATAACTGCCAATTAACAAAGAACCATTAACTTTATTAGCATTTTTAAATTATGTTTTAGATGTAAAATAAAAACGCCTGATTGGTAGTGTAATAAAAACAATTAATTGTCACAAAAACGTTGTAAAATCGTTAGCAATAACAAGGTAATTACTGTTACTTTTGGTGAATATTTATAGGTAGGCATTTACCGTACATCATTAAAAGTGTTATAGTAACTGTCGCCCGCGGTTTCGTTCGCGCGGAACTAAAGATTAAACATAGTAATTAGTATATGTGTTCTTCCATACCGTGTTCTTCATCTGAGGCAAATTTATTTGAGTTCAACCACTCATCAAAATTTTTGTATTTATAATATTGGTAAGAAGTAAGATATTAGATATCTAACGACCCTTTTACGGTGAAGGAAAACATCGTGATGCAACCTGCACATATCGGCGAAGAAATTCAAAGATATGTGTAATCATGCAAAATACGCGCTAGTTATGTAGTTGCGGAAAATGGAGCCCATCATGGATCGAACTACACAACTACTAAGAACTAAAACTACATGATTAAGGCTGTTGTTAATTTTATTTAGAACGTATTTTTCTGTACATCGTTATATGAAGAGGTAGTTAAATTGTAGGAAACTTCCTTATATATCGTAATTGTAATATTCATTCGCACATTAATATGACGGCTTAATAAAGCGTGTCCCGCCAACGTCTGTCGTCCGCAATACAAGTGCTGTTAAGAAAATTAAATTACATTCCGAGAAACTATTTCCTTACTAAAATATAACATCTTTTTTTTCTTCACTTATAAAAGTTTATTTAATAAGTGTTTTAATTATATTTTTACTAAAACATAGTTGACGCAAACATACCACCCCTGAAAAGGGTTAATTAACCCTTAAATGGACAATGTTGTTTTTAAGCAACATACTAAACAGTAATACATACATTTCCTAGACAGTAATACATGTCTATTACACAAGTATATTTTTTTAAAACGTGAAACAAAAATCTTCCATTTAAGGGTTAATAATTACCCATTTGTACCATTAAAGTCGACTACAAACATTCAGTTTTAACTGCACAATTATAACTGATGTACATACGTCCATTTGAACTGCACAGTCGAAGTGTACAGTTGTTAGTTTTGTCTACTCACGTCAGTTTTAACTGCGCAGTCAAACTGTAAAGTTAAAACTGAGCGTGTGTAATAGGCTTAAAAGCATATACGAGAACTGGATTAGTGAAAAACCTCTATAAGTGAGAGTCACTGTACTGGAAAACGTACCTCGGCACGTTTTCCATTAGCGAGAAACTCGGATTAGAGAGAAACCTCTTTAAGCGAGACAAATAGAGACCGAAAGCCTTGGTTCAGCTGTATAATATGCCGATAATATTCACTGTAACATGTAGTATGAACTATAAATTGATATTGATATGAGTTTTACAAGAAATTTCATTAAGTGTTCCCGGCGATAGAGGCGTAGATGTAGAGTGAGGTCGTCACATCGCTCTTTAATAAATTGTCTATATGTACGCCAGACTGACTCTCAAAGTGATGTGTAAAGAATTTTGTTTTATCTCGAATTCAGTTACACATTTTTGATTTTATACTTGTGACACGGGATATTGTTCATAACGGGCGTTTTATTATCGCGCGCTAAAAAATCGTTGAGATAAGACAATTGCTTCGCGGTTTAAAAGCGTTGAGCTACATTTCCAATTTAAGTGCTTTTAAGCGCGCGGTAAAAAAGCGAATGTAGGCTTACATGCTTTTGGATTATTCGTTTTGCTTCTTAATTTATACCAAAAAGAAAGAATATATTTTAGCTTCTGGCTAGGCTGTAGAAATAATGTTTTTTATGACAATTATCATCCAAATCTATCTAGTTAATAAGCCATTATGAAAGGGCATATCTCACATAAAATTCTTTAAAATATTTCTCCACTTATCTTTTTCGAACATAAAGCGATTTCAGGACTGATTAAGCCAAAATGCAAACTTTAAGGCGAGGACCGGTCTTAAAATAAATTCACTTTGCAAACTTAGAAGACTTTTAAAGTTTAAACTATTAATACTTTTAAGTTTTGAGTCAGCCGAGTAGTTTTACTTAGTATTCATCTGATGTCTGAACTAAATAATTTGTTACTTTAACATAAATGAATTATCATTTACAATTGAAAATTACGTCTTAAAAATTATCATATTATCTTAAAGTAGCAAACTAAAAACATAATAAACAAGTATGAAAATGTAACTACTGATAATTATTTTAAAAATGTTAAATATTTATGTACTCTGCATCGTCTCCTCATTCCTAAGGATCGTGACCTTTCCTGATCATCTCTCTAATGGTGTTTTTACATGCTTTTCGGTTTAGCCCGGCAACTTGATGGTGCCGACTGTCAATCGGATCGTCCAACGAGAGGTTTTCTTGGGAGAATTATCTTGGTGGGTTCCCGAGTTCTTCCAAGTCCAGTCTTTTAGAGGCGATTTAGTTCCTCACGGTTAGTGGTTCCCGCTGCGTCACAGTGGCGGAGTTTTCGCCCAATATTCGGCGTTAATATGTGCTTGGGTAGGTGTCATTCAGAGCACACCCTCCTCCTTTTTCATCCGGGCTTGGGACCTGCAACGGCGGAGTTAAGCTAATTTATGTACTGCAATTGATAAAAATGATACCTACATGTCCTCTCTACACTAGAAGAGCAAAAAAATATCTATGTATTCAGTTTTTGACAGTTATTTAAAAAGTTTGTATATTTCCTATATTAAATCAGACTAAGGGACACCCTTAGTGATTATTTAACAATATAAGAGGAAGACTCAGAGTGTTTTAAATGTATGCGAAATGAAAATAATATTCAATTACATGGTGTCAAGTCGAAATGTTCGCGAGACATTTTTATAATGCTCTCTCGAATTTCATCGCGACCGCAATTTCAATAAGATATAAGAGAATGTAATGAAATTCCCTCCGTTCAGTTTTGTTCGATTAGACTGACAATTTCTTATTTGGATTCCTATCAAATTTTTATTATATATTTCCTTATTACAATTGCGGAAAATGGAGCCCATCTTGGGTCGAACACTACACACTATACTACTACTACAATTTTTCGCCTGTGTTGCCATTATTTAAAAAAAAATGTTCGTGTTTGTTTACTTTGTTTTTCATCTTGTTTATCAGTATTTAGTGTTGAAATTATTCAGTAGTATAAATCTCTCTTTACAAAATAACTACTTTTAAAGAAAAAACATCAAGCTTATTTTTAGCATCTTAACTAACTTAGGTAGTTTGTTACAGATATCTTAAAGCTAAAACATTAAAATATCTTCAAAGAAATATTGCTTTATGTAATGTTAAAACTACGTAACAGCTACTAGCGTAGTATTATATTATCTATGGTAACAGTAATGCTATTGAATATGCTGCTTGCGAGCAAATTGAACTAGTATGACAACTAGGTCGTTTATTAACTTTGAAAGCAAATGGCTAAGTAACTAGTGAGTGACATAAAGACGTCTTTGCGTTGTTAAAAGAAGACACATTTTAACGTAGTTTTTAGCAGCATCAACACTTTAAAAGGTATTTAAAGTGACTCATAAATAGCAACTGAGTACTCGTCTATCAATTTTGAGTATTTATAAAAGGCGACAATATTTAATTGCATTTTAATGTAATACATACTTAAATATGAAATCCATTCGATTTACTTTACAATCAGGAATAGAGTCTTATCTTGTAATGAACATCGATGCAATTTAGATCATATTAAAATCTTACTTAGAAATGCATATATCTAAAATTAAAATGTTTAAATATACTTTTCTAATACCATTTTATAGCAAAGCATTCAGAAGACTTATGATTGCAAATCCAAATGAACGTAGAGACGGAGAATTTTATGTTCTAAATTAGAAAATTCTTTTGACGTCGGCATTAGTAGAGTTTCCAGGTGACTCTTTTTAAAAGAATTGCTACAATCTTTAATAACAGTTTCAATTATTTTCTTTATATTACTATATTCACTATTTAACTATTACTAGCGACCCTCACCGGAATTTGCACGGGTGCAAATCGGTATAATGTTTGCAATGTGAGCACTAAAAATGTGTTAATTTACGACATCATGTTAAAAACCTCTAAATTATCAGTGTTACTCTACTATATTTTGAATGTATGTATTATACATGAAAACCTTCCTTATGAATCACTCTATCTATTAAAAAAACCGAATCAAAATCCGTTGCGTAGTTTTAAGGATTCAAGCATATATAGGGACAAACATAAAAAGCGTTATTGTTTTATACTATGTAAGGATAAGTTTTAAATATAATGTAATAACTACTTATTTTAAATCAACTTACAAGAATTATTTACATTTGTTTTTAATATAAATAATGTATTTTTTAAAAGAGCAAAATAAGATCATATTTACTTATGTCTATACCGGGGGGTTACAAATTATGTGCGCTACAATGACGTTCAATATTTGACACGCGACAAGCACATGACTTTTCGAATGTCATTGTCAGTTTCATACATTATTGTATTCTATCAGCGATATCGCCAATCGAAAGATACTTTGGATAGCCACCCTGGACACGTACCATTACAATAACCTTAAAGTTAATGAATAGTAAAGAACTAACTATATATTTTATGTGATGATCAATGGCAGATATATAAAAGTTAATTTATATTATACCTTAGCAACAATATTGTCTGCAACCTCACTGTCGGGATGTAAGAATTATAGGGCAATAAATCATATAACCTTCATTATTTCAAAGAAGAAACCTTTTTCAGGTTACTTATTTTACTTACACACTTTATGTCGGATAAATTAAGTGAATGTTTCAATTCTCTCTTTTTATATTTGCAACCAATAACCACTTTCAGCTCCTTGGAATGGTTACTTAACCAACTCTTTAGTATATATTTGAAAAAACTGTATTTTTATAGTGACGGTTTTTTGCAAGAATTTAAATGGCAGAAA
Organism: Papilio dardanus tibullus; assembly: GCA_013186455.1. NCBI lineage: Eukaryota > Metazoa > Arthropoda > Insecta > Lepidoptera > Papilionidae > Papilio > Papilio dardanus. The sequence continues at coordinate 296,072 of QDHC01005706.1, read as the reverse complement.
TTCATAACAAAGTTATAAAAAATTTATGGTATTAAAAAAAATGTTAAAAGGATACACCAATTAAATTAAGTAACATCTTATTTTATTATCATTTATAGAATAAAAAAAGATAAAAATACTTACTGGTTTTCAAGAAAAAGTAATTGGAAGTTAAAATTGTATAATAATTTTATACCTCAACAATATAACTAGATAAAAATGTTACGAAATACTCTCATTTCTGATATTTAAAAAATATAAGACATGTCGACATAAGTAGGGCTGTATATTTTAGATAGAGAAATAACTTTGAATTTTGAATTGTAAAGGAAATAAAAAAATCATATAATTTCTCCAAAATTAGGATCATAATTATCAAATAGATATAATTTTATTTTTATATTAAAAAAGACTGTTAATTGACTAGAAACTTTTCCACGTCCATTTAAGCGCTCCATCATTTGGCATTCTTACGCAAGGATATTACCACAGTAGTAAAAAATACAAAAGCTTTTACAAGTATATTACCGTAATGGGGAGAGCAGGTATAAAACGAGAGGTTTAACAAACACTCTTTATAAAGAAAAAGTTTTTATAACATTAGGAAATATAATATTACAGTTGAAGTTAACTAAATAGTGCTTTGTTCCTATGCTTTTTAACTCATGAGTTCACTCAACTAGCTGTTGTTCGAGACTTCGTCCACGTGCAATTAAGAACTATAGACTACGTTACTCGGAGATAATGTAGCTTTCTAATAGTGAAAGAATTTTTGAAATCGGCCCAGTAGTTTTTGAGTTATTTCAATAAATACAAAAATATTTCCTTTTTATAATATTAGTATAGATTAAAATTTATTTCTAGAAAAGCTCATTTTATAAGTACTGATATTTTTTCATAGTTTTAAAGACTTATGCTTTAAGCATGTTTCGCTGATTTCAATTTAATTAAGTTTTTAAAGTTATCGTAGCGTAGACGCGAATGGCAGTGCACTATGAATATATAAAAATCAGCTTCTTAAAATATTAAACCATAAAGAAATTTTAAAGTTTAAAAGGAGAGTTTTTACTGTTCCATTATCATGCGTTTATGAATTTACAATACTCTCGAACCGCAGATACAGTTAAATGTTTTCGTACTTTTTCCTTATACTGGTATTATAAGCGTTTAGTTACACTGAATATAGTTACAACGAAAAGGCCAATAAAATTTATAAATTCGTAAATACAGCATATTTAGTTTCATCTATACTATTATTAACAGAGAAAATTTTTACTTTTGTACGTATCGAAATAACTCAAGAACTACTGGGCCGATTTTAAAAATTCTTACACCATTAGAAAGCTACATTATCCCCGAGTGACATAGATTTAATTTTTAATTCCACACCGATGAAGTCGCGAACAACAGCTAGTCTAATATACATGCAGATGAATTCATCTCATCTGTGTATAGATATAGAGTATATTATTCTAAACATTCATGAATCAGATGTACGATAAAAAACAGCTGAAGCTAAATGTGAGTCATTTTATAAATGGCCCAGACTGCCGTAACGAGAGTTATCTGCAATTCAAATATATTATTTACGATATTCGTTTTTATAGCTTCATTTGGACAAACAGTTTCAATTGTATAATAATAGCTGAACCCGGAATACGTTGAACCAAAGATTAAATAGCGTTAAAGGTCAAAGATTAAATATAAAAAGAGACGACAAAGACGAAGCGAAAAAGATATTATATTATCATAATTTCATGAAATTATTTTGAGTTAAACATATGTTATTGTATTAAATATATTTTAACATTAAGTAGGATAGTTGGTTGCTTTGTTTTTGTGTTCATACAAACACGAGCAAGATAAATGCCGTATAAATGTGGTCGTTAAGAAGAACGTTACGTATAAATGACAAGGCGTTCATATATCTAGTCTTTCTTTATTATACTAGTTTTTATATGAGCAATAAATTGCTCGAAATAATATTTTTGTTCGTGTGTTTGCGATTACCTAACTAAGGTAATCCTTTTTTTATTAATTATAAACTAGCGCTTGGCCACGATCCCACCTGCTGATAGGTGGAGATGCGGTCGAAAGGTTTTACACGCTAGCTTATTAAATGCCTATTCACCCTACTCTTGAAGGCACCCACGTTATAGTTGGACGGAAACACTGAATCCGGCAAACTTATTCCACTCCATAGCCGTGCGCACGAGAAACGATGTTTCGAATCGCTTCGTTCGTAACCGCGGCACATCAACTATAAGGGTGGAGACCATCTGTACGTCTAAACGTCCGATAGTAAAAAGGGGATGGAGGAATAATTTCGTGCAATTCCTGCGCACCAAAATGCAACCTGTAAAACACTGAGCTCGAGACTGATGAAATCCTACTAATATTATAAATGTGAAGATTCAGATGGATATTTGCTAGAACGTATCTTCAAAATGTCTTAACGGATTTGCATGGGCAAGACGTAGAACAAAGTCTAAAACGACAAAGGCTACTTATTAAGTTATTTTAATTTCGATCCAACGAAGACGCGGGAAAAAAGATGTAGTTTACATCTGTTTTAAGCGATTTTGCTAAAATAATGTGCTACTCTATTCGTAAGTAGTCGTATTCTTTCTTCAAAGCTGTCACGCTTTGTGTGTTATCAAAAACTAACTCTCGTTAAATAAACCGTTGCTTGGCGTTCACGTGTACGTATAATAGAGATTTTACAATATGGAACTCAGTGAGAAAATCAATACACGAGGCCATTGATAGTATCACTACTAAAATTGAGGTATATCGAGCGTTGACGAGTTATTGAAAAGGATTATGTAAGGTCGTTTATACACCTGTATGTAGGGTGACAGTAGGTAAATGGTGTAATTAGTAAGCTTGATATTATACCCTTCCTTTGTACTTAAATAGTAGTGTAGTAGTTTAATTCGATCTATGATGGGCTCCATTTTTCCACAACTCCAGGACTAGCGCGTATGTTGCATGACTTCACACGTATCTTTGAATTTCTTCGCCGATATGTGCTGGTTGCATCACGATGTTTTCCTTCACCGTAAGAGGGTCAGGTAAATATGTACATATGAAAATCGCAAATAGAAAAACATATTGGTACATGGCAGGATTCGTACTCGGAACCTGCAGTTTACTAGTCAAGAGCTAAACCCCTGCGCCACCGACGCTCTAATAAAAAATAGTCACTTTATAATATAAAAAAAAGTAAGTCATTAAGTTATAAAATATGCTTAGCACCTCTGTCTCCTATGTTTTCACCAAATGATAGAGCCTTTTATATCTAAGGATATGTCTTAGATAATCAATTTTTAAGACTTCTGTAAATTAGACATACGTCTATCATGAATACGTAAGGACAGGTAAACCGTGCGAAGTCAGAAAGCTATGCTAGTATACGATGTATGAAACAGTTAACTAGCTTACTAACAAACTAAAATGCATTATCCTTTAGGTAACCAAACCATTCCAGCATAGGTCGAGTGTTTGTATTCTCGGAAGTAGATGATTTTCCAGTGAGTTCCAAGAGCGATAGCTGAAAACGTAAAACCATTACGATATGAAACGTATAACTAGACCTCAATTCTATTTCATGCTAACTAAAACTACGAAAATGTCAAATATTTATCCGGATCAGTTTACTGCAAGGTCTTATACTAAAATAATTAACTAAGATCCTATGGTTAGCAGACTTACGGCATATCAGCTTGATCAGCTGAAATCCTTAATAGAATTAGGAATAACCGAGTATGAAATGAGTGACGTCATCAGGAAACAAATGCCAGTTTAGAAGCAGGTCTCCAATTAGACTTGTCGACTAGTAGACAAATTATTGTTAAAGGTTCGTGTACTATCTATTGAAAATGTTTTTGATCCAGAAATACTAAAGTACGTAAAAAAGAATGATTGTACTATATCCTAGTAATCTCAAGTAATATTTTCGATGCGTATGATTGATGAGATATTACTATTGTATACATAGTAAAACACGAACGATCTTAATCCTTGGAAAAAAACCCTTATGATGGATTGCGGGATTGCTAACGTAGCTCACACATGTACACGACGACATTCCATTATCGAAACACACGTGAAAATACTTTGGCATCTCTCTCATTATATTCAAAAAAATAGAGACAAAAATATGCTCTAATACAGTGGAATTTAAAACGAAAACGTGGCAAACTTAATTTCGGTTTCATATCCTAGGTTCATCACAAATGCAATTCAATATGGTACTACGCGATACTATGTGATATTATGTGATACTGTGATACTGCTTGATACTATGTGATGTTACGTGATACTACGTGATACTGCTTGATACTATGTGATATTACGTGATACTATGTGATACAGCTTGATACTATGGGATTTTACGTGATACTATGTGATACTGCTTGATACTATGTGATATTAAGTAATACCAAAACCAATAATTTTCCGGTAATTAAATGTATCCAAGATATTTTAACGCATAAGTGCTGTGCTATGTAAGATTTATTATAATACACAACTTGATGGATGGCAGTCGGCCGTATATTTTGTCGTACCGTAAAAAATTTCAATCAAAGTTTTTCCGACAAATAATTGTAGGCTTTCTAATATTTAAGCTACAGTTCCACTGCGGGTCTTTTAAGTGACGTTAATAACTCATAATTACGAGGTGAGGAATGAGCGTTTGCCACCACTTTTAACAGAAATAACACAGGTAAGCTTTTTAATATCGTGTTTAGTTAACATATTAATGGTTTCTACAATATTTTGTTTATTTCTTTTATTTTATTCGTTAAAACGTTTCGAAGTTTCCGTTTGCCTAATTGAATTCTTTGTGGTTAGTTATCGCGCTATCACGATACGCTTAAATTTTCTCACGTTATATTTCTTTTAATTATAAGCTTTTATTTGACCTTAATTCCACACGATGTTAAAAACTTAAAGCCTTGTACGCAACAAGACAGTATTTTAGTCGAGTAGCAAGTAGCAAGTATCCGAGATGGAGAAAGAATTTTTAATTATAGATAAGTGTTAATTAACTTTTTTTATCCATCTAATTTAACTTATTAACCTTTTAGTGTAGAATTGTTTTGTTTTAAACTTTATTATTCCTCTATAAATAATACACGAACGTATCAAATTGATTCCCGCCGAATATTAAGTGATAGAGGTGCTCGTATCAAAGTGGTTAGTATCACGGAATACGCGTCGCGCGCACGCCGTAGCGGCCAGTCTTCGCGTAGACGCGTAGCAAGCGCACGTCCGCTACGTCCGTTCGCGCTACGATACGTAGCAAAGTAAAATGTTTCAACCATATTACACGTACGGTTTTTAAATTCGCTTATAATTTTTATGGTGAAAATATATGTGTATGTTATTAGGAGTGATTAAGTAAATATTTTAAGCCTGTAAAAAATATAAATAAATATGCATAAATATTTAAGTGTTGTGGTTAAAATAACTATATTTCTTCTAACACTGCAAGGTAAAGTTACTTATAATTAATAATTAATTCGATATGTTTTGTTCCTTTATCCTGACGATTTATATAGTGTAAATAGTATTTACTTTAGACTGTGAATAGGGAAACATTTTACAAATTAAATAAGTCATTTGTTTTAATTTTAATAGTGCTTAGGTCATTGATGTTAAGATTCTTTGTAATAATTTCTTTACGTTTACATTTCAATCAGTAATTATATATTATTATGTAACAGAAAATATTAAGTTTTAATTTATTTGTAACACTTTATTATATTTGATTATTGTAATAACAAAATTATAGATATTTTTATTTAGAGGTTATATTTTGCAGTTATCTGCACTTTTATGCGTAGTGAATAGATGCGTTTTTTTGCTTTATCATATTATCTCTTACTAAAAATTAAAAAGTTTATTTTTTCACAAAGACTAATTGTAAATATATCGAACGGTAATTAAAGCGTTTCAGAAGAAAAAAATATAAAATTTCGTATCGTTGAATTGTAGACTTTGTTCTTTACAAAGCTTTGAAATTAACAATGAAAAAAGAAACACAAACAAAACTGAGATTCAAATACCCTTTGGCGATTAATTAATCGCCTCGTTGAGTTCACTTTGAGAACGCATGATGTATGGAACACGATCACGTAATGTGAAGAAGTTTGAATTTTTACATAATGTTAGTTAAATAAGCTAGCTGAGAGCATCGGTGGCTTAGGAATTTAGCTCTTGACTGGTAAACTGCAGGTCCCGAGTTCGAATCCCGCCATGTACCAATGTGTTTTTCGATTTTCATATGTACATATTTACTCGACGCTCTTAGGTGAAGGAAAACATCGTGATGCAACCCTGCACATATCGGCGAAGAAATTCAAAGATATGTGTATTCACACAAAATACGCGCTAGTGGTGAAGTTGCTGAAAATGGAGCCCATGATGGGTCGAATCTTACCTTAAGCTAGCTGGTTAATAAACGACAATTAAAAAAAAAATATTCAAAACGTTTCAAAATATTACGTTTGTTATCGAGGAAAGATTTTAACATCGAAAATCATCTCAGCTCACAAGTAAAAAAATACAAAAAACTAGGTGACCCCGTGAATTTATTACATAGATATGTACTAAAGTGCTAAGTTGATATACATACTAGTTGTCACCTGCGACATCGTCTGCGAGCTATTATTAAATACTTAATATGTTCCAAACATCCCGATCCTTTCATTTCTTCCTGAGTATATCAGAGTTTAGGTTCCAATGCAGGTTTGCGATCACCAATGAACTGGATTGTGATGACATACAATAATAACTTTAATTACTTTGATCACATTTGTACAACACATACATTATAATTTATAACATAACACATATATTATCTTCTCAATATAATAAAAACCTTTAAATTGTACTACTATTCTAACAATTAGCAAAATTATACAACATATTAAGAACTTTGTGACAAACGTATATACTTACTGTTTCTTTTACAAAGTTTGTACATATAGCATGTAGTTTGTTATTTTGCCTTAATAAATAAAAAAAAAGTTAAAGTGATAACAAACATCCGTATATCAAAACATTCGTGCTTATAATACTATTAAGATACATTTAAGTAAATCTTCCATGATAAGAATCTTAACCTCTGTATATAAATACTTTAAAACAACATTTATAAAGATAAAAGTAATTGTGTTGTGACCCAGGGTTCACGCAGATTACAGATATGTTATTTTGCACGAACCCTACGTACATCTCGTGTCTCCCCACACAATTGTACAGCAAACTTTTGTTATGACTTTACATCAAATAAATTAAATTAATGTTGTAACAAATTAATATAAATATCTCACTAAATACTGTTCGACTGTGCAGTTCAATTTGACGTGTATACGTCAGTTTGAACTGTACAGTTCTCAGTTTGGCCTACACATGTCAGTTTTAACTGCCCAGTCGAATTGTACAGTTAAAATTGAGCGTCTGTAGCCGGCTTAATGCGAGTAAGTAAGTAAGATCTTCTTTCTTGCTTTCTTTCTTAGAAGGAAAGATTTCGACAAAAATTTGTAAAAATTTAAAGCGGTCTGTTACTTAATCTCTAACTTAATAATACGTATTTCGACCCATGATGGGCTCCATTTTCCGTAACTCCACGACTACGGCGTATTTTGCGAGACTTCATACATATCTTTGAATTTCTTCGTCGATATGTGCAGGCATCACGATGTTATCCTATCATAATATTAGAGTAAGAATAATTTAAAAAGTAGAATAAATATTTTATCAGACAGTTATTCTCTATTGAGTCGTACTAGGCTCGTAATAGCGTAAGTTTCTCAACAATGATCTATAAGTACTTTCTTTGTTTGAAGTTTTCCTATTCTTTTATTCATGGAATAACATCAATGCTATCGTTTTTTTTCCCGTTGCTAAATAACATCGGCGCTCGACAAAAAGCAATAAGGTTGTCGGAAAAAATACAAAGTCACAGACTATGTTAGCGATTCCTTCGGTTGTCTTAAGGATTTCTTTGTGTCTTCGAGTGGCTTCAGTATTCTAGGACATCGTTACTTTTTAATGGCACTACATTTATTTCTTTTACTTCAATAAGTTTATGATACGGTGAAGGTTTTTATAACCCAATTTGTTTATATAAACAATACTAATATTATAAAAGTGAAACTTTGTATTTTTGCATGTATTGAAATAACTCAAGAACTACTGGGCCGATTTCAAAAATTCTTCCACCATTAGAAAGCTACATTATCTCCGAGTAACATAGGCTATATTTTTAATTACACGCGGACGGAGTCGCGTACAACAGCTAGTAAACAATATTTTTGTTACTTTGCAATTCGCACACTGAGATTGATAAGGCAATGTTAGAGTTGCATTTGCAAAAGGTCTGTATTGGCTCGCGAAAAAGTTAAAATAAATTTGTAGAATGCTGAATTCGAAGTCAAAAATATACAAACCTTTCGGGTTTAAATACATGTGAAAAATATTTAGTTCGTTTCGATGCTACATGACTTTTTTTCAATACAAATCGATTGATACCGCTTTTTTAAATTAACCAACGCAGTTTAGGCTATAAGTCAAAGTCACAAAATATTTTCATACAATTTGTATGCATGTTCGTATGAAATAATACACTTATCATTCGAAAAAAATCTAAAACTTCGTAAATATAAAATTGTACTAAATAAAATTTCATTTTTCATCCAATTGCTAAATCCTTATGCCTTTAATTAATTTGTTTATAGAGAATTGAACGTCCGAGTAATAACTTATTCAAAACGGACCTTATTAAATAATACCAGTATTTAATCTTATCTTAAATATATTAATTTACTCGAGGCAGCTGTTCTGTAATGGTTTTAACAGATAATTTACTTTCTCAAATCCGTATCATGGAGAATAAGACATTACTTTTTCGTAGACCCTTTCCTCGTCTTGAAAATGAAGCCGGCCTGTGTCAAAGTAGTCGTTTAATTTTGAAAATGCTCGTAAAGACGTAATAGAGTTGGTACAGTATTTTTTCACAGTATTACAGAGATGCTAACGAATCGTAAAAATTATAATGAATTACTTTTTTCTGACAATTTTTCGTAGAGACCATTTGTTAGCGTGTAGATACAGTTTGACTGTTTTGAAAGAGGAGGTGTCGTTCAGTTCATATTTTTCAATTTATCACAAGTCACAACGTTATGGTAATATAGTATTATTTGTGTAATTTAATTAACTATAATTATTATCTTCTGTCAGCTTGAAACTAAATAAGTCTGCATTCACACAGACGATTTTTTAATGCCTTCGCGCATTTAGATCGCTATAAAATGACTCGTGTTACGTTCGTCCAGCGCTTAAAATCCAACGCTGTGCTATAAAAATGTAAAAATTGTATTACTACGCTTTTTTTAGCGTGCGTTGAAAAAGCGCCCGTGTGAATGCGGCCTGAGACGTTTCAGGCGGTATCTCTAACAAATAGATAGTATTTATTTCTAAAAAAAAAAACAAATAAACCACAAAAGCGAATGCAACAGTCACGGAGAGAACTTATGTGCTTATTTAATTCCTCGCTAACTCGTATTTCCCCACTAATTGCCTATTAACCAGCTTTCATATGTGTTCATAAAGTTAGCTATTTAAATAAAATAACTGTTCTTTCTCTTCGAAATGTATTTTATCATTTTAATTTAAAAAAATATTTTGTTTTTTTCTCGTCTAACATAACCATTTAACAAACAAACATACGTACAATATGTTCAATTGAGACCAAAAGTAAAGCCCCTCAGCAACCGATCTATGAAGCGTTATAGTAAAATATTATTTATTACTCTACCAGGAACGCTGTGCCTGAGGAACGTCCACTTGGCGGTGCCGGAGTCCGTGGAGCGTGGCTCGAGGGTGGAGATGAAATGCCTCTATGATTTAGAGCAAGAGGTCTTGTATACAGTCAAGTGGTACAGAGGGGATCGAGAGTTCTGCCGATATTCGCCGCGGGATGTACCTCCCTTAAAGATATTCAGAATTCCCGGCATTGAAGTTGACGTGAGTATCTACGTGAACAAGTATACATATTACAATATAATAGTTTGTACACTTTATAAACGTAATAGTGAAATTCCAATCCCGTGGTTCTTGACACATATTATTTTCTCTGTCTTTTCAAAGGAAAATGAAAGAGATAATATTGTAACAAATGCCACGATAGTTGAAACCTACTCTCTCTGATGTCACGTTTTTTTAAATGTTAGCTCATCTCTGAAATTGATATTTCTGGTAACTATTATAAGTAATCCAGAAGCATGTCCTAGGCTATGTTAAATGTAAACGGACTCTCAAAGAGATAGCGCTATATTTTTAAAGTTAAAATTGTTAATTTTGTTTGAGCGTAAAAAAACGAACTTTATTTTAAAGCGAATTTCAAAACACCTTGAAGTTAGTCCTAAATAAACAGCAATTCCGTAAAATATTAGCTTTGTCAATCTAACGTCCTTAAAATGAAAGATGTGTTTTTATAATAATTATATCAAAAAAATTCCACTCCAATTTACGCTTATAATAACATTATCTTTATAATTTAATTTGACAAGGATTCTGTTTATCTTAGAAGGATAGTCAACTGAGATTATAATTAGACTAGGGCATATTCGTTATACGAGAATTTCCCTACTGATTATAAAATATCAAATTAATAAATTAAATTGTGAACTAATTTATTTGCTATCTAATGTTAAGTAACCAAATAAAATTATTTTTAGTAGCTAGGAAAAGACTGTTAAAACGGATAATATATTAAAAAATAAGCATTTTCTTAAATACATGCGTCGTCAAAGATTTGTCAAAATACGTTGTCAGTTATATTATTTCTAGTAAAAATATAAACTGTCGGAGATCATAATTAATTGGTGACATAGTTTGGCATCTGAATATTATCTTTAACTTAAGTGTCACGGATATATCATCTATATTAAAGACGTGAATTTGCATTATCTTCATACCAAAGCTTAAGGGAATACACGGAGAGTCACTTACAAGTTTGAAGGACCCTTAAGTTCAATTATATTACTTAAAGTCTTACCTTATTACTTCCAAGTCCTTGACCGTAACTTACCGTAGCTTAGTTATGTTTACCTTGACGATTTAACTTAAGTATGCACGCTATAAGCTCGTATTCACACGGGCGATTTTTCAACGCGCGTTAAAAAGCGTTGAGATAGAACAAATGAATTTCCATGTATCTGTTCAGATGGGGCTTTTAAACCACAATCCTGGAGTGTTGCATTTTGAGCGCTGGATAAATGAAATAAGGTTCATTTTAACGTGTTCGTAATAATGACAGCGTTAAAAAAACGTTAACACCGACGTTAAAAAAGCGTCCGTGTGAATGCAGGCTTAAGGTATACGCAACATTCGCGAATATTGAATTTTTAACACGTATTTTTAAAACGTAACTAATATAATAATTGTTAAAGGTTAAAGGATGAACTCCATTTTGTGCAAATCCACGACTAGCGCGTATTTTGCGTGAATACACATTTCTTTGAATTTCTTCGCCGATATGTGCAGGTTGCATCACGATGTTTTCCTTCACCTAAGAGCGTCGGGTAACTATGTACATATGAACATCGAAAAACACATTGGTACATGGCCGGATTCAAACTCGGGACCTGCAGTTTACAAGTCAACAGCTAAACCCCTGAGCAACCGACGCTCTTAAACTAATATAATACCTAAAATGTATACGACAGTTTAGAAAAAATAGGTATACTTCACCTATAGTACGAATATCTAAATTGCATTAAAAATGACATTGAAACTTACTTTTGCAAAACTATTTTACTCCCGCGAGATTTTCCTTTCAATATGATCTATAAATTAGTTTTAAAATAAGTACCTACATAACATTTTAAGGTATGCAGAAATATCACATCATATTATCTTCACTTTAACTTTCACAAAATAAAGTTGAAAACGATAATTTACTTGCTCTTACGTCGTAAATTGAGGTTATGTAATAATTTGCTCGTGGAAATTCCAAGGCACTCCGCATTCCCCCAACGTTTTGATGACATGCAGAAATTTAACGATCCCATCGAATGATACATCGCTAATACAAATATAAGCTCCTACGAACTGGGATAATTCTAAAATCAATAGCGATTGAAATACGCTATCATCTGAGAATATTTAGCAAACGACAAAAATTATGTGTTTCAGTACATAATCTATACTACAATAATATTATAAAGAGGAAAACTTTTGTATTTTAGATTTTTAGTATATTTGTATATTTAAGTAACTCAAGAACTACTGGGCCGATTTCAAAAATTCTTTCACTATTAGAAAGCTACTTTATCCCCGAGTAACATAAATAAATGTATAAAGTGGTGTATTTTTATCAGAGGTGAAATCTTATATAGATACTCTGCTTTCTGGTGGGAAGACAGAGTTAAGTGCGATTTTGTCCACTAAAACCCCCTCGATAGCCAATCTCAGGCCAACTTACCGACGCGGGGTGCATCAATGCAATCAGTGTGTTACGGTCACGGTAAAATTTATGGCTTAAATGCCCGCCGTGTAACGTCAGAAAGTTCTGTTATCAAACTTCTAGTGTTATATTCACCCATTTTTTTTAATTATTCTTATCTATACTAATATTATAAAGAGAGAAACTTTGTATTATTGTATGTATTGATATAACTCAAGAACTACTGGTTCGATTTCAAAAATTCTTTCACCGTTAGAAAGCTACTTTATCCCCGAGTAATATGGGCTATAATTTTTAATTCCACGCTGACGAAGTGGCGAACAACAGCTATTATAAAATAAGAGAAGACTGTAACACATTATATGAGAAATACGAGGTTCTTAGATTGCATTACTATACATGGTTACAATGGTATAAACTTTGAAAACGAGTTCACAAATTCTAGAGAATAGGAATAGGTCTAATTAAATTACTAGAAATCGTTATCACTGTGAACTGTTCGCTCGCTTTTCGAACACTCTCTGTGGTTTTTGGAAACTATAATTGGATATTCTCAACTAGAATTGGAATTTGTCTCTACGTTTGTGGTAAATACTTGTGATAGTCCCTCAGAGATTAAAAAATTCAGCAGCATTTATATGAAATTGAAAGCTTATTCCCTATAAAGAATTTTTAACAAGCGACGAGCCTCTACTTGGCACCATTGCATTGCCGACATTGGAGTCATATCGAGATAAGAAATATACTATTTTTAGTCTATTTAATAATACAACAATCCAAGTTACTGTACGATTACAATCTTTATCTAACACTTATACTGAAACTAGCTGTCGACCGCTAGTACGTCTACGCGAAATTAAAATAAATGTTAAGTAGTTTTTGTGGTCTTCGAGACCGCTCTACATCTGGGCAAAATTTCATCAACTTCCTTTTAACGTTCAGAGAGTCAAACAAACATCGATCCATCGAAATGCATTTATGTTAGTACTAGCGACCCGCCCCGGCTTCGCACGGGTGCAAATCGGTATAATGCTGATACTAAATACTGCGGCGTTTGCAAGGTAAGCGCTAAAATGTGTTAATTTACGACATCATATAAAAATATCTAAATTATCAGTGTTACTCTACTATATTGTGAATGTATTATACACGAAAACCTACCTTATGAATCACTCTATCACTTAAAACCGCATCAAAATCCATTGCGTAGTTTTAAAGATTCAAGCATATATAGGGACAAACATGAAAAGCGTTATTGTTTTATACTACGTAAGGTAAGGATGATAAAAAACGTATCATAAACTAACATTGTCATTTAAGTAAACTTTGTTTTAAATTAAGAAGATGTTTTCGTTAGTTAGGGTAAATAATTCTATATTATCGTGAGCGGTCGTCTCGAAGGCAGGATAGGGCCGGAGGGAGCAACTTGTTTTAATAAAGATATAATATGTCCGATAGGATTAGTTACGGTCCAATTAGACTTAGATTATTAAGCTCCCTTGATTTAAAATAAGATGTTTCTTAATATAATTCGACACCTAAAACTTTGTAAATGTTTAAAAGATTTTTAATATATAATTATACAATACTTTCTATTTTATTCGTTGTGTGTTAAGGCTACAGACGTTAAGTTTTTTAATAGTAGAGTTTGAACTGTGCAGTTAAAACTGAACGTCTGCAACTGGCTTAACCTATATTGTTGATAAATATTCTCGTTTGGCCATGGCATAAGGTCAAAATAATCACAACTACATGATGATTAATACGGTCGGATGGTGAAAGGACAATAAGGGCTACCCAAGGTATCTTTCGATTGGCGATATCGATGATGGAATCGACAAAAATGTATGAAACTGACAATGACATTTGATAAGTTACGTGCTTGTCACGTGTGAGATATCGAACGTTATTGTCAGTTCCATACATTTTTGATGTTCGCTTCGCTTTGTAGCGTATGTATTTTCCGTAAATGTGTAAAATCCGAATTTCATAATTTTACATTTGTTGTTTATTATACAAGAAGGGGGCAAACGAGAAGTAGATCAACTAAATTAATAGGTCTGACGCCCACGGACATCTACATTGCCAGAGGAACCACAAATGTGTTGCCGGCTTTTGAGGGAGGAGTACGCTCTTTTCTGTATATCATTATTACGCCAATAGTTTGCTACATTTTTGTAATTAAGTCTGTGTTTCGTCATAAAATCCTTTGTTATTTGAGGAGCTCCCCGCATGAAATAAATCCCTTGAACTCGTAAACCACACTTGGTAGTGTAGTTTCATTAACTGTAACGTAATTTCTTGTTCGCTCGTCGGTTTATAACTCTTTTAACTATTGTTAAATGTAAAAAGAATTTAATGCTAAATAATAAACAATCATAATAACCACCACCAGATAAAGCGTTGAACGGATTTGGATAGTATTTAAGTCTAGTAGCAAGTAATTTAGTTTCTGAACGTGTCCGAACAGCAACATTTTTGTAGAGTCATCGACTAATCTAGTAAATCTTTTGTTCGGATGCTTGCTACTTGCTACTCGACTAAAATACTATCCTAATGCGAACAAGACTCAAGGGGCGACAAAGCTATAGTCAACCACACTGGCCTAGTGCGGGTCAACTTCACACATATCTTTGAATTTCTTCGACGATATTTGCAGACGTCATGACGATGTATTAGAATAAGATATCATACAGTAAAATATCAGTAAGAAAAACATGCATAAAAGCTATATTATGTAATTTAGTAATGTTTGTTCAAACAATTCAAATGAATTTTCACTATAATGGGTAGGAAATAAACTTCCTCGACTACATCAATAATTTATTTCAGCTAAGCACTCTTAAAATGGTTATTCTCTCAACTTACGCAACTAAATATCTTTTGTGGTCTCATAAAGTGGGGGCTTACATTTTCCATTACTTGCGGAAGTAGACGACGGTTACGGACCCGGACAAAAGATCCCAACATTTATGTATTTGCATAAGGAACAAAAACAAAATTATACCTTCTATTTTTTTAACCTTATATCATTTCAAACATGAATTTTCGTTTATACGCTTGAATTTATAATTATTTTAATAATATATTTCTATTATAAACTGGCGACCCGCCCCGGCTTCGCACGGGTGCAATTGTTATAAGTATGGCTGTACTAATTAACGTTTATTGTTATACTGTAGTGTATTCAGTATTAGCATTGTACCCGGGCGAAGCCGGGGCGGGTGGCTAGTGTATTATACATAAAAACCTTCCTTATTAATCACTCTATCTATTAAAAAAAACCGCATCAAAATCCGTTGTGTAGTTTTAAAGATTTAAGCATATATAGCGACAAACTAAAAGCGTTATTGTTTTATATACTCGTAGTGCTATGATTCAGTAATTTTGTCAAAATGACTATAATTATCGCGAATGTGTATATATTTACCCGACGCTCTTACGATGAAGGAAAACATCGTGATACAACCCGCACATATCGGCGAAGAAATTCAAAAGATACGTGTGAAGTCACGCAAAATACGCGCTAGTCGTGGAGTTGCGGGAAATGGAGCCCATCATGGGTCGAACTACTAGTACTACTAATTATCGGGAATAGAAAAAGTATGATTTATGTTGTTTTTAAGTTATGATACACATTTTGTTATTTTTAAAATGTAATTTTTTATTAATAGCATAATTAAAACATTTTATAACACAATGAAGCGGTAGAAATGTATCACGCAAAACATAGTTATTAGATATTATTAAGCGTCCATTCCAAAGTACTATCTCGTTGATTTATGAAGTCCTGGTGTATGCATTATCCACTTAAAAGTTAAATTAAAATAGCTATTTGTTTTTTTTCACCTTTTGTTTCACGGAATGCTAGGTTTAACTATATATCAACAATACGTAGTATAAGAACTTCCTTTTTTGTATATAATACAAAGTGGAAAACGAGCACGTGGACACCAGGATTCGCTGCAAAAATCCGAAACGACCACTGCTCATAGACATCTGGAACTGCAGATGCGTTGCCTACCCTTAATCTACGGAGGAGGAGACGCATAGCAAAAGTGTTATCCTCTTGCTGTGCGTCTCATACCCTTGCCAATCCACCTCCCCTTCCCATCATTTCCTTAAAATGATAGGAAGAGAAGGTAGACTAAAATTAGGCCTCCTGCACCACACTCGTGAAACGAAACACAGAATAGCTTCCATTTCACGCCTTTTTTTATTCTACTCTGTCACTGTTCCAGATTTTTAAATGAAAATTTTACTATAATAAGGTAAACGTTGTCACTTTTAGAACGAATTGAGCGACCAGCAGTTAAGGTTAAACTCTACGGGTCTTTAGTAACTATTGCCTACCCAGAATTGTATATAAAAATAAATAACAAAATACTTACTAAAAGTCACCCCTTATGAATGTAAAGATTCATAATAACCTGATTGATGACTCAGGTGTAATAATAAACACTTAGGCTAAGATTTTATTTCCATTAAGATTTGCATACGATTATCGGACAGCGATCACATTATAGTCGTATTATGGCTACGATTAAATAAAGTTTCAGAAAAGTAAAAGCACTTTTCTCCCGTTCTAGATAACATATCTAGACAGCTGAAGCATCTAACATAAAATAATATCAAAAAATAGAACAGAACATTCTTGTGAAATATACTAAAGCATTTTTTATGAAACAAAAGCGTGGGCACACCTTACATGGATTATGAAATAGCAGCCTCATTTCAATTAATTGGAGAAATCATGACACAAAATACTGTGTTAAATATAAGTGAGATTGACAAGCACCTATTACAACACGAATTTAAAAACCCAACCCAACAACGTATCTAGATTTTATTAATTGAAATAGAATTACAAACTACAATATTATTTTAATTTAGCACAAGTTTATGTATTATAGTAACCTAGCGACCCACCCCGGCATCGCACGGGTGCAAACTTTAAACTGACTAAATAAACTTCAATTACGTTAGAAACTTGGGCCAGCGCAGACGATTATTTGGTTTCAATTTATTGTGAAAATCCTATTGTATTCGGACACTAATTGCAAGTGATACTTTATTTTAACAATGTATTTCTATCAAATAAATGAAAATAAAGTAAACTTACCGTTAATGGACTTTAGAAATATGTTATTATGGTAGATAAATGTATATTACAAGTCTCTAAGTTTTAAAAGCGTAATTTCTTCAACATTTGTAATAAAAAAACAGTTACACATATCGATATACATAGTCGCATGTAAGTATATAGTCACACGTGACGTACTATACACAGTCTAACCTCGATAAGCGAGAACTGTATTAGTGAGAAACGTCTATAAACGAGAGTCACTGTATGGTCCTGAGAGACGATTTCCATAAGCGAGAAATTCGGATTAGAAAGAAACCTCCATAAGGTAGGCAAATATTGCGGTCGACTGTATTAAGACGAAACATTTTATTTTTGTATGTATTGAAATAAGTAATAAAGCTATTCAGCTGATTTCAAACACCTATTGCATATAACATAGTCTATAATTTTAATTTCGGGCGGGCGATGTCGGAAGCAACAGCTAGTATGTGTTACTCTGTTAACAGCGGGAGGCGACGGACGCTCAGCGGCTGTCAATACAGGCGGCGACGCGCACGGCCAACGGGCGGTACACGTGCGAGGTGTCCGCGGACGCACCCTCGTTCCAGACCGCGCAAGTACACGCGCACATGTATGTCGTCGGTGAGTATACCTACAAGATTATAAAGCAGTGGGTCTTCTGACCCAATACATTATAAAGCAGTGGGTCTTCTGACCCAATACATTATAAAGCAGTATGTCTTCTGACCCAATACATTATAAAGCAGTGGGTCTTCTGACCCAATACATTATAAAGCAGTGGGTCTTCTGACCCAATACATTATAAAGCAGTGGGTGTTCTGACCCTATACATTCAAAATCAGGGTCAAAAGACTTTCAATCAGAATCATAGCAGTACATATAACTGTTTTACTCGTGTGTGTAGTGTAGCTTAAGTGTATTTAAAACTTGATTTTACAATAGGCTTTTCTTGTATCTTTATACATGTTTTACAATGTAGGAATATATTTTAAGCCCCCTTTAGGATATAACATTGAATAGAAATCTTGCACACGTTTTAAGGACCAGTTATTTTAGAATTTTAATGACAATTAACTTTCATTTTTGTTTCCAAATTTCTTTTAAATAATTTCTTAAAGAAACAATCTAGAAGAAACAAGTAACAATTTTTCTTTTATTTTTCTTGCGTCGGGTCGCGGGGAGTTATTATTTCTTCTTTGTCGTTGTACGAAATTGACGGGTTTACCCGTGCAAATTGACGTTGCAGTGCCACACAAATTCCGTGAGCACCTATTCCGAAATTGTTTCATTCAACTTTATGTCAAAGAATGCGTTGAACGTTCATTTGCTAGTTTTGTGCGTGAACGTTAATAGATTGTGTGGTTTTTGGGGGTGCGGTGCCCCCGCCAAATCTATTTTAGTAAGGAAAATATTCGTGGAATGGATAAAGGGTATTTTTATACCATATACCTATGCGATCGATACTCTACTGTGGTAACTAGATAAAAAGTTTAACGTGTGGGATGAGAAGTTGCCTAGGTAAAGCTTATGTCTATGAATTTGGTATTTTTGTGATATCCACAAGTAACTGAGCTTTAAGGACAGTGGCAGATTAACCAATAAGCTGAGAAAACTGAAGCCTAGTGGTGGCAGATTTTGGGGGATTGTAAATTTGCCCATTATTTTTTATTTCTTACCTTATGGATTTATTAGACGAAGTTAGTGGAAAAAACGGAGACTTTTCTTCGGCGTAAGCCCGGTTTTTGTTCGTTTGGTTACAGAAATATAAAATAAACAATTACCTAAATGTTCCTTGATTTGCGATTAAAGGTTTATCTTATAAGAAATATACGGTTGAGTTCTTTTCTCCGTGTAGCGTATCGAAATGGAGAGGTCAGAAGGGGCGGTAAAATTTGTACAGCATATGCGCGGCAAATGTGGGAATCCGCCACTGATTAAGAATTATAAGTGACCAGTACAACACGAACACGTTGAAGTTAACTCTACATAAAGGACTATCCCTAGTACTTTAATTTATTATATTAGATTGGATTATATTTCTTGATATATTTTTATAAGTTTGTAGAATATCAATACGTGGCTTCAGTTTTACTGGCAACGATCCATTACAATCTTCTGAGATTGCAGGCGCCTCTAGCTGTAGAACTGTTTCTTGGATATGCACCAAATCTTTATAAATCACTGCACGAATTTTTCAAGACTTGAAAGTAAATAAAGTTTGTTTTACACATTTATAACACTAACTAAATAACGATTTATTATGATAAATGGCTAAATAAAGTATTATAAAGCGTAAACAGATATTAAGAAATACGGATGTGAAGTGGAGGTTTTTTGTATTAATTTGTCTGACGAGTGAAATATCAGGGGCGTGTTGAAAAGAAACAGTAAATTGGGGTGCAGTTGAGGGATTTTAGGGGACACTAAGTGTCTCCTGGAAATATTACAGATGGACCTATAGTGACGTCTTCTGAATAGTTACATCTGTAGGATTTCCCAATGCAAAGTAAACCATGAATTTCCTTCGTGTCCTTTGGGGTTGGTACGTTATTTTAATATAGGGTATTTTTTATTAGTGGATATTATTTTTGTTACAGATTTACCTAAATCCGGTCCAGAGATGCAAGGCTTGAATCAATATTACAGAGCTGGGATGAAGCTCAAAGTGGAGTGTTCAAGTCACAACTCTTTGCCGGCGGCTAACCTCTCATTTTTTATTAACAGTGAACCGGTAAGTTTTCATAAAGATTTTAAATTAGTTTTTTCTTGAAAATTGCTGCGGGCTTTGAACTATTCCGTAACACGCAATAGCTTTTTTATTTTAGCTTGAGTGTAGCATTTTAATAAAGTTATTATATTGTTAAGGTTTAAACGGTTTAAGTAAAATTGTAGTAGCTTAGCATTTTCCCTTGACTTAAACATTAATAAGACCTCCATTGACTTACCATTATGAAAAAGCAAATAAGCATAATCATATTTGAAAAGCAAAATAAGTATTTATTGCTATTCAATGGTTGTTAAAATAACAATTATTTTAGTAACTTTGTTAACCATTTAGTAACCTTTTAGTAAGTAATATTTTTATTTTAGGCGCACAAACAACACGTGTGGCATCGAGTGAGCCCCGCAAACGGCAGTTTATGGAACGCCTACAGTACAATACAATTCGTCGTACAAAAACATCACTTCATAAGAGGGAAAATGAAAGTAAGTAAAAATATTAACAATACGGAATCTATAAAATCAATAAATTCTTTCGTACACGAGTACCTGGGTACGAACCTACCTATATATTTGTTTGTATTGCGTGACTTTCGCAGTTTTTTATTGCCTTGTATACCTTAACAGACCGTCTTTGATACTCCCGTATTAAATGATATTTAGTTCAGTATACGAATTGGTTTCTGTCGTGTCTTAATCCTTATTAGACGGCCGAAAGAAGTATTTGCAAGTCATAATCTGCTAAAGATTACTCTTAATGTCTTGTAATTGGTTGATATAAGCAAACGATAATAAATGAACAATATTATTGAATAACGAATACTACATATATTGATAGTGGCTTGCTTTACATTTCCAAGGCAATTTTCTAAGCAATTCTACAAGCTTTGAATGTATTGTTTTGAATTCAATGTAACGCAAATAACATATCCGTTTGTTTTGACTTTATTTGATATCGATAGAAGACTCGCAAAGATAGAAGGATCGTTGTTGCATAATCTTTGCTCAGAAAATAGAACGCGATGTTTGTCTTAAAAGATTTACTGTCTGTGACGCCCCAAATTGTTTACCCGAGGGTTGCACACCCTTGGAATATCCGCCATTAGTCTCCACAAATAAATCTTTGAATATTGATATAAAATTCTGATATTGTTCAAGATTACGATGATGTTAGGATATTATAATTGTACTAAATAAATATTTTATGTACTTAAAAGCCCGGCAAGTTTCTATCGAATCTTAAAATAAGCGTTCCTTATAAACTAGATGTTAAAATTTGTAACCTTATTAAGACGCTGTTACATATTCTAATGGCATTTCACAATTCGACTATTAGTTAATTTCAAACATAAATTTTAATTTTCTTTTAGTACAAATACACAGAGAGAATATGAGTAATTAAACAATAGCTTTTGAATAAATTAAATTGCGAAACGAATCAGTACGAATCCGGCTATAAACTTTCAGTTTGAACTGTACAGTTAACAAGTGTGTGACGTGGGTACGTCAATTTTAACCGCACAGTCGAACTGTACAGTTCTCTGTTTTGTATACACACTTCAGTTTTATCTGCGTGTATTTAGCTGGATTAACGTCGAGGTTTTTTTTACTTAATTTTTCTGTAAATCTACATTAAAAATCCTTATTTCTTTCTATCAACGAATAAAACAAAACACAACACAAATAATTTAAAAGATATCTGTTTTAGCGGGAAACAACCGGATTTCAATTCTATTTCTTATTGTATCAATTCAAACAAGTTATAGTGAGAAAATGTTACCGTGTTCGTTGAATATAGAGTAAGGACAAAGGCAGCTAAAACAAAAACAGAACGGTTTTGTGTCGCCCGTGTCGCTATCAAATGCATTCCGAATCAGTTATTTCAAACCGTCCCAAGGTGCAAACTCCCTTTGATACAATACTCATACTCATATGAAAAATTCACTTTAAAATGTTTGTCTATTTTTATAAAATCACATAATATTTCTGTGTGTTTGTTTGTTGTTGTGTTTAAAGCTGGCTTCAGACGTTTAGTTTTAACTGAACAGTTCGACAGCGCAGTTAAAACTGATGTGTAGACAAATGTGAGCACTGTACAGTTCGAATATGCAGTTCAGTTGACGTGTATAAGTCAGTTTTAAATGCGCAGTCAAACTGTACAATTAAAAGAAAACGTTTGTAGCCGGCTTAAGTTATATTTAGGTATGCCTTAATTATGAAAATATAGACTTAATTTTAAACCAATTAGAATTAAAATATCTAAGCATTTAAAAAATAAATTAAAAAGCGACCACGTAATTATAAATTAATTACCTTAATAAATTGAAAGTTGTTACTTAATTTAATATTTTTTAATATTTAGATCAGATGCACCGCTAACATTTACTCCATATACTTGAAGAGTAATGAGCAATGCGCGCTGGAGGAGCGACTGCCCACCACGCCGCTCAGCCTGCCCGAGATAAACGAGGTCATCTTGTATCCTATACATCGTATGGCTGATACCGCTGACAGTAAGTATACTTAGTGACCTAACTTTATTTACCTCTCACTGAAAATATAGACAGAAACAGTTATCCAAGCTATTAGTGAAACTTAATTATTATTGCTTACTAGTGTGAACAGAAGGAGGTTATCAAGTCAGTGAGTTTTTTTTAAATGTATGTACAAGAATTACGCAGCGAGTTCTGATCTGATTTACGTGATTCTTTTTTTATTTGATTCAAAATAACTGCTATTTGGTCTCATTTTTATATATAAAAAAACTATACAGTAGTTTTTTAGTTACACCTAAAAAACATGAAAAACATGTTTTCTGTGCTTAAGTACGGAGTCTAAACTATAGGTCCTATGAAAAATTCGGTTGTACCAGATTTTAGCTATTTAGATGTGCTATTTTAAAGTCCGCGAAGGCATATATTTATCTTCTATGGTTTTCTCACAATAACCATTTTTTCTATGTCCATGTCGTGGGCCCGTGAAAGTTTTACATATTTTCTGAAGGAACCAACCGACAGTGCCTTTCTCATCGGGCTGGAATTCTTGTTTACAACATAAATTAATGTGTTACTCCATAAACTTAATCAAGCAGTAATAGTGATGGTTTTGGTGGAACATCAATGTATTTCACCGTACAATAATGAATATGGGCTATAAGTAAAATATCTAAATAAAATTTTGTTTATTTTACAATTAAAATTATTGAAAAAAATGTTGAAGTTTATCATAATTTTTGTTTTTATTAATTTGAGGCATTTATTAAAGTCTAGTTTATAAATTGCACTCAATGAAATTCAATAGCATACGTATATTAAAAGAAAGCTTAAAAGTTCATTGCTCTGATTTAATTATTTTACTTCGCTTATCGTAATTTTCTTGACAGCGAAATAATGTGCTGTGACTTACTAATATTTTTTACTTGAAAAAACACACACAATTTTTAAACTAAAGACTATTATTTCTTAAGAAATATAGTAAAAACTTTTCTCCCTTTTAAGAGCATCATTTAATAAAATCTAACCATATTAAGTATGTTTTTATTATAATGAAAGATTTAGTAAAGTTATTTTAGAAATAAATATGTAACTTGAAGAATCTAACTTAGGTACTTGAACCTTCGTGAGATCGCAACGATAGCAACTTCAATAGTCACAAATTATTGGTTGGAGCCATAAGCCAATAATTTGCCGACTATTAAGTCTGCGAATTTAGACTATGAAATTTCAAAGCAATAAGATCTTTAAGGCAATGGAATAAGATACGTTTTTGCATGTCACAAGTATTTCTTATACAACAAAAATAAAGCAATTATTGTATTTTCTTTTGCAGGTGCCGACAAAATTCATGGAACAACGCTTTTTATATTATTAATTGCTATCTGGTATTTCACACATTTAATTGACGCTAATTAACATCTATGGGACTGTATTTAACTAGATACAATATCGAAGTGTTCCATGTAATATAATTAACTACGGACTCTGGTGTTTCTACGACTGAAAGAAAAACTTCATTATATTTGAATTGTTATTACTCTGTAGTTGTGCCAACCCGAATTTAATATGTTCCATTAAATGGAATTCGAAAATTTTATTTAATTTTATTGTTATGTTCGAAATTCAAATTGTCCGGATTCTCGGAATGGCAACAACATAAGTAAATAAGCGATCGGAATCGATCTAAGTAAAATATTTTTATACTTAAGATCTCACAAATTGGCATGTAGACAAGGCAACAGCTCAGCACCTTAACCTTCCATGTTTTATATTATGTAATTATGTACATATTATTGTAATTAAATCATTATAATCATAAGGCATTGATATTAGAATTATATAACCGAAAGCAAATTAACAAAATGTAAAAAACACTATCAAATTATACTTATCGTGGGTTTTTATTGTGAAAACACCCAAACAAACATATAGTTAAATATGCTTTTCTTACTAAGAATGGACGAGAAGACTATGTTTTTGTACGAGTATTTGTGCAGTGGAAACGCACGTTTAAATTCTTTCAAATTAGGTTATTAAGGAATCATTTTGTTTCGAATATCTTGTCTATATGTTAATTTGAAAAAGCTCTTTTTTGTTTAGATAATTTTAATAATTATGCTTTAATTTTTTGCTCAATTAAAATTATTTTATTTTTATATTTGTTCTTTGTTTTTAATAGCATAATATGAACTCTCCAAAACATAATTTTGTTATGACGAAAATGAAATGGAAAATAATATATTTAAAACAATTCTTTGAATAGTTTTATTTTAAAATCCTTTGATAAAATACTATTAATTTTATTACGATATTTTTTAATAAACATACTCTATCGAGCAGAAAAGTATGTCTTAGAAAATGCGAGGACTATGTTTTGTAAGACACATCTTCAGTTGGAAACGTTGATGAGAAAAAGGCAACAGGAATGCGGGCTCATCGAAAACAGATCCGCAGTAACTCTTTGTAAAGGTGAGTGTCTGTGAGTTCTTTGTAAGTTTTTTTTAGAATAGAATAGAATAGAATAGAATAAACGTTTATTGCTACACAAAACATGTACAAAAAAAAGTTCCTTAAATATAAAAGAAAAGAGTGCGGCAAAAGATGGCCAGCTCAGCTGGTGCAGGGACGGCCAGGGCCATCCTTGCGCTGGTTTTCAGCTGGCCCCTTTGCTCTCACCCCATATGTACTTTGTTGGCAGGGTAACCAATTTAAGAACCAAAAAGATAAAAAGATAAATTTTTGTTTATTGATATTCAACGCAAAGTTCCTTGAAAGTGTAAAGTGTAATAGAAATCCTTTGTGGTAGGAAATGAAAAGGGTATGACAGTTTTATCCATTCAATGACTTACCTTCTTTTTGCATCTACTGTCAAACTCTTATGAAAAGGTAAATGTAATTTACATATTTTAGCACTTACGCACTCTAAAGCCTTGTTCGCACCAGAATAGTATTTTAGTCGAGTAGCAAGTAGCATTTATCCAAACAAAGGATTTACTACTTTTCGGACTCGTTAAAATAGTAATTTAGTAACTAAACGTGTCCGAACAGCAACATTTTGGTTGAGTAGATTTGTAAATCCTTTGTTCGGATACTTGCTACTTGCAAGTAGCAAGTAATATAGGGATAGTATATAAGGATACTTGCTAGTAGCAAGTATGCTACTCGACTAAAATACTATCCTGGTGCAAACAAGGCTTTAAGGCATATCGATATAGCGCTGTTAAAGTGTTCATATTTTCAGAATCGGTACCTTCCGATTTTTTATGTATATTCAGGCGCCAATAGGTCGGACTATTAAATGTAATGTCGTAGGTAAATTTGGCGTAAAAAGCAGGATTATACAAGAAATTGTAATATATATTAGAAGTTTATTAATTATTTTTTTCATTAGCTCTACAATGATAAAAATATAAAATATTAGGAGAGCCGACCCCACCACCAGACGGGATCACCGCTAGAGAGAGAGAGAATGATAAAAAGATAAAATAAGCATGTATAATTGTATATAATAATATATTTTTTCATTATTGAAATTATTAATACATTAAAATAAAAATATATAGTGAAATAATACGAAAATATTTACTCTGTTATGATCGAAAAGCCTGTTTGTCTGCAGCTGTACGTCCGTACTAATTGGATTAGTGTAAATATAGTTCGCCAGCTGATGGATGACAGTTTGCTTTCGTATATTTGTTATTGCTTAATATATCACACTTGTTACAATTAATTAAATTATTTCTATAATTAATTAAAGATGTCAGTCTAATAAAACTAATACGGAACCCAATAATCAATCTTTAATCGTAGATAGAATAAAAAGTACGCGTAGCGAAAGTCATTATAGTCCAGACGATCTACCTCCATAAGCGAGGTAAAATCTCGGTTATTCAAGTTCGATTGTATTGGAAGTGAGCACATACTTGTATCGATTGCTTTGTACGTTAGATGACAAAGGGATATATGATATTTCATACAATATATTAACAATAACAGTAAGGAATAAATTGTTATCAGAAAGTACAGGTGTGACAAGCGATAATGGACATTAATGACACTGAAAGGCTTTACACAAAGGGTATCAAGTTCGCTTGACAAGATGTCCATTTGATATTTACTCCTATTTCATAGCACATTGACTTTATTACAATACTAAGGGTATCATATTCTGTACCATATGTTTACTTTCAGTCACTAACAAGCACAACACGTCGGTAGTTTATTATTACTTAATTGATTTACAAAACATAATACGTACCTTTTTAGATTGTGAACAATGCAATGCGTTTTGGTTAAGACATTTTACTATTTTTTTTATTTTTAGTGCTACAGGAATTCCAAACACTTTAGATCGTTTTACATTACAAAGGTAAATTCTTAAGAACATAATCTATCAAATTCACGCAAGAATTAGCTAATGTAAGCTTCATTGATTTTGAAGTAGGTATCGTTCGATAATTTAAACTCGAAATGTAGGAGACTACAAATAATGTAATGAACAATGTAAAAGACATAGCAGAAAAGAGTCATAACGAGTTTGTATCCGTCATAATATGTAGCTTGAAACACTACGTTAAGTCTGTAGTGTCGTGTTCGCGACGTAATATATTTCTCCCAACAAGTTTACAAGGCGGTTCTCTTCAAGTCCCATAGTAAAGGAACTGCATTCATCAGTTTCTTTTATACACAGTTTTGTAGCGGCGAGCACATTCACCACACGACTTGACGTTCCCTCTTGACATTTTCTTGTAATATTTTATTTTATAATTTAATGCCAAATAACTTGTGACTTCTAGATATTTTGTATCATAGATATTAAATTATTTATGTAAGTTTTAATACGTAATAAAACGAATTAAATTCCTCTAAAAATCCATCACCATACTCGTAACATCTTTCGACTTTATCGCGTTGCTAGTGTCAAATTATACGAAACATACATTCTGGATTATAAACATAATTGTAATTATATTCTGTTGTTAATTTACGTTTAGTCATATTAAACATAGCACAGATGAAAGGGGCTGTTGGAATGTATGAAATTCGTAGCATTCATGTCGATTTTGTCTGGTATTTTAGCGCGCACAAAAGAGTAATTCATCGCCGTTGGCAATATTGCCCTGACGCAGAGATCCAATTAAAGTGAACCTGCACAGAGAATGTCAGCTTTCTCGTCTTCATATTTACTGAAATCTGAAACTGTAGCCGTGGAACTATAGACACAGTCAATTTGTAATCTTACTAGTTTATTTATTAGTAAAACTGGCTGTTATGCGCGACTTCGTCCGCATGGAATTAAATAATTATGTTACTCGGGAATAATGTAACTTTCTAATGGTGAAAGAATTTTTAAAATAGGCCCAGTAGTTCTTGAGTTATTTTAATACAAACAAAAATACAAAGTTTCTCTCTTTATAATATTAGTATATATATGCTATGTGTAATTATACGTTCTTTTTGTCAATGGTCTGATCTGATCTGATCGACGATTTGTAAACTAATTGACAACTAGACAGACACAATAGTAAAGAAAATGCATTTATTTAATAAAAAAATCACATAAGTGAATGTGTGCTACCGATAGTAATAATTTAAACTGAGTTTATTAACATACGTCTGGTTTCATGTCAGCGCCAAAAGCACGAGATGGTGATTTCATTTTGTGTAGAGAACAGTTTGCATCAGTATCTAGATGGACGGTAACATGGTCACTTTATGTTGGCTCCAACACGTTGCCGCTAGCAATATTTCATGAAGAATGTCACTCACATGAGTGGAAATTTCCAACACGTTCGGTACAGATAGTGACTGATTATTATTCTTTAAAAAATCAACGGATAGGTATTATTTGTGAAATAAATTCTCTAG
The DNA here is from genome assembly GCA_013186455.1 of Papilio dardanus tibullus. Lineage (NCBI taxonomy): Eukaryota > Metazoa > Arthropoda > Insecta > Lepidoptera > Papilionidae > Papilio > Papilio dardanus. The sequence continues at coordinate 267,421 of QDHC01005706.1, read as the reverse complement.
TATTACTTTAAAATAAAAACTAACGTTTTTGTAACTAAAATATAACTTCATATAGTTCTAGTAAGTAATTCAGACAGTAAAATATAAATAAATTAGATAGTAAAAGGAATATGTAAAGATGGATAACACTTAAAAATGTGATAAACCATCATAATAAACTAAAAGTGATTTATACTGAGTTGAGAAATAAATTTTAAAAACATTCTTTTACATTATTAGAAGTGCAAAAAAACTTTACAGTTTACGCTTGTATGATTTATGAGCCAGTGCCAAAGTTGTGTTGGGGAGAAAAATGCGACTGCGGGATTCCCCCACAGTTTCGCAGTTGCGATGTATTAAATTAAAGCAATTTATAAGTCGGCTTATAGTTCGGCTCCCTCAACCAATCCGCAATGCGACGTGGGGCTGTTGGACTTTCTGAGGGGTTCCAACAACTTAAGACATTAACCGAAATGTGACTGCGTCCATAAACAGCCAACTGACAATTTCAATCACAATGTCGACATTTAGAAAGTCAATGAAGACAAAAATAAAAGAAAATTATGCAATCAAATCTTGCAACTCTCGTAATTTTGTTTGTTAATTTCTGTACTTTTTGGACAATTCCTTCACGGTATTAGATGAAAAAAGGAATAAGAAGGAGGAATTTACTAACAAACAACCACTTTATAATGCTAAATAATCACAGTTACATCTATATCTATACTAATATTATAAAGAGAGAAACTTTGAGAGATATTTTGAATTTTTTATGCATTGAAATAACTCAAAAACTACTAGTCCAATTTCAAAAATTATATCACCATTAGAAAGCTACATTATCCCCGCGTAATATAGGCTATATTTTTTAATTCAGAGCAGACGAAATCGCGAGCAACAGCTACTCTTTAACAAGATAATAGTTGCAGATGCGTTACTTTAATAAACAGTTAAGATGTGCAGAAGAGACCTTTCTGGTCAAAATCTTTCATTGAAACAATACTATCTACGAGTATTTCTCATGTTCACAAGTAACGTTTCATTTCGTAGAAAGAGAAAGGTATAGAACTGGCAATAGCGTACACGGTTGAGGGGCAAAATATGCCTTAGACTACGTCATACGCATGTTGTGTGGGCATCACTTTACGGCTTTAAACCAATAACATCATGTCTCAAGCCTTTGCCTGGGACGTATGAAAAATTAGTTCACCGAAAATACGCTTGGAGCGCCACAATACTATGTGATACGTCATATTTATTTGGGTCTTATTTCATGACCCAAATAAACAAAATCGCATACGGAGAAAGGGACCAAAGATCTGTGTCACTGTCTTTGTCACGTTACGTATATTTCGTATATATATATTTCGTATCCATTTCTTTTTCATTTTCCATAATATTTCGATTACATTATATGTATACTCTTTTGTTCCAATTCCACATTCTTTTTTCCAATAGTAAACATTCGATTGGGCTTATTCATATCGATTCAACGATGCGCCGCGAACGTTTACTTAAGCATCGAGTGGCTTGATAGTCATTGTACAGTTTTATTTGAACACTCCAATGCATGAAAGAAATTCTATACATTGTTTGAATTGAAACTATAGTAAATAGTCACTGTAATTTCATACATTAGTCACTTATGGATGTGTTTGTTCACGAATAAAGAATTAAAAAGAAATAACAATATTTTTACAAAAGATTAATAAAAACAAGACATGATGAAGAGATGATGAAAGGAATAATAAAGAAATAAAATAATGACAATAAACAATGGCATATGTAAAAAATTAAAAAAGTAAAAAAGACGTGCGGCGAGCAAGAAGTTTGCCTGTAGTGACCAGTGCTCGCAGCAACGGTGTTTGTCAATTATTTTTTTGCTCTATGTTTTAGAATTTTCTTCTTTAATGTCTTCGTTACAAATTATATTGTACTATTGGTTGCAAATTATTCTCTATCTCAACATATCTTTATTTTACATTCAACGACATTTTTTTATAATACATAATTATTTCTATATCTAGACTAGACGTAACTTTTTTCATTTGAAATAACGTTTTCGAAGTTCACATAGATTACAAATAATAGACAAGTACTTTACAATGTCCAATATAACGCTTTGTTTCACAAATCCTTACTAGGTCCGTTGGGGTAGCGACGAATTTACATATTGTTTCTCAAAGGTGGAATGTAAATGTTTATTGCTAGCGTCCATCTAACATGAATTAAACAATGTAGATAGCTGTCATTTATTTTGTTCACAAAGACTACGAAATTATAAATGAAAGAAAAATAAGAAAATCTAGACGTACTTATATGTATATAAATAAACGGATTTATGACCAAAAACAACGGATATGCGTAGGTGTAGAGGCGTAGGATGGGACACAAATGACTCACAGACAGGGTCGACAAATAGAATATTTGATGCTACTCGTATACCCATTGATAGTTTAAAATAATAATTTCCACACTTTTATCGCATACCTATATGCATAAAAACAATAAAATGTTAATAGAATATTCAACTTTTGGTATATATTTTGAGTCATAAAGAATCTGGCGCCGTCTAGTCGTGCGTCTCGAGTTGGGAGAATGGCATTGCGCGACCAGTATAACTTGATCTCAGATAATAGCTGCACGCTTTACATAAGAAGGGAAAAAGTATAGTGTAGATATGGTCGGAGATCGATGGAAATTGGACGCTATGTGATATTTATGGTTGGGGTTTGGCTTTTAAGGGGAGCACTGCACACATGATTGCCTTGCTTTTTGTACACAAACATTGTAGATGTGAGTCACCAGATATTTAAGAAACAAGACGTTCCTTTTCTTCGGTGATAAGCTTAAAATGCGTACATAAAAGTCAATTAGCAGGCAGATATAATAATCTAGTCTAGTAATAGTAAAAAAAACACATGTTATGGTCTCATATTTTTAATGTTTTCTTCGAAAACTAGAAAAATGATAATGAATAGTAGAATTAAATATTTAGTCTGAATAATATGCATTTTGGTAACTAACGGTAAATAAATCTAATAAAAATTTGAAGCTGGCTACAAACGTTCAGTTTTTTAATTGTACAATTAAAACTGGGCGTCTGTAGCCTGTTTTGTATACACATTATACTTTAAAATAAGTAAAATTGTCTGTGAAAAGTATAAAACCTTTTAATACTTTAAAACGAGTACTATCAGATTCAGCATATTGTCCCAACTGCTAAATAATTAATGTTTCACTCCAGAGTTAATAAATAAACAAGGAGCTGGCACACCGACGATGTACCTATAATTCCCTGGATTAACAAGTGGGCATGCATCTCCCTTCGGCCCGTGTTTGTAAATGTATACAACATAGATTTACTATGTATAAAGGACTAAAACTAAACTTACAACGTAACCGTAAACTCCGAAGCTTTGTTACTATATTTCAAACCTAAATAAGTAATTAATAAGGTCTCATTTTGAACTCTTAATAAATATGGGGACGCGTGGAAACCTTTACACGTGGTAAGAACATTTTGGTTTATTAACACGTTGCGGCAATAATAATAATGAAACGAATAATGTATTAATGTAGGTATACCATTAGGTCCTATTTTAATAACATCTTAGATATAAAATCATCTCTTTCCTACACCGAATCAAATTGAAGTTATGCCTTCCGCACGCTGAGGAAGTCTTTACTTTTCTTAGCCGCACGGTAAGCGAGGCAGCGCACAAGTTGCTTTAGCCTTGTACGCCCTAGGAGCGTATTTTAGTCGAGTAGCAAGTAGCAAGAATCCGAACAAAGGATTTACTAATCTATTCTAATAAAATGTTGCTGTTCGGACACGTTTAGTTACTAAATTACTACCCTAGTGCGTAGGTTTAGACTTAAACGTGTCCGAACAGTAGTAAATCCTTTGATCGGATAAATACTACTTGCTACTCGACTACAATACTATCTCGGTGCGAACAAGGCTTTAGACTTGGTTTTGCAGTGAGTGTGTTAATTCATTGTAAGTATTGGTGTGCCCCACCTTTACTTAAGAAGTTGAACATTGAAAATACCTTAGTATGTTTTATAATGTTTTTTGAAAAGATATAGATGTAAAGAAGCAGCAATATCCTGGAAACACAGTTTATAAAAAGCAACAGCCTTTAAGCGCTATCACGACCTACATCTTTGAGGCTTAAACGAACCGAGCGACGTCTCAAAGGTGACCGCAATCATATTCTAAGTCATATCTCACGTTTATTTATTTTATTTATAGTACTTGGATAAATATAAAAAAAAAACTAATTTATTTTTTGGACAAAAATATCTCGAACTAATTCTGCTTGTCTGCGGGATTGTTTTTTGTTTATTTTATTAATCCAATTCTAATTTAACCAACGCAAAGGTCGCAGTAACAGAGGAAAATCTTTTAGAAGGCGATCGAAAAAAAATACTCTTTAGTAATTAAAATCTTAATCCAATTTGAACGATCGAATAATAATTTCGGTTGTTAATCTTTACTAATATTATAAAGAGAGAAACTTTATATTTTTGATATTTTGTATTTTTGTATGTATTGAAATAACTCAAGAACTACTTGGCCGATTTAAAAAAATCGTTCACCATTAGAAAGCTACATTATCCCCAAGTAACATAGGCTATATTATACGCGGACGAAGTCTCGAGCAACAAACAGTTAAGTTATATTTTGTTATTGGATAAAAACGAAATTACGTAATTACGTTAAAAAAAATGTATGTGCTCAGATGCCGAGATCGTACGTGATTAATTTAACGGATCCAATTTCAAGCAGGTAACCCGTAACAGATTTCCAAACGTTCAGAGCCCGCACCGACATTTTTTTTTAATCGCCTCTTTCATCGATTCTAATCCCTCTCGTGTGGGGATTTTAATGAATTATAGGATATGTGTAAACATAATTGAATTTTACAAAGAAATGTTATTAATAAAATCTTAACTAAAATGTCTCCTGTACAGACAATCTCTAGACTTCTGTTAAGCCTAACTTTTCTTCAAGAACTAAATAAGTCTATTAAAACGCAAGAAACATTGCTTATTTTAAGTACATATAGTCAGGAAAACGAGACTTGGATAAGTGAGAAACCTCTATAAGCGAGAGTCAATCTATGGTTCCGTCGAGCTGCTTGCATATGAGAGAATCTCTGATTAGAGAGAAACCTCTATAAACGAGAGAAATATCGGGGTACCTTGCATTCTCGCTTATCCAGTTTCGACTGTTTACGTTATTATATTTTAACTAGCTGTTGTGCGCGACTTCGTCCGCGTGGAATCAAATAATATAGCCTATGTTACTCGGGGACAATGTACCTTTCTAATGGTGAAAGAACTTTTGAAATTAGCCCAGTAGTTCTTGAGTTATTTCAATACAAACATAAATACCAAAATACAAAGTTTCTCTATTCATAATATTATAACTATAACTAAAGATATATTTTTTTCCAAAAATAATTATATAACATGACATCGACCTGTCAGTTCTTAGTAGAAAAGTTTACTACCTTCACTTTCGTAATTTAACAGCAATAAAATGGATTTCACGAAGTTGAACTTAAAACTTATTTTAACTTCCCTTAATTTAATCTGAACTCTCGTTCTGCTCGACAAAGGTTTCGGCTCCAACTCGGCCAATTTAAAGCCTCTGCTTACGTTGATTTTTTTATTTTTAAAGTGCTTGCTATAATGTTATTTCCGTCTACTATGTAAACGTAATAAGCCTTAGTAAATAGCTATTTATTCCGATGGCCTTTTGTTTTATATGACGTCATTAAAATAATTTATCTTAAGCTTTTACTGACAAAACAATTGAAGGAGGTACAGATATTTCTGTTGTTTTTCAAAGATAAAGAGAGATGGTATATTTTGTTAGTTAGTTTTTGAGTTATACGAAAATGCAACAACTGTTATATACTTAATTTACAATGAATAGAAAAATATTCAACATTTATTAGCTAATGAAATTCTAAGAACATCAATAACAAAATTGCACACATCCATGATAATAAATGAACATGCCTTTATGCTTTATAAAATGAATATTAGTTTTAAAGGAAAATGTAATATACGTTAGTATAAGGCCGTAGAGATTATATTCAGAGAGATCCGACAAACCTTGTAAGTTCTAATCGCCAATAATCTGTTACGAAGCGATATTGAACAGGCGGTTTACAATTATATATGAAGATTGATTATATTGCTAATATATCGCTTGATATATTTCTTTGATAATTAAAATATCTAAAAATCAATTAACCCTTCTCTTTATGGTTTCTAAGAGTCATTGGAAGCAAAGAATAACGATTAACAAAATGACAAGCACTACATTTCGAAGGAAAAAATAATTATGTAAATGGTACAATCAGGGGAGCTACCCCAAGTACATGGGCTACAAAGCGATTCGATAGCGAACATCAAAAATGTATAGAACTGACAATGACGTTCGATTTCTCACACATGACAAGCACATGACTTATCGAATGTAATTGTCAGCTTCAAACATTTTTATCGCTTCCATCAGTGGTATCGAAAATCTAAAAGTATATTGAGTAGCCCGAGGTTGGTAGCTTGAGGTAGGCTTTAGTTCCGAACTATTAACGGCAGTGTTTTTATTAGTAATAAAAATATCTATATTTGGTATCGTATTTCAGTGTAGGGTTACTATGTTTTATCAAGGTTGTTAATTTTGGTCGTAAACTTTCTGACTATAAATTACTTTATTTCGGTTATTCGACTTCACTAAGTTATTGTGCTAATTGCGTATAGTTATGACCACGTAAAGTTATTACATTCCTACGTTGACATATTTCCAGTTATTGGATATTAAATCATTGACATATGACTCTTTATATGTTACTTTTCATAAATATATAATACCTATCATAACTTTATAAGGATAACGCTTTAAACGATGCAAGTACAAGAATCATAAAACTCTATTTTACATATATTTTTTATTATAAAGTTGCAAACGAGCAATTGGCCACCTGGATTCGCAGAAATAGCAACTGCTGCCCCTGCACTGCAGTTGCAGGTGCGTCGCCTACCCTTAATCTACGGAGGAGGAGACGCACATCAAGAGCATAATTCCACTTCCTATACGTCCCCTCTCCCACCATATTCACTTCCACTTCCCATTTCCTTGTAAAAAAATGATGGGAAGAGAAAGTGGACTAAAATGAGGCCTCCGGCACCACAAACAATTGACCTATTAAAATACTATTTAATAGTATTTCACGTAAATATGTTTTAAATTATTCATGAAAGTAATAAATATACTTTACGATATCATAATCAATAATTGATTGTTAAAACTAAACACCTAAAGTTCCTCTAAAAAGGAGTTATAATCTACTAAAAAATTCCATTTGAAGACAGTCTCCTTTAGGCAACTAAATGAAGCAGACGTTTCTTTAATATCAACTTCATTTTCTATTCAGTTTGGATTTCGACGCAACCCTCGGCGTGCTTTTACATTTCCATAAGATGTTTTGTTCTAATATTTATCGAGAAACCTCGCAAGTTCGTAGACTTTATTAAATATTAATCATTATTATTATCAACAATTCATTAACTTTAATAACTTTCAATTCTAACTGTCACAAATCTGATTCACTGTCTGTTCACTTCAAGTCTGTTCACAAATACGTTGTTCCATGGTTGTCTTGGTAGAAAGAGAAAGACATAGAAATGGCTATAGCGTATACGGTTGAGGGACAAAAAATGCCTTACAGTACGTCATACGTATGTTGTGTGTGCATCACTTTACGGTTTTAAGCCAATAACAATATGTCTTAATCCTTTGCATGGGACGTAAGAAAAATTAGTTCACCGTAAATACGCTTGGAGCGCCACAATACTATGTGATACGTCACATTTATTTGGGTCTTATATCTGGACTTAAACAAACAAAATCGCACACGGAGAAAGTGACCAAAGATCTATCTCACTGTCTTTGTCACGTTACGTATTTTCGTATAAATGTCACGTCATGTTTCATCTGGTTATTTTTATCTATGTTCATAATTACCATCTTAGTGGTTACTCTTTTTTAGCAACCAAATATTATAGTACCCACTCTAGTTTTTTATTTTTATTTTACATTTATTTGTATGACAACAATAACTTACAAAATAACATTGTGCATTGTGTTTACAATTTTACCTATTAAAACCAATTAACAATTGTTCATAAAATATATGTCGAATATCAGCGGAACAAAACCCTAAAGAAACAATAGGTAACAAAATTCGTATTGTATTGAATAAAAAACCCTTTTGTTGAATTCAGATAAATTCGTGGCAACGTGTTTTTTCGACCAATGTTTTGAACCGCGACAATCATTTAATTCTCTTAACGTGAATAGAAGACTGATGTACTCGTTGGAAAACTACACAAGAATAATATTATATCTATACTATTTACTATCTATACTCTAATCTCTAAAGTCGGCTACAGACAGTCAATTTTAACTGTACAGTTCAATTGCGAACTGTACAGGTAAAACTGAACGTTTGTAATCGGCTTTATCTATAATCTATGCAAACATTTAAATAAGAGAAGACTTGTATTTTGTATGAATTGAAATAACTCAAAAATTACTGGGACGATTTCAAAAATTCTTTCAACGTTAGAAAGCTATGTATGTTATTCCTGAGTAACATAGGCTGTATTTTTTAATTCCGCGTGGACGAAGTCACGAGCAAAAGATAGTTTAGTATATATGGATATGTAATGTAGGTAATGGTGATTGAAAGCCTACTACTGACGATTAATGTCAGCAATGCTGGTGATCTGGCAACTGATTTATGATTTGTAGACGGTATTTACCTACTAAGTATATACTATACTATTATATATATTATATATATATACTAATAGGTAGTATATACATAGTTAAGATCCTTTAAAATGTTAATTGTCTTTTAAAAATGTTATCTATAAACGATGGAAGCGTTTCAAGTGTTACATATTATGATTTTGTAATACAATGTAATGTACATTAAACTAGATTTTTTAATTTATATTATCTACTATAACGGAACATTTCCATTTTATTTTCCAACTTAATTTACGCTTCTAACACAACTCAGGGACTCTGTTTTCTATGATCATTAACTTTCCGAGCTTTTGTAGAAGACAAGCTTATTCCCAGCGTTGTTTGTAATTTCCGGCAAACTGGTATGAACACGTATGTGGAGTATTAGAATATGCGACGCTTATGTTATAATATTTATAGTACATGTATTTATTTTTATGTATAACTATCGATTTCTAGTTGTATTATAACTGTCATCCTTCTCATTGACGTCGAAACTGGAAGAGAATAAGAAAATCAATAAAGCAGCTTCTTCTAATCCTTTGCTGTATAGAAAATGGCAATTAGTCACTTTATACCAAAGATTCCAACGCTGGATCACCACTGGAGATAGAATAAATACAGACTCGAAGGCATCTTATGTATTTACATTGTTCAAGTTATAATCTGGAATAAACTGGGCATTACCCTCTAACATGTGGATCCATGACACCTTGAGGACGACAGGAAGTCGCTTGCTAGGGAAACAGAAACGCATACTATGAAGGCATTGGAAGGTCTACGTCTAGCAGACTGACACTGGCTGATGATGATGATGACTAAAAGCATGGTTTTAAAAGAGATTTCTTTGTTTTTTTTTTATTTTTTGTATTTTTATATGTATTGAAATAACTCAAGAACTACTTAGGCGATTTCAAAAAATCTTTCACCATTATAAAGCTACTCGTATATTATCCCTGAGTAACAAATATTACAATATTATTTAATTCCACGCGGACGAAGTTGCGCACAACAGCTAGTATTAAATGAAATGGTATAAATAAGATCATTATGTTATTACGTCGTAATTCCAATTATTATCTTAAATAGAATCTTAATAGTTAATTAACACAACATTTAGTGAGCAACCGATCGTCTCTGATTAAATTGCCTCCGAATAATATAATATATCTGATGTCTATTTCATATCGGAATTTTATAATTAGGGTCGGACTATATCATTGTTGTTTACCTAAATAGACCTGTCTCGCTAATAGAGGTTCTTCTCGCTTACCCAGGTTGGACTGTACGTGTATTTTGCTAGGTAATGCACAATAAACACCAAGTTTATGCTATTACCGGGACGCGGTTGGGAGAGTGTAAATGGGAAGCATTTTACCTTACTTTACTACTTAAGCTTTTATATGTAAAAATCTTATTTACTTGTAAATATATTCAGCTAAGTATCAATAGTAAACATTTTATTTAACACGGGTTTAAACCCGCGAATGCGTGTATTGAAATAACTCAAGAACTACTTGGCCGATTTCAAAAATTCTTTCATCCTTAAAAAAATACATTATCACCAAGTAACATAGGCTATATTTTTAAATTCCGCGCAGACGAAGTCGCAAGCAACAGCTAGTCTATACTTAATATTATAAAGAGAGAAACTTTGTATTTTTGTTTGTATTTAAATAACTCAAAAACTACTGGACCGATTTCAAAAATTCTTTCACCATTAGAAAGCTACATTATCCCCGAGTACCATAATAACAACGAGTAACAATTCCGTGCGGACGAAGTCGCGAACAATAGCTAGTTTTTTAATAAACAAAAGACTGTTAAATAGATTCGAGGAAACGAGGGTACGGCTGTGCGACTGCACACTGCCGAGCCCCCAGATAGATATTGGTATTTGCTGGCTATTACGATATATTTATATTAGGTAGGATTTAGTAGTAAAGTCTACGGCAACGGCTTGCATTAATTAAGTACGTGTACAAGTAAACGTGTGCATATTATCAAATAAATAGTTCGGCCCAACTTAAGATATTTAAATGTAAATTAGTTGCGAACACTTTCAACCACAAGTCGTATAAATTAAAGTGATACCATAGTAGTTTCCATTTAAGTCTGGCAAAGCTTTGGCATCATTCCCACAAAATCGTCCATTATACAAAACTTGAATTTTATCTTTTAAATAAAATTATAATGTCACAATAGAATTTTAAATGGGCTTATATTCTACTATCGGGCGCCCGCGACTTCGTCCGCGTGAAACCTTTATAAAATAAATTTGAAGAAGTAAGTAATACAAACCCATATGCATTTCCACACTCTAGGACTCGTATCTATGCCGTGAAAATGTATGGTTATTTTAAAAGTATTTTAAGCAAAATTTCTCTTTTTTTTTAAAGTGCAGAATATGTATATTTTATTAAAATAATAACCGTTATATTACTGAAATAAATACAAAAGATATTCTCAGTTTTAACCAACTTCTAACAGAAGGAGGTTATCAAGTCAATGAGTTGTTTTATGTATGTACAAGTTTTACGCAGCGAATTCTGATCCGATTTACGTGATTCTTTTAATGACAAAATGTTTTAGTACTAGTGGATACCAATGGTTAGTATAAACAGTACAAAAATAACAAAGTCAAATTCTAAAAAAGACATTTTAAAATAATTTCACCTTTACTGATTGAAAAGGATCAATTTCTCGAGTGCAAATAAAACAAGAAATACCCTTTGAAATGAAAGCTTTCGCTTGCAATGGATTTTACGAACCACTAATTAGTGCAAGCTTCTTATGAAATAATTTTAAATTAAGTAGATTTTAATTGAAAATATGCTTCGAAATATGGGTATATTTCGATTTCGAGTTATTTTAAGTCGATTATAATTAAAGTGTGCATTTCTGTCGTGTGCGATTTATTCTAATAGTTAATTAAAAACATTAAAAAAATGAACAGGTATGGTATGAATATGAAAAAAAAAGCCAAAAATATATTTTGCTTTATTTTTGATCAATAGACCAGATTTTTCTGAAGAATTTCATCTACACTCGTATATAAAACAATAACTTTTTCTTATGTTTGTCCCTATATATGCTTAAATCTTTAAAACTACGCAACGGATTTTCATTGCGGTTTTTTAATAGATAGAGTGATTCATAAGGAAGGTTTTTATGTATAATACACTAGCGACCCGCCCCGGCTTGGCCCGGGTATAATGCTGATACTAAATACACTACAGTAAAACTATAAACGTTGATTAAAACAGCCATACTAATAACAATTACACCCGTGCGAAGCCCGGTCTAGTTTAAAATATAAAAAATGTTTCTTTTAAAAATACTTTAGAAAAAAGAAAATTCAAATTAATTTATAAAACTGCTACAAAAAGAAGCTTAAAAGTTGTTTTTTAGAGTCGTAAATTCAATAAATTAATGACCCATAAACTCCTTAAATGATATCTAAAGTGATAAAAGCAACAAATAGCAATTTACTGCCAATAAAAAGTATATGTCTGATTTAACGTTAATTTTCACCGAATTTTACGCTTTTTTCCTTTTTTTTACTGTTTCATCGGAATGGTTGGTTGAGCGCTTTATTTTGTATTTAAATTTTAAGTGATATTTTATTACAAAGTAAACAAGAGGATTTTTATAAAATTAAATAAAACAAGAAATAAACCAGTGGGATAAGCAACATCGCGATAGTTAACTTTGTAACGTCAAAAGCGCAGTTTTCGTTTTTTTATGCTTGAGTTTTTCTGACTTTGTTGCTTTAGATGATTCTCGCTCGTCTATTTTAATTTGTAAATATTAAGTTATCTAAAGCAATGTTAGCATTCTAGCCCTTATTTAAGGCCAAGACAAAAAAAATAAAAGATAAGACTTCGCTTAAACTGTAAATTCCATACCAGTTTTGAGGTTAGAACGTCGTCGCTTATTTATAATTTGATTCAAAATTGGTCCGTAAGACATCTGCTAGCTTATTAACAAAGTAATATCCATCTGATATCGAAGTGTGTGACATATAATGAAGCAATTAATTCTGTGACGACATCTGCGACAATATTAAACTGTATGATTGTTATTTCTATATAACTGCTTGAATAATTGAGTAATTATGTTATTCTTCGGCATAATTAATGTCTCTTTTGTACTTGAACTTTTTTGTTTTATTTATTGAAGGATTATTGATGATTGAGATATTTGGAATAACATATAGGCTATTTATTAAGTTAATTTTAAACTAGCTGTAGTCCGTAACTCCGACGATGCGGAATTAAAAAAGCTTAGTATATGTTCTTTCAGACTGTGATCTACATCGAAAATTTCATCAACATCCGTTCAGCTGTTATGGAGATACATACAAAAAATACCCATCCATCCATTTATCTAAACTTTAGCATTTATAATATCAGTAGGATACAATAGTCGGGTAAGATAATAATGATAATTCATCTATATCTATAACTATACTAACATTACAAAAAGAGAAACTTTGTATTTTTGAATTGTTGTATGTATTGAAATAACTCAAGAACTACTGGACCGATATAAAAAAATTATTCACCGTTAGAAAGTTACACTATCCCCGAGTAACATAGGCTATATTTTTTTAATTCCACGTGGACGAAGTCGCGAACAACTGCTAGTTATTTACAACGAAGTTAATAAATTAACCTAACAATTATTCTTAGTGACATAAATGAATAAATTAAAACAAGCCTCATTATAATTTTCTGGATTTACTTGCTGTTTGCTTAACAAGCTCTAAGTTTAATTGACTTGCGAACTTCGTCGCTATATTTTTGTCATAATGTTGTTAGACTCGCATAACATCTATCTTTTAACTTTCTGAAGGTAGAGTAGTTTATATTAACAAGCTCGCAACTTATCCTTACGTTTAGGGATATATGTATAAGTAATTTAAAACTAGCCTAGCTTAGTTTTTATTAAAGTGTTAAATTAAAAAAAATATATTACATTTTTAAACCGAGTTTAATAGATATCGAGTGTAATCGAGTTTAAAACAAACAAAGCAATACCACCTTAGTAATACTAGTTTTCTTAAATAAACATTTTGAAAAAGTAGTTTGAGCTTTATTTTTTTAATTAAGATCAGCTTTTGTATTTGGAGTTTTTTATCTTTTTTTTCATTTATATGTTCACAATTTTTCCCTTTTACTCCGGCAAACCTCCCAAGAGATTTGTAGGCTGCGCATCTTTTTATTACATAACTTAACTTAATTCCAATAATATTATCTTCAATTTATTTTTAAATGCAAACATATACAGTCGCTTTCTATAGATAGCTCAAACTTTACTAAGGGACACCTTTAGTGTCTGTCTCCGATATAAGTGTCACTCGAAAATAAAAATCGAATTTGCCTCCACTACGATGGTACAAGGGTGCTATTGAACGTAGTCATCCATTGTCTAACTCTAAAGGCTCGCCTGAATGAAGAGCTAAAAGCTTCCCTTTGTCGGCACATGCTAACTAATATTCAATTAAACGTCCAACTGAGCTAAGATTGAGATTTATGCAAGCTGTAATATAGGTACTAAACCAATCCGCACCATGGCCTATTTACCCCTAAGGGGGTAGGCTCCGCGCCCATCGGTGGGGACGTATAATGTGCTGATGATGATGATAATATAGGTGATGAAATGTAGGTGAACAGACCATTTCCAACCAAAAAATAAGTAAACAGTAAGTAGGTGTTGTCTGCGAGGAACTTTTGATCCCCACTTTTAACCAATTTTTCGCATTAAAAAGTAACCTACAGTTCTTTAGACTATCTGTGTACCAATTTTTTTTTAAATCGATTCAGAATTATATTATACTAGCTGTTGTGCGCGACTTGTCGGCGTGTAAATAAAGAATATAGCCTATGTTACTCGGGGATTATGTAGCTTTCTAATGGCGTAAGAATTTTTGAAATTGGTCCAGTAGTTCTTGAGTTATTTCAATACAAACAAAAATACAAAAATACATAGTTTCTCTCTTTATAATATTAGTATAGAAGACGGGAATTATGTATTTTATATTAAGCTAACCTTCTTATATTGTACTTTATTATTAACGTCAAGAATTAGAATTTCCTTGACATAAATAGTGTCGTATAGCTGTGAAGATAATATTATAAATAAGGATTTTATTATTCAGAACGTAATATTTTCTTAGACATTTATAACACGTTTAAAATGCAGATTGTGTATTTAAAATATGAATAAATTAAATAAGATTTTAGGTGATACTTCTTTGCATATTTCTAATGATTAATTCGATACAGCTTCTCTTAGATTTCGAGTATAAAGCCGGCTACAGAAGCTCAATTTTAACTGTACAGTTCGACTGCGCAGTTATAACAAACGTGCGTAAACAAAACTGAGAACTATACTGTTCGACTGTGCATACGTCAGTTTTAACTGCACAGTTAAAGAACTGGACGTTTGTATCCGGCTTTAGAAGATTATTTAAAATAGGTAAGTATATAAATAAATATAGGATATAGCAATAAACAATTGTTTTTGCATTTTATAGTGCTAAATTATTAAAGCTAATTTACTAAACTATGTTGTTAATATGGCGTTTAGTATATGACTTAGTTTTTATATCTTTCTAAGTAAAACTATAAATTGATTAACTCACAACAAAGAGTCATTATTTTCGACGTTAAAGGTAAATTGAGAAACGCAATGTTTTATTTAACGAGGCTTTTTTATTAAATAAAAAATCTATTTACTGTTAGGGTCCTTTGGACGACCCTTTTCAAGAAACTTTCTTTACCTAAATGGATTTACTACCACTTTCCAATACACGTTAAATCTCTGTTTATTTTCAGTATTGCCGAATATTTCTTGATTTTTCATTCTTGGCGACATAGAAATAAAATACATAAAGATATTTTTGGTATGTGTAAATTGACATTAGTATGTAAAAGTAATAAAAAATATGGACATACGTACTCACTCATAGATCAAAAAAGCAGAAGAGACATGACATATGTCATACTAACAGCGACTGAGACACATTTATACGAAATATTCGTAATATAACAAAGACAGTGACATAGATCTTTGGTTCCTTTCTCCGTCTAGGATTTTGTTTGTTTGGGTCCAGAAATAAGACCCAAACAAATATATCATGTGACGTACAATATAGTATTGTCGCGCTCTAAGCATATTTTCGGTGAACTATACGTCCCAGGCAAAGGCTTAAGACATGATATTATTGGTTTAAAATTGTAAAGTTGTAACAACATACGTATGACGTAGTCTAAGGCATTTTTTGTCCCTCAACCGTATAAGCTATTGCCAGTTCTATATTTTTCTCTTTCTACGTACTCACTCTTAACTCGACACAAAATAGATTCATTTATTTATTGAAAACAAAAAGTTGACACAATAAACATAATGTTGCGTATAACAAAGTGTGCTCGAGTTACAAAGTTACTATGTTATAACATACTCGTAGTTGAAACATTAATAAGGCAGTAACATAAATTCTTAGGTATGTAAAAACTTTGTATGTAAAGTGTTTCTAATTTAATATTAAAACCAGCTTTACTATAATACTAGTTTGCAACACATCGCCTGCATTAGTAACAATAAGTTATGGACATTTATGTATATGCTCAGAAATACATTACGGTAGCTAAAGGCACTCAGTTTTAATTGTGCGCGTTTTAACAGTTTACAGTTCGACTGCGCAGTTAAAACTAACGTTTATAAGCAAAACTGACAGCAGTACAGTTCGACTGTGCAGTTAAAATTGAACTTTTGTAGCCGGCTTTTGTCCAATCATACGAGCGCTTTACCGGGTTTAAAAAAGCTTTGAAATAGAATAGAACAAACACGTTTCTACTCTTATCAGCTTTTTAAATGCGACGCTTTTTTAAATGGCATTGCTGCATTTTATATACAGTATGAACTAGAGCGTTAAAAAAACCCCAGTCCGAACTAACCGTCTTTTTTGTCTAGAAAGGATCTAATTCTAACTGCAGAAAGCTAGGTCTCTACCTGAGAAGCATTGATTTATCGGTAATAATTTTGTTATTAAATTACTAGTATTGGGTACGAAAAGTTATAAAATACTAGCTGCTGTGCGCGATTTCGTCCGCGTGGAATTAAATAATATAGCCTATGTTACTCGGGGATAATGTAGCTTTCTAATGGTCAAAGAATTTTTGAGATCGTTCCAGTAGTTTTTGAGTTATTTCAATACATACAAAAGCACAAAGTTTCTCTCTTTATAATATTAAGTATAGAAGTATAGATTAGCAAGCTCTAAAGTTTCACACGATCGTTTAATATGAATAGTGGAATGAAATAGATTACTTATGGTAAGAAAGATTAATTAACTATTATCATATTTACACTAGACTTTTGTTGTATAAGTTTAGCGAAATAAGGCAAAGTTTTATAACAACAAAGTTGTGAACACGCGTCTTGAAGTTTGCACATTCCTTACAACTAGAGCTTTAAAGTTTGTACTGTTTAGTTTGACTTCTGTTTGAGTTTAGCAAAATGTTATAAGCATCTACAAAATAAATATGGAGAACAGATGCTCAGTTTTAACTGAACAATTTTAAATGTACAGTTAAAACTGACGTACACACGTCAATTTGAACTGCGCAATCGCATTGTATAGTTCTCAGTTTTGCCTACACACGTCAGTTTTAATTGTACAGTGGAACTGTTAAAACTGTGCAGTTAAAGCTGAACGTCTGTAGCCGGTTTAACGAACTTGAAAAAAATATGTAGGCTTGCTACGAAAGTTTGTGTTGATATCATTGTGACCTATAGCTTGAAGAAATATGAATATTGTAGAGTCATTCAGAAAAAACTTTTTTTTAACATCAAATAACGCCCTTTGTAAGTCTCGTTATATAAATCTTAAAAATATTTAGTTTTAAAAATAAAACGCCAACTCTATTACCTAACTAATTTGGACTATTTTTTTATAAAATATTTTTAATTTTTATCAAAAATTCTTCTTAGTTTATGTTATGTACAGGCTAAAGATGGGACAAAGAGAATGTGCCCCTTCTGAAATATTTTATTTAATATGAGAATGTTCCATAACTTTTAATTAGAATAATGTAATATGAGAGAGCTTTGACGTGAATTTAATTAAGTCTTAGTTATTAAAACTTTGCCCATATAAATATTAATATTATAGGAATGTCGAAATAGATATTTTTATTTTGAATAGATTATTATTCCATTCTTTTCTTATGAGGAAATGATGGGAAGGGGAAGTGGATTGGCGGGGGAGGGGACGTATAGGAAGAGGAAATATTCTCTTGCTGTGCGTCCCCTCCTCCGTAGATTAAGGATAGGCAACGCATCTGCATTTGCAGCTGTCTATGGGCAGCGGTTACTTCGCTAATTCAGCGAATCCAGGTGGCCGCTAGCACGTTTGCCACTTAATAATATAAAAAAATAATAAAATAAAATTATAGTTTCAACTTCATAGAATTGGTTACCGAATACATTGTATGCATTTTAGCAGTTGCTTACAATTTAGAGTATGCAATAGTTGAGGTATATCGGTATTTAATAGATTTTTTTTAAAGATGCGATGAATTAAACCTCATTTTTAAATACGAAATTCTCAAACATTTTATTCATTTGAAATAATATACACTCCCATATTTTAAGCATTACTATGTACAGTCAAACCTGGATAAGCAAGAATCCTCTATAAGCGAGAGAGGGAATTTATTTAAACGATAACCAATTTACGTACTCGTAGCATAGAGAATAATCCAAATGTTTGTTAATTGACATATTTTTATAATTTATATTAAAAATGTCATTTATTTTGATACGATTATAAATAATTCCTTTATTATGCAAAACATCAAACATTTCCTTTTGAAGTATTCAGACACGTTCGGAATACAAATCGTGACTTCGAGGTGATATGAATAAATTTAGGACTAAACTTTCTTTTACAGTATTTTACTGTTACAAACAATATGTTAAATTCTGAGATTTATTTACTGGAATGTTAATAAAGTTCTTTTTTATGTGAAAAGTTTAACGATCATCATTTTAACTAAAAATGTATTAAAACATTATAGAAGGATCTATGTTTTTTTTTTCATTCGAAAAAATATAAATTCCGAAAAAATATACATATTTTTTTTTATACTATAGAGTGGCAAACAAACAAGTGGCCACCTGGATTTGCTGAAATAGCGAAGCGATGCCCATAGACATCAGCAATTGCAAGATGCGTTGCCTACCCTTAATCTACGGAGGAGGAGACGCACAGCAAGTGAATAACCCCTATTCCTATACGTCTCCTCCCCTGCCATATCCACTTCCCCTTCCCATCATTTCCTTATAAGAAAAGGAATGGAATTTGTATTTATGTATAAATTAAAATACCTTAAATATTTCGGGGCTTACTTACTTACTCCGCTGGCGCAGCGACCCAAAGTGGGTATTGGCCTCCGACACGAGAGATCGCCAGCGTCGCCTATCTTGCGCTGTCTGCTGCCAAGCAACTGCCTTTAGCACTTTTTTAGCCCTTTGTCTTTGGCGTCCTAAGGATGTCGCCCGTGTGCATTGCATACTGCAAATATGGTAACGGGGGCTCTGGGTAAACGCTTTTACTTAGATAACCTAATAACGTGTTAATGCAAATAAAAAGCTTTACGGAAGCAGCAACTTTAAATACTTAATGTTATTGCACTTTAACGAATTAGAATTCTTGGTTATAAGACAAAGTGCACGCGATGTGATTTAATTTACTGAAGAAACGGCACCGAATGAAAATGGTCGAATAGAATTGCATAGACCTTTCGAGCTCTGTTAATGAAATGGAGCTTCAAGCAACATGAACTTCAAATGTTTTAGGAACGTATTACACGAAACAACCAAAATTGCGAGACTGGTATTGTCATCTTGATTTTAATCAAGGAAGACAGTCTTTACCCTTTACTATGAGTTCCCGCTGCCAAAACATCTAAATATAAATAAAATCCTTTGTCCTAGTCTTTACGTCTTTGTATGTTTGGATATAACTCACTATTGCAAATTGCTGTACAATTTTTGAGCTGTTTAAGTGATAATTGAACCACGTAATATTAGACAGAAGATGAATTAAATTCTTGCTACAATCCTACATTACTCGTCTACATTATTAAGAAAGGGAGCGAAAGGAATTCACGTATGTAGAAAGGAGAATTGTACAACGTGCCAATTGGAAGTTCGGAGTATCTGCCGATCCCTCAAGGGTACGGTCGTTTGTTTTTATTTTTATCAATACACAGTTACCCTTTGTATTGAACAACGTTAAATAATTAAATGAATACATTTTCTTGCGCATGTTTTTCAACTGATAAATTAGACAAGATTTACGTTACGCTTTCTATTAAATTTTAATTGAAGTCAATTCTGAGGTAATATTTAATTTTGTTATATACGTGCTCAATTCTTATATATTTTAGTAAACTTTATCCCCCTAATTCCGAAACAAAATTATAAAGTACTGCGCTAAACGAGGACCAATATGTCGTCGATTATACGATACTGGAGGACACTCGGAACTAAATAAGATAGACCAGGGGTCTCATTGGACCAAATTATGTATCATAAGAAGTACCAGGAACAAGGATGTTCTGTATTTTGGAATAAACTTTATGAACGTACCAGTACCAAACGTAAAAAGTACAACATTAATAACGGGGATTCTCGTTTCGGAATAAAGCGGTATAAGTATAATAGTGTTATTTTATTTTTAGTATATATTTTTGGGTCACAGATACGAGTATGTTAGGTTAAGAATTTCGGTAGCATCCACAGTTAAATAACCTTATCTGCAAATGTGTAATCCTTTCTAACGGTGAAATTATTATTCTGACCTTTTACTTGTAAACTTAAATAAGATTATCTTTGAAAAGGGCCAATGAGAAAGAAACTTGAAGAAGGCCGTACAAACTGTACAAAGTAAATACTGAAGTTTTATTGTTTCCCACAAAGACAGACTTTATGAAGAAAAAAAAACTTTTTAAATAAAATCTTTAATTTAACTTTGTTATGTAAAACTTATATTTTTTTGGAATTGATTTATAGGTCAGTCTAAACCGAATATTTGAAGTTATATTCCCAACAAGCTGTACGTTGGTGATATCGTTCAAAATACAATTATATTCATTTTGAAAGTTCCGCCTAATTTCCCCTGTAAAGAAAAAGGAATTGTTGTTTAATTTTATTTTATAAGATAAATATTTTAACCATTGATATATATTGCAGAATGCAACTATTTTATGGTTTACTAAGTTTTGCTCCCGACTAGTTCCGCGCGGAATTAAAAATAAACTTCGTAAGTAACCTTTGTATTCTGCCAGAATATGTCCTACATTTTTTCCGAATTTTATTTCTAACGAAAATTTATATTTCCTTTGACTTTAGCAGTATTTCTTAGTAAGAATGGGAGCAGGTGAACTTGATGACATGGAATTGTAGGGCTCGTTATTTAAGTACAATTTATGTCTTAGTAAGTCAGTAAAATGTACTTCTAACCTTAGTTAAATAGATATTACTATAGTTGAAATTCGTTTTGAAAAATATTTGGTACTTATCGGCCGAATGTTCGCCACTCAATTTGTAAAAGCGTCTTACATGTTAAGTCCACGCTTAAAGTCCAAATACGGCGATATCGTTTAATTTTGACGCCAGTTACATTTCAAGCGACGCTTACGTACCGAAAATAGCATATATTTTTTCTTGTTCGTATGAGATAATTTTTAGACTAGAGCAACATTTCTCCTGTAATCACTACAAGTTGCAACATGATGTCATATTAACAAAACATTTTTAGCTCTATATTTGTACATATTCATATGGACTTGCTTAAAATGGTGTAACAAAATTCTTGTAATAAAGTCATTTGAACGTATGTAACTGAGTAGATGTATGTTAAAAATACATCAAGGTATAATAAGTTACTTAAAAATTTCTAAAAACTCTAAAGTTACATTACGTTTTGAACATTTAAGAGACAATTGATAAAGAAAATTAAGTTAATTTACAGATCCTTAGGCACGGATAAAATACGCTCATAAAATTTCCAATATGCCTTTATCTGGAGAATAAAGCTGTTCGACTTAACGACATTAAAGTCACGTCGATGTTCATAAAATTAAATAACACGTATAATTTAAACCATTTATACAGTTAATTATAATAATATACAAACTTATTGTATGCTTGCAAATGCAAATTATCCTCTTCCTACAATTTTCTTACAGAGAAAGAATGGGAAGTGATGGTTGCGTATAGGAAGAGGATAAATACTTTTTCTGGACGTCCCCTTTCCGTTAAAGGTAGCAAAGTATTAGCAACCTTTAAACTTGTTGCAAATATCAAATGGCAGTTGTTTAAAGATTAGATTCTTACCAAGTATTACATATTTTATAAATAAACTAGTTGTTGTGAGCGACTTCGTCCGCGTGGAATTAAATAGTATAACCTATGTTACTCGGGGATAATAAAGCTTTCTAATGGTGAAAGAATTTTTAAAATCGGCCCTGTAGTTCTTGAGTTATTTCAATACATACAAAAGTTTCTCTCTTTATAATATTAGTAGAGATTAAATTAATGCCTATTAAATTACTAATAAAGTTACTTTACAAATTAACATCTTAATGAAAGTAGGTTAGTGGAAATAATTATGGAAATTTTATTGTATTTGATTGATAATTAAGTTGGTAATATTTGAGTGAACGGAGCGGAAGATATGAAACATTAATTTGTACCACAGGTAATATTGGATGTAATATTAAATATCATAACTGTTATTTCCTTTGAAAGATATTATAAAAGCAATAACGTAAAGTAATTTAGAAATTAATTTTCTTTAATGTTGATCCTTAAATATTATTTATTTAACAAATTATTCTTGTATCTAATAACTATATCAAGTTAGTAATTACAAAAGGAACATAAAATAATAGATCTAAAATCTAATTTACAAATTAAATTACCACTAAAATTTCGCAATTAAATATGTCTATAGTCCTTTAAGAAGCGAGCCTTTGCCGGCAACGCATTTGCGGTTCCTCGAATGTTGCAAATGTCCATGAGCGTCGAAGATCACCTCGGTGATCCAGCCGCTCGTTTGCCCCCTTCTCTCATAAAAAAATGTCTTCATAATATAATATCTCTTTTGTACCGAAATTACGTTACTAATAAATAATAATTGAAAACATAAACGTTAGTAAAATACATATGTAGCTTTTGTGAAATTAATTGGTATACACTCGGGGGATTTTGATCCGAGGTTTCATGATTAGTAGGTGAACCACAAAACCAAACAGCTTCTACGATCAATCCTGCAATATTTAATCACGCTTATTTGAAACTAATATATCAATGGAAATTATACAAAATATTCCTGTGATTTGTAAAAATAGTTTTTTTAATAAAGATTACTACACGTATTTAGTATTGCTGAATCATCATCGGTAAAATTAAACGAGATCGCTGTGCAATTTGGAGTTTAAGCGTGGACTTAAATAGTAAGACGATCTTAAAAACTCCAGTGGCGTTAGAAAATTCAGCCTTTTGTCTAATCACTAAGACTTTTTAAGTTCCGCACAGACGAAGCAGTATGCGCTAGCTAGTTTTTTTGGCATTGTAAACATGGGTATGTGTGCGTATAGTCAAAACGGCCTAATAATGACTACAGCAGGTATCACGTAACCCAAACTTGAGACTTTTAATTACTTTTCACGTTGCTTAAGGTAACAGCTTCATAACGTTTTGCCTGAAGATGACGTCAAAATTATAATTATAATAACATTTGTCTTCGTCAAAGGAGTTACAATACCTTTTCAATAATTTTGATATTGATAGGCTTATTATTGAAAAATATTATTCAAAGTAGAGGAAACTAATATAAATAGAAATTAATGAATTCACGTTCCATTTTCAGCTATATTCATAACTAAAGTTGGAGTTTTCAGATCATCATAAAGTCTCGGAATCATTAATGAAGTTAATAACTTTACAAAGGTAACAGATTTTGATCGTAGTTTATACACAAATTAACTTTTATGCTTAATCTTTAGTACATTTATTTTCCGATTAGATGTCCCCGCCACTGCGCGGAATTATAAAAACGTAATAAGAAGCCCTTTTTGTTTACGGGAGGAAAATTTTCATAAAATACCCTGTCTTTGGGGAAAGTCAGGGTTATTTGAGATTTAACATACTAAAACCGTCTCGGTGGCTATCCTCGAGTGCGGTAAAAGAGTCCCGGGATCTCGAACGAACGCACCGGGGCTCTGCACTGGGCTTCTGCACAACTCAGGCATGCAGATGAACCCTCGTACTTCCACGTATCCACGGCAACTCAGGTCCAAACCTTGTTGCCGTCTTCCCGGAATAATAACCAGCCTATGTTGTCTTTAAGAATATGTTCTACATCTATATCAAATTTCACCAAGATCCGTTCTGCATTTCTGGAGATACCTTTATACAAACATCCAAGACCATTCAACCATCGTAAGTTTCCCATTTATAATATTAGAAAGAAATAATATTACAAACAAGTTATATTTAAACTATCTGGTGTTCGCGACGTCGTCCGCGTGAAATTTAAAAATATAGCCTATGTTACTCGGGGATAATTTAGTTTTATAATAGTGAAAGAATTTTAGAAATCGGCTCAGTAGTTCTTGTGTTATTTCAATACATACAAAAATGAAACGTTTCTCTCTTTACAATATTAGTATAGATAAAACAAAGAAATTTATATTTTTGCAATGAATAACATGATTCAAATAACATAAAGTTCACAAATATTCGTATACTAAAGTTTTTTCTATTGAAATAAAACTCTTGCAAAGTTTTTGATAGAGCTATATGGATAACGTACAAAGGGTTTTATTGTTTTTTATTGGGAATGTTGCCTTTGTATTGCTTGAGTATTGTTCAGATTTCTTAGCTTTGATGTAATTTGTGTACTTACATAATTGTATATTTCTATACAGATTTAAGGCTTGTATTTTTTAAGTATTAACAAAATTATGATTTAATAAACTAAAAAATTAGATGACGTATGAAAACACCCTTAAAGAGCTGCATAATTACTGAGTAACATAGGTTTAACATATTTACTATTTTTTTAAATTTTAAACTTTTATTTCATATTATTACAACAATAATTATATTAAATTTAAATAAATTTTCCGTCCGTTCCTGGTGCAAAGGTACCCATCACACTCTCGGCGTTGCCGCGCTGAATTGCAATGGATATCCTTTGCACCAGGAACGAGCCGGCACGGGGGTCTCCTTGTCTATCTCTGAGCTTACGCCTTTTATATTACGCGCGAACAAAGTAGCGACCTAAAGCTGGTGTAATACGAGTAATTTCTATGATGCGAAATTTAATTCCATCTTAGTTTACTGTTGTTCATTTTGTTTAAACAGATCGACAATTCGATGTTGTATTGCAAGCTGCACATAACGGCAAAGAAATTCAAAGATATGTGTGAAGTCACTCAAAATACGCGTTAGTCTTGGGGTTGCGGAAAAATGTAGCCCATCATGGGTCGAACTACTACTACTAGATCAACAATTTTACAAGTTAGGAATAGATAATTTATATCAGCTGTATGAATAACCTTTGTGATGTTATAAAAGTAAACAGAAAGATATTCAAACAATAGTATAACATCTGCACAATGCAGGCCTTGTCGTGTTTTCATTGTACAATCTCACTCGGCTCTCATATTTTATATTTCTTTTCAACTACTACAATGGAAAGGTTACAATAAAATTATATATTAAATAGCTGACGCCCGGGACTCAGTCCGTGCGGAATTAAAAAAAAAACTCATTAAGCAACCTATGTGTCCTTCCAGACTGTTCTAAATATTTGCAAATCATTGTTACCGGTTCAGCCGTTTGACTTTGTACAAATCTAATCGGTGTTGTAAAGACAGGGGGATTACCCAAAGTACCTTTCGATTGGCGATATCGTTGATGGAATCGACAAAAATGTATGAAAGTGACAATGACATTCGAAGTCTGTCACGTGTGAGATATGGAACGTCATCGTCGGTTCGATACATTTTTGATCTTCGCTATCGAATCGCTTTTTAGCGCATGTACTTTGGTTAATCCCCCAGATTTGTCTATAAAGTGTTAGCTTCGAAATTGAAAGCAATCAATTTAAGTAGTGAAACTGGTTTGTTAGCTTAGAATGGATTTCCCAGTAGAATAGTTACAAGTAGTAACATTTTAATTACTTACAGAATGAAGCAGTTCTATTCTTGTTGAGCTGAAGTTACATATACTCGTAGTATGTTTTTTTTTACTACGTGTAAACTAGCGCTTGTCCACGATCCCGTGTGCTGATAGGTGATGATGCAGTCGAAAGATGTTACGCGTTCAACCCAGTCTTGAAGGCACCCGCGTTATAGCAGGACAGTAAATAAGTTGCCGAAGTCAGTTTCTACTCCATAGCTGTGCGCAAGAGAAAAGATGTCTCGAATCGCTTTGTTCGTATCCGCGCCACATCAGCTATGAAATCTTCTATAGTGAAAAGGGGATGGAGGAATAAGTTCGTACAATTCCGATGTACGATATAAGGTTATGTTTTCATGATTCGTAAAATTGTGAAACTCTTTGGATCAATTTATTAGTCTCGCGTGTAGTATTCAATGAAGACGTTAAAACGATACTTATCAAACTTGTGTAATAAAACGACGACAGATGGCGTCGTGAAACTTGAAAGCAATAAAAAGACTGTTGAACTAATTTTAAGTTTTCACATTCGTCGTCACGATTATATGTAATTGTCTTAAAGTCATTTAAGTTAAATCACTTCGATTTTGTATGTCTTGAAATGTCAATTTTATGTAAACTTCCATCACAATAAACTTAAACTAACGAAACTTTAATATGCATATGTCTGAACCAAACTTTTTGGAGACTACATAGCTTTTTCGACTATAATCAAAAAGAAAATTGTAATATCAGGGAAGAGTCATTTAGTTTGGTCGGATAATATTGTAATGTATTTATAGCCTAACAATTACAACCTACTAGGGACGCGTTGCGGCTTCGCACGGGTGCAATGATACTAAATACACTACAGAAAAATTGTGAACGTTGTATATTAATTGCACCCGTGAGAAGCCGGGGCGGGTCGCTAGTTATACATATAAACATTCCTCTTCAATCACATTACCTATTAAAAAAAACGCATCAAAATCCGTTGCGTAGTTTTAACGATTTGAGCATACATAGGGATATAGGGACAGAGAAGGCGACTTTGTTTTATACTATGTAGTGTTTAATCTGTTATGATACGTAAGATGAGGCAAAGTTTAAATTAATTTATTATTAATCATTACGAAGCATTTTTTCTGTCACTTTTCCACAGTGTAAGAAGGCGACTGTACATACAATGTATCGTAGAGGAATAGTTATTACCTTGACTTGTCCAGCTTTGTGCTTGTTATTTGTCAGAATGGTAAGCCGGTGGCGGTCGGTCTCAGCAAACGGGGCATTAGCTCCCCTAAGCTGTGTAAGCTTGGCCTCTACGTCAGGACAACGGCTACGGATTTACTATGCTAGAAAATTGTTTCCTAACAAAACATATACAGTAGAACATTTTAGTTTTAAAACTACCTACAAAAGTTTCGTTTTTTAACTGTTTTAACGTAGTTAAAACTGACGTACACGCGTCGATTTGAATTGCTCAGTTGACCTGGGGGCTACCCAGAGTATCTTTCGATTGGCGATTGCGGTTATTTTCTATTGCTGATGTAATCGACAAAAATATATGAAACTGATAATGGCATTGGATAAGTGCTTTTTTTTTTTTTTTATAGAGGGAAAAATGCCTTACGGCACCGTCAGACATGGGAGCTACACGTCCGGTGTGTCGGGCTCAGGCTCATTGGTGTTCACCTATCCTAACATGAGTCCCATACCGACTAAACAACCCTCTCTATGGACTTTTTTGTACCCCCACGGCCCTACCGTCAAGTATTACTTCGTGGGGGTGGTCTCAGCAATCTTGCTTTTCCTTCATGCAGTCTGTGCTTTAGCTCCTATAGTCCATTGCTGGCTCTTCGCCGTTCCTGTTCAGCACGCCGGACTTTCTTAAGTACTACGGCGGCGTAATCACTTACTTCATTCCATGCTTCTTCCGTTTTAAGCATGTTATCCACTATGTTTTCGACCGTAGTTGGTCCGATAACATTTTCCAAATCTTCACGCTCCGTGGAGTAGGCTGGACATGAGAAGAACACGTGTTCTGCATCCTCGGGTACTCCACAGCCGTGTGGGCAATCTGGAACATCTTCATGTCCAAAGCGGTAAAGATACGCACGGTAGCATCCGTGACCCGTCAACATTTGCGTAAGGTAGAAGTTTATTTGCCCATGCTTACGCTTGATCCATTTTTCTAGGTGTCCAATCAGGTTGTGCGTCCACCGGCCCTTTGTCGATTGGTCCCACTCTAGCTGCCATTTTGCTATCGTCTGTCTTCTGGCAATGTCTTCTGCTTTACTTCGTATTGCGCTCGGGTCGCTTCTTCTGTTGAATATGCATTTTCTCTCCGCCGCCAGCAGGTGTACGGGTATTGCGCCGGCGATTACGCATGCAGTATCTAAGTGCTTGTCACGTGTGAGATATCGAACGTCATAGTCAGTTCCGTACAGTTTTGATGTCGAATCGCTTTGTATCACATATACTTTGAGTAACCCATATGTACAGTTTTCAGTGTTGCCTAGACATGTCAGTTTTAACTGCCCAGTCGAACTGTGCAGTTGAAACTGTGGACTTAAAACTAAGGGACTGTAGCCGGCTTGATATTATGAATAAAATTAAATCTTCAAAACTGTTTTTTTTAAGTTCAAAATGCTTGAAATGGTTAAAAACGACTTTATTGTTTACAATTATTTTATGTAAAAAGTCTATAGAACTTATTTCGCTACATAAATCAACGTAGACGTTAACTTGATTCCGTTCTATCGAAGTTTCGGCAGCTTGTTAAAAAGTTAAATATTTCATACGCGAATAATTTAAGGACAAAATATATGGAATGATTTTTCAAAATGTGTAAATGTCATGAATTTAATCAACCGAAACATGTGAACAAAAAATTGTAGGTCTAATCACTCTTTTCAGGTAAAAATCCTGTTTTTTTTATTAAAATTAAGCACATGATTCTACTCCAATATCTAGCTTAAACTTAGAATTAGCGACATTTTTATTTTTTTAGAAAACCAATTTGATATTTAGGCAAAGGTCGAATGTAAACATGGGTATTTTTTAATTAATTTCATTTTTTTTTAATACACAAATGGAAAAGGTATCAATTTAGACCTTTTAAAATGTAATTCATTTAGATTTACTCGCTCGCTCGATGCGATATATTATACGGATTCCTATCCTGTTTCAGGTATTTTCTCTTTTTAATTTCAATTTGATTAAAATCCTTTTATATGCATGAGGATTTAAATTGATGAAATATGCGCTTGGGTAAAAAAACCTTTGAAACGCGTTGCCTTTTGCAGCTTATCGGTTGTAATTGTATTGCTAAGTTGAATTATTTGCTTATTTTTTTATTCTATCGTAAATTTATATTATATTATAATGTCGCAAACGAGCAAGCGACCAACTGGATTCGTTGAAATAGCGAAGCGACCGCTGCCTATAGTCATCTGCAATTGCATATGCATTGCCTACCCTTAATCTACGGAAGAGGAGACGTACAGCAAGAGCATAATTCCTCTCCCGATGCGGCCCGTCCCCCGGAAAAAATCACTTTCTCTTCCCATCATTACCTTACAAGAAAAGGATAGGAAGGGAAATGGGACTAAAATGAGGCCTCCGGCACCACACTCGTCAGACGAAACACGGAATTGCTTCCATTTGACGCCTGCCTTCTGTGTATTACTAAGTTAATTGCATTTAAAATACCTGTTTTTATTGTACTTACGAAAGTTCTACGCCGTCATCCGGAAGTGCTACGTCGTAGCCGTATTCTACAGGATTCTACGCATTGAGGAACTATGTTACATTGCATACATTGCAAGTGGCTTGATCTTAACACTTTGCGTTTGTACGCAGTCAGCCGTGCATGCTGAGTTGAACAGTGTTCTGCTAAAGGATTTAACTGCACTGAAGTGTATGACAATGCGGTTGTAATTGTGGTTACAAGGTACAAGTGAAATTGGAGTTGTGGTATAGTATTCTTGTCTACCTAAGCCTAAACCTTTCGAGTATATTTATAGTAGTAGTATAATTCGATCCATGATGGACTCCATTTTCCGCAACTCCACGATTAGCGTGTATTTTTGCCTGACTTCACACATATATTTGAATTTCTTCGCCGATATGTGCAAGTTGCATTACGATGTTTTCCTTCACCGTAAGAGATTCGGGTGAATATGTACATATGAATATCGAAAATCGAAAAACACATTGGTACACGACGGAATTCGAACTCGGGACGCGCAGATTACAAGTCAGGAGCTAAGCCCCTGGGCCACCGACGGTTTTGAGTATATTTATAAATACTTTTTTTTTATATATTTGAATACATAAGACAAGAACTTTGATTAACTTAATTACGTTATATCACAGAGTGCCGACTGTATTGTTATGCGTAATAACACTGAGTAAGGTAAACAAGGAATATAAACAGTCTAAAATATCCCCTGTCATAATTAGATTGGGGATAATCAATTCCTTGCTGCCGCATACCGAACATCGCCGCGGGGACCAATTTAGCTGGATGATCGGATTAGTAACATAATTTAAGGCAAACAGCACTTTGAAAGTTTGATACTAATTTCATTCTAGTTGTAGCAATAAAGATATATTTTTAAACAGTTAACATTACTACAGTGCCATTGGCTTTGGAAAAAGATTAAACAGTTTAAATTAATATAATTATAAATATAAACTCTCTTAATTCTTTGAAAAAAGAAAATTAAATGGTTTCAGATTACAATACGCGCTAGTCGTGGAGTTGCGGAAAATGGAGCTCATCATGGGTCGTAGTTACCTTACCTTTTTTAATATTAAAAAATATATTCAACTAACATAACTGCGTATCTGTTTGCTAATTATCATCTAGTTAGTCGAAACGCAGTAATTTCGTATTCAATTTTCTAGAGTACTCTGGTATATTTCGAGCGCTTGATACAAAACACATGGCAGACAATTCCGACCCTTGTGTCTTAATCACTGACTACTGAAATAAATTAAAACAGACCACACAATGTGACAAAATAGTATTAGAATAATAAACAAGAGGTACATTGTCATCATTCAAATAAGAACTGGCATCTAGACTTTTTTTACAATGCCTAGGCTTCATTGGACCGAGTGCGCGGTAAAAACGGGCTTAAAGCGAAGCAAAATGTCCGTTTTTATCGCGAACGGAAGGGGCAAACAAGAGGCGGGAAGACCGAGTTGGTCAATGACGCCTATGGACATTTGCAACACTAAAGGAACTACAATATTAATACGTTGCTCGCTTGTTAGAAAGATATACTTTAAAAAACATCCATTTTGCATTCATAATATTAGAAAGAAGAAAGTTATTATGACAACAACGAAATTAAGTAATTTATGACGTCATTGTAAACGTGATTCAATCGTCAGATTTTCTTTACTCTTTACCTTTGTTATGAAATAACAAAACGTTTATATTATTCGAGCTCGTAACACGTGCGTTGAATTGAGGTAAAGTTTTCTTCGCTTCATTTTTTCACAAACTATTGTACTGTCGATCATTTCGGATGAGATAGACGTTTAATTCCCACCATGTGTAGGAGATTGATGGACGTATTTTTTTTAGAAAACTAAGCCAAAATATGCAATATTGATGTTATCGTTGTAGGCTGAGAGAGTTACTTTATAAAAATATCAGAAGTGTGATCACATATTGCAAGCCCCACCAATTACAACTATGGATATGTCGAATTTCGTTCGGTTCAGTCACAAAAAATGGAGCAAATATTAGTGTATTTTCACATTTTTTTGTGACCCGACCGTTAGAAATACTAGTTTTAAAATGTTCGGAATCAAGAACCAACGGTTACTATGCCATAGATTTTATAATACCAGAATAACAACATTGTAATGATATTGTTAGAAATACTAGTAGTTACTATTGGTTCCTACTCCGAGCATGTTCATACTAGAATTTCTAACAGTTAGGTAAAAAAAATGTGAAAATATAATAATACTAGCAGTTGTGCGCGACTTCGTCGGCGTGGAATTAAATAGTATAGCCTATGTTACTCAGAGATAACGTATCTTTCCAATGGTGAAAGAATTTTTAAAATCAGCCCAGTAGTTCTTGAGTTATTTCAATACATACAAAAATACAAATTTTCTCTCTTTATAATATTAGTATAGATTTGATCCGTTTTTTATCGATTTTACCGGTGTAACATTTTACATGGGTCGTTTTAGCACCACAATAAAACCGATAAACTTTCACAACCTCCAATACGTTTACGATATAAACGCAAAATTTATAAAATACACGGCGTTGACGATTAGAACACGCGATGTTGGCAATTTCCGGCTGCCGCTTCCACCGGCGGATATTATTCTGACAAAGATTGTTATGAGGATCCACAAAAGGTAAAGAAAGTTAAATAAAACGATAATATTGATTTCGTATTCCTATTATTTTATGAATCTACTTAATTGACAGATATCACAAATCTATACTAATATTATAAAGAGACAAACTTTGTATTTTGTATTTTTGTTTGAATTTAAATAACTCCAGAACTACTGAGCCGATTTCCACAATTCTTTCACCATTAGAAAGCTACATTATCCCCGCGTAACATAGGCTATATTATTTAATTCCACGCGAATAAAGTCGCGAGCAAAGAACTAGTCTTTAACTACAGAGAAATGGATTAGACAAGGAGACAAAAAATATGAGAATTATAGATAAGCACATAATTATTTACGTATTTATAACGCTTACAGAGTCAAAAATTTACACACACGAGCATACATTAATATAAATTAAATAGGTTATTGTTTAACTCTGTTGTTCCCAAAAGTTGTTCGTTGCAAACTTTGTATGCATTTATCATATTACTTCCAGAACTCATTAACCTAATAGTATAAAGTTAATATGTATTTTGAGAACAAAATTTGAGTTCACGAAACATCTTGATCAGTCTATACTAATATTATAAAGAGAGAAACTTTGTATTTTTGTATTTTTGTTTGTATTGAAATAACTCAAGAACTACTGGACCGATTTCAAAAATTCTTTCACCATTAGAAAGCTATATTATCCCCGAGTAACATATGCTATATTATTTAATTCCACGCGGACGAAGTCGCGCACAATAGCTAGTAATATATAATATTTTTTATTTAATTACTTGATATTACTTCGGCGTAAGTTTGTTTTTTGCGTGACATCGGTATAACGAAGGCGTAGGATAAGAGATCAATAAATTAATCACGATTTTAATAGACTATGGTCTGGGGGGTTATCCAAAGTACATGCGCTACAAAGTGATTCGATAGCGAACATCAAAAATGTATGGAACTGACAATAACGTTCGATATCTCACACGTGACTAGCACATGATGACTTACCGAATGTCAATATCAGTTTCATACATTTTTGTCGATTCCATCAGCAATATCGCCCATCGAAAGATACTTTGGGTTAAACCCCGGTCTCTCTTCTTGTATTGTTCAGTATTAAAAAATATAGCCTAAAAAAGGTGACCTTTTAACTTTAAGCTAAGTTTAACTTTATTCAATTTGATATTTACTAAACAAGCAAACTTATTTTTGTTTCTTTTGTATATTTTTATCATTGAAAATTTTTACAAAAAGTAGGTTGATTGCGTGACCTCGGAATCTCATTTCAATGGCCAATTACTGTCTATTTATATTTTATTATATTTTAAATATTATTGAAGTTATTTAAACTGTTTCTACATACAAAAGTCGAATAATATTTTCATAAATATTTTATCTTTTTTAATATTAAAACCTGACAAATATTTTCAATTTATTTACACATCTATATCATTTTACAAACCATTATTTTTTTACAGGACTTCTTTCGATTTCGTCTTTCAAGCTACCAGAAAAGTCTACCTAGTTTTAAAAAAATATAATAAATTATATTAAATTTCATTACAATAATATGCTGTTGAAAGTTAAAACCTTCATTTGAATATTATTTCTAAACAACTTCTTAAAACATTGACAACTTTAAGACTCCGAAATTACGAAACCGTCCTTAAAGTGCGTGAAATAATCATAAATTAAGTGTTTACTTATTCAGTAGCCGTCAAGTCCGAGAGTACTGTCAACTTTGTATCAAGGACGAGATCCATCAAAAGTTTAATAATTTAAATATATTTATGCAGTTATTAAAATACGAAGAAGTAAAGATATTTTTTCAGCTATACTACTACTACTTAAAGTTATGCATCCCCGAAGTGGGGCAGAGGGCGTCCACAGTGCGACGCCAGCTCGCTCAGTCCTGGGCTCTGCGTTTGATCTCGGGCCATGACAGCCCGATGGCCTTCATGTCGGCAGCCCGAGCGCCGCCATGTCTGTTTAGGGCGGCCACGCTTACTTGTGCCTAACGGAACCGGGTGTGATTGGGATCTCAGCGAAGCGTGTGGCATATCTATAACCAAATAATTATTATTTATTTTAATGTTGATGGATGCAAAGGTAGAGGAAGGCCAAAGTAAGTATAGATTACGTCAAAGAAGATATGCTGAAAAAAAGGCTAAATTTAAAAATGACGGCTGATAGGGAAGTATGGAGGAGTACATACTGTGCCGACCCTCCATAGGGACAAGGGCAGAATGACGATATTACTATTTTAGATTTTAGTCCCTTAAATATATTTCGTAAGTAAAAATATACTTTGAAAACATTGAGAGAATTTATATGACAACTACAATTCTCATAATTTCGACTCAAGTGTTACTCTTGGGATTGACTTTCTACTAAAAGCAATTGGATCAAGTTTTCTTTATAACATAATATTGAAATGTACATTTTCTAATATATATTTTTGCTTCCATTCGTAGAAGTGCGACATATCTTATCCCGGATGTACACTTGGAAATCTTGTAAGAATTCCATAAATAGATTAATTTCCTTCCGTTAAAACATAAATATTAAACTTAAATGAACTTTTAATATAATCATCAACATCTTTATCATCATCATCATCTACATCTACATCAACATCAACAACTTACTCCGGTGGCATATCGACCCAAACTGGATCTCGTATTTTTCGAAGGTCAAAATTAGCTTTAAAATTCTTACGTTGCTAAGTTCTATTATAATATTAATCTAGTCTACTATTATTTACATTTGTTATGATTGTACAGCAATATGTTGGATAAGAGAACAATACGCCGTAGCGTATGATACGACAATACGCGAGGAGTCCGGAGTGAGCACGTCGCACACCGCATCCTTAATGAAATGTAAACGTAGAGACGTGTTAAATCTAGCCTATGTTAGATCACATATATGTTTCCGTAGACACATTATGTGCTGGAATAATAGTTACCACACTATCGGGATATTGTGGAAATAGACGAGAAGTTTTATTCTGTAAGTTATTGTAAAAACGTTTATTAAAAATAATAAGTTTCAAAATAAATAAACTAGACGGATCTTCCTCCTTTTTATTGATAGGTATTTGATTCAGTATTTTAGTGTTCATATTTTTTCTTTATAAAGCCATATTAAATGTGTTTTTTATTTCTAAATTCCATAATAAATCCATATGATACGATATTTATTTTGGCTCTTGCTTCGATATTTTTATTAAAGTTTAAAATCATGCGGTAAATGGGCACTTGCCAAATATTAAGCTATTAATCCTTCGATCGAATGTAACCGGATTATAGAGTGCGGCTAAAGTCATTATTATAGCTTCGGATATCCAACAGCGGGAATATCTCACAATTTTAATTCGTGGATTTTATACTTCGCGGTAAAAAGAAGTCATATAACACGAGTATATGCAAAGAGAAAAATTAAACGGAAGACACTTCTAATGAATCACCACAACTTTTTCTATGAATATCAATCAAATACAAATATTCTTAGAAGCGGCAATCATGATTCGTCGTCGTCGAATCATAATTTCTTAGAACATTTTTTCTTCTCTACGATATCTGAATCTAGTTACCTCTTATTCTAATTGATCTTTGCGATCCATTAAGCCGTTCCAGATACCTTCAAACAAACATTCATCCATCGTAACTTTCGTACCCTAATCCTTATCATTATCATACATAGTATAAAACAATAACGCTTTTTTATGTTTGTACCTATATATGCTTGAATATTTAAAACTACGCAACGGATTTTGATGCGTTTTTTTTAATAGAGTGATTCATAAGGAAGGTTTTCTTTTATAATACATTGACTATATAGTAGAGTAACACTATTAATTTAGAGGTTTTTAATATGATGTCGTAAATTAACACATTTTTAGCGCTTACATTTTAGCGCTTACATTGCAAACGCTGCAGTATTTAGTATCAGCATTATACCGATTTGCACCCGTGCGAAGCTGAAGCGGGTCGCTAGTTTATAATATTACTAAAATAAGTTAATCTTCGTTTCGTATTTTTATAAAATATTCTAGGAATGACCAAACGGTGTGCAAACACAATTTTTTTCTTCTTAGTGACCTTTGAAATGAGATAATAAAATTAATTTAAATTTACATTGTATAAGTTGAACAATAGCGTTATTCCAAAATATTTATTATTTTGATCCCATGAACGATTTATATTACAAAACATTCTTAGAAAAAACATGAATAATCTTCGTGGGATAACTACAAAAACACTATGTAATTATTTAATTCAATTTTATAAAATAAAAACACATTTTAACAACCGTTTTACAGAAATTAAATAAAACAACAAACATACATCGGAATGGTTAAACAAAAATAAACATTTACTTACAAAGCAAAGTAACGTCTAAAAAAATACTATCAGCCGGTAAAAATTAACGTATTTGTATAAGCCTTTTTTCGTTCATGTAAGCAAGTACAAAATTAGACCTTAGTGTGTCTAAAATAAAGTTCAAATCACTTTATTATCTAAACTCTTTCATCTCATATTAGGCTTACACAGAAACATTTCTACAGAGCCGTATTCTCATTTGTCGCCTTAAAAAAACAGTACATTTTATATAGATTTTTCGATATTGGAAATTCAACTTTAACTAACAAAATACATATTTCCAACTTACGGTTACTAACAACTAAATCAGTAATTTTGTTATTGTTCTTAGTTTGTTTCTATTTGTAACTAATACGTCAAGAGGTTAACAACAAGTCTCTATAATTTTGATGGAGTGCTCTATTAATATCTTTGCTAATAATAATTCGACCTTTCTTAATTGGCTTTGCGTATGAAAATACTTGCAACTTGAAGGTATAAGGTATATAAGTAATACTTAAATAATTTAATTTGTAACATCGATTTTACAATACTGAAAATTAGCACTTTTTTATTATCCAGTTATGTTTATATTTTTGTAATAGTAGTAGTAATCATTTTTCTTGTTTTTAAATTATTTGTAACTTAATGTTACACAATACTATATGGTTAACGAGTACTAAAACTGATTATGAAAAGAGCTATTGTAATAAATGTTGTCAAAAATAAAACAAAAGCCTAACGTTTATTCTCATATTAGTAGTCCATTAAATATTACATCGGAAACTGGAAACAGTAATTAACAATAATAACTTTTTTTGCTTTTCGCCGAAAATGGAGTGCGCATAATTTATTCATTCCCAATGCATAATTACAAAGTTTGGTCTACAATTGAAAGCTGAATTCAATGCATATTTCAATTCAAAATAAAGTTTATTTTCTACTTGCTGTCGCCCGCGATTTCGTCCACGTGGAATCGAAAATAAACTTAATCTATACTAATATTATAAAGAGAGAAACTTTGTATTTTTGTATTTTTGTTTGTATTGAACTAACTCAAGAACTACTGGGCCGATTTCAATAATTCTTTTACCATTAGAAAGCTACATTATCCCCGAGTAACATAGGCTATATTATTTTATTCCACGCGGGCGAAGTCGTCCACAATAGCTAGTCTATACTAATATTATAAAGAGAGAAACTTTGTATTGAAATAACTCAAGAGCTACTGGGCTGATTTCAAAAATTCTTTCACCGTTAGAAAGCTACATTATCCCCGAGTAACATAGACTATTTTTTAATTTCACAGGGAGGAAATTGCAAACACCAGCTAGTAGTACTATGTGTTCTTCCTCATTATATTCTAATCTGTACAAAATTTCATAATCGATCATCGTGATCTGTTCAGCCGTTCTAAACATACCTTCTAACAAAGTTCCTTTAATCCCTCTACCTATAAAAATAATTAGTAAGATTACTCAAGAAAGCTTTCATATTTTTTCTTCTAAAATTCATTCAACAGATGACGCTAGTCGCTACTGTACTAGAAAATAAATTAAGAAGTTGTTATGATGTTCTCTTTTTGTTCCTCGTGTTTTCAAAAATCTCATAGCAAATGAACACTTTAAGAGGCTAAACAAATACGAGTATGAAACGTATGTCTTCATTTTCCCGACCCGGTTTATACTTGTTGACCCTAATGTAGTGAATACCTAACATCGTGTATGTACATTCATTAATTTAGTTTTAGGAATTACTAGCGACCCACCCCGGCATCGCACGGTTGCAAATATTGTTAGTATGGCTGTTATATACAATGTTCACAGTTTTTATGTAGTGTATTTGGTATCAGTTTTGCATCCGTGCGAAGCCGGGGTGGGTCGCTAGTATATTATACATGAAAACCTTCCTTATAAATCACTCTATCTATTAAAAAAAAACGCATCAAAATCCGTTGCGTAGTTTTAAAGATTCAAGCATATATAGGGACAAACATAAAAAAGCATTATTATTTTATACTATGTAAGGATACACAATACATTGTTTTGAAAGTATGCTATACTCACTATAGATAGATATATCAAATAATAACGTTATAAAACCATGTGCAAGAGGTCTTATCAATTTTACTTATCAGGAATCCAACAAGCCCGACATTGGTACGTTACTTAGTCAAATTGGCAACTGTATCCATTTGTTGTGCAATACCCTTCCATTTTCGTACACCGGAAATGGTGGCAACAACAGGAATAATTAGGTCATATAAGAATTTTGTAGTACTAGTAACACTATTGTTTTATAAAACATTCGCTATCCCTCGATGTCTATCCTTGCGGAATTAATAATAGATGGTACGTAACCTATGTGTTCTTCCAGATTATATGCTACATCTGTGCATAATGTCATCGAGATTAGATCAGCCGTTCTATTGGTGCCTCTAAACATATATCCATCCAAAATTTTACATTCATAATATTAATAAGATTTACACTTAGACGAAATAGAATAAACTAATAGTTCATTTGTGATTTTATTGCACGGAACAAGTACTGAATATAACCCATTCGAGGAATAAATTCTAGTTGAAACGAGTAATCCTCTTATGTTGTTAAAACATTCATTGAAAACTCTCTCTAAATGTATATTGCTAATTGCTATGCGTAAGGGAACAGCTTAAGCGTTTTTTAATCCAATTATTTCGATATATATTGAAACTCCTTGATGCTGGCACATAGCGTCTTTTTTTAACACTGGCACATAATAAACTGACGTGTTTTTGAACTCGGACGTGCAATTTGCATTCGAAGTTCAAATATTAACTATGCATATGTGTGCAATTGTTTTGTAAACAGAATTTTTTATGAGACACATTGCTCACAGATGGAGTTGTAAATGTATGTTGCTGTTGTATTGGACAATATCTCTCGAGTATTCTATGTTTACATTTCTTATACGGTTATCAATTATGTAGAAAAACTATTTAATACTATGTAAACAGCTTTATTGTGTCAGTTTTTGTATAAAGTTTTTCAATAAAAAAGCAAATAAGTACCTAAATAAAAAGTTACCGTTTGTGAAAGTTCTTTGCTTCATTTAAAAGAATCTTGTATACAAAATAAGTATGAGATAACAGGGAATTGGATTTCTTTGTTCGATTGTTATTCAACGAGACGGGTACCCTCGAGGATGTTAATTTCCTACCCATCCTATTTAGTAATTTGACTTTCTTTAATAAGGTTAAACATAACAATATACAGATGGTGTCGTACTAATTCCTTGACTGTAAAATAAATCTATTAAAATACCATTAAATAAAGGAATTATCACATTAAAATATTTATTTAACAGATAAAAAAATAAAACCGAAAAAGGTCAATACAAATAAAAACAATTTACGACAGATTAAACAAACAAAAAAATCTGTTTGAAAAAGGAACACGCATGTAATGGAAGCGAAAATTGAATTTGTCACCGATTATTCGGCGAGGATTTGAGATAAATGGCGGGAAAAATCAATAGCTATCTGTTCTAATCTCGTTCACCGTCGCTTGATCACGTTTCTATGAACAGGTTATGTTTGTAAACACATCAAAAGGGTTTCTCCACCTACATCTGATAGACATTTAACCGTTACGTGAAAATGAAAGCAATAAGTCTGATAAATAAGATTATTTTGATTTTTTTTGGTACTTTCCTGCTGCTGTTGCTTATGCAGCATCCTTCTTGTCTTTGAAGGATGATATTTTGATTGTTATAAAGCTTTTTAAATTATTTTATGTGTTAATATAAATATTAGATCCTGTTTCTCCTAAATAATTATTTAAGTAGCCGTGGTAAAATTTTTATTCTTTATTTGCTATAAGGATAGGTCCTTCAAGAAGCGAGCCTATTTATTCCTTAAAAGCCGGCAACGCACTTGCGGTTCCTCGAGTGTTGCAAATGTCCATGGGCGTCGAAGATCAGCTCGATGATCCAGCCGCTCCTTTACCCCGTCTGTTATACAAAGAAAAACATAATTACAAACTGTTTTTTACTCATTGTTAACTTATTAAACATCCTGTGGACGATTGCCTTTTGCATAATTTCCACTGCTCAAAAGCGCGGCAAAAACTGCAATAATTTTATTTTTACTAGATTTTGCCCCAATAAAGAGGGATAAGTTATTTCAAAGTATTGAAAAACATCTTAGATACTTTATAACAATACGTAATTCGTAAGTAGAAACTAAAATATAATATTTTTACTATAACTAGATAAAAACACCTTTTACATAAATGTTCGAACGTTAACACATTAGTAACACATAACACACAAGAAACAACTTCTTACAAATGTATTTCTTAATGACGTCACATTGAAGCGTGTCAGGGGTCTATAAAATTAAAATGTTCCGAACATGTTTATGACACCAGGACTAGTGTACACCGAAAGGAAACGTTTTTACTGTCAAACAGGACCCGTGTCCGTTAAACGGTCATAAAGTAGTTGATAACAACTTTATTTACGGATCTACTTAGGGCTGCGTTAAAATTACGTTTTGGAAAATAGGGACTCGATGCTAACCTATGAGGTAAGCTACCCCTCTGTAGCTTAAAGTACGCATCATATTTTAAAATATATGAATAAGTCAGTGTAAAGCAGCCTCAAAAAGTTTCCAAGTGGTATGGAGATAGAAATAAATGAAAAACTTACCTTAATGGCAATAGTCCATTAATTGAAATACATCGCGTGAGGTCGTTATTTCGACATCACATCTCTAAAGCGCGATTTACAAATGATGCGTAGGGGCACGGTTGGCCGCCTAGCGGCGAAATTATAAACTAACATTTAATAACATTAGACAATCATATTAATTATGTAGGAATCATTGTTTAGAGTTTAGAAATTAAGTAGCTGAGTATCCAAAGTAAAAATGTATGGAACTCACAATGACGTTCGTTATCTCACTCGTGACAAAAATTTAATACGGATTTTTGTTAATTAGCATTTTGTTTATTGATATAATCTTACCACCAGATGCGCTTACAACCCCAAAATGGTGGTTTATTAATATTTAATGCATTTGGCTTTGGTCGTCAAATTCGTGAAGTTGTAAAGTTTATACATTAAATATTTACAATCTTCGGATTAAGCGTTGAGGAATAATTAAAGTACTTAACTCGCTGTTAGGGATTATGTTTATGAAAGTACCGAGATTACATTAGATTTCTAATTATTTATGGATAATCGAAACAAAACAATAGAAAATCACGGTCTTTTAGGCAATAGAATAGGGGCTACCCAAGGCATTCTTCGATTGGCGATATCGCTGAACAGAAGGAAGGATGTGAAAGGCATTGGGAAAGGCCTATATCCAGCAGTGGGCAGCAAAAGGCTGATGATGATGATGTTGATATCGCTGAAGGAATCGACAAAAATGTATGAAACTGACAATGACGTTCGATAAGTCATGTGCTTGTCACGTGTAAGATATCGAACGTCATTATCAGTTCCATTCATATTTGATGTTGGCTATCGATAGATGTAGTACTAATTTATCAGAAATCAATAGCGTAAGTATTTTTTGTCAAACGCGTCTTAATATAACTTAAATAAATGTCTATCTTCTCTCTTTCTTCTTTCTTAATGAGTCAAAATCAAGAGACAGGGAACCCCCAGTCCCTTGATTGGATAACCACCCAAACGATTGGCGATATCTCTGATGGAATCGACAAAAATGTATGAGACTGACAATGACATTCGATAAGTCATGATTGTCAACGTCATTGTCAGTTTCATACATTTTTTAACGTTCGCTATTGAACCGCTTCGTAGCGAATGTGCTTTGGGTAACGCCCCTGATCACTTGTTACTTCCAATATTTTTAATGTTGTGTCTAATTCCACCTAGTCTGGTCTGACAGTCTAATCTACTCGTATGTATCAACTTCATACAAAATCTCAAATTTTGTTCCTATATCCTAGCGTATAAAGATTTTAAAATCAAAATTTTAAAATTTCAACTTCAAAGTAACCGCATAATATTTTCTTATAACTTGAAATAGATTTTTCGTTGGCTCTGAAATGGAATTTTATATGACGTCATAACTGTTTAAATTTTAAAGTTGGTTACTACTGCTGAAATTGTATAAAGATATGAAGAAAGTGAGACAAGAATAAGGCTTTTTATCCATTGTAGTGAAAGCCTAAGTTTAAATACTACATAATAAGATGTATCCAGTTTTCCATTTCTTCATAAATTAATAAATATAGAAGACTAGCTGTTGTTCGCAACTTCGTCAAAGTGAAATTAAAAATATATACCATATGTTACTCTAGGATAATGTAGCTTTCTAATGGTGAAAGAATTTTTGAAATCGGCTCAGTAGTCCTTGAGTTATTTCAATAAATACAAAAACATAAAAATACAAAGTTTTTCTCTTTATAATATTAGTAAATAGAAAGATAGATAAGTAATATTGCAAATCTATACTAATATTATAAAGAGAGGAACTTTGTATTTTTGTATGTATTAAAATAACTCAAGATCTACTGCGCCGACTTCAAAAGTTCTTTCACCAATAGAAAGCTACATTATTCCCGAGTAACATAGGCTATATTATTTAATTCCAGGCGGACGAAGTCGTGGACAACAGTTAGTGTAATTTTATTTCTAAATTTGTATGCATACTAAGTGGAGTGCTTAGAATTAATTCATATTGCATAGTTCCAAATTCGTCTGGTAACTTGTGTAATGGGACGTTCAATTGACGTCCACTCGCCCAAGTAAGCCCGAATTCACAAATACTCTTTTTCAACTATAAAGTTACCCTTGTATTATTCGCCCAGCGCTCAAAATGCAACCCTAAGCGATACAAAAACGTCGCGATTTTAATACGCCGTACGAAGAGATACATAGAAACGCATTTGTTTTATCTCGAGGTATTTTAAGCGCGCGATGAAAAAGCGCATTTGTAAATGCGGGCTTACAGAGCACTGGACAAAGAATAACGTTGGTCATCACTAGTGAGTTTTCGCTGCCGAAATATTTAATAATCTTATGATATACGCATATGAAATGGTTATTTTTTATTTTATAAAGTGGCAAACGAGCAAGCGGCCTCGCTGAAATAGCGAAGCGACCTCTAACCCATAGACATCTACAATTGGAGATTCGTTATATTTATTTTCTGTTTAGTATTGTTAAAATATTTTTTCTGTTAATATTATGAATGGTGTTTGTTCATTAAAAGTACCGCAAATAATTTCCAATTATAATAATTTGAATTTCAATAATTTGCTTACAATGTTTTTGTTTGTCTTTAAAATTACTAGAACATATTGAAAAGCATTTTAGTAAAGCACAAAATCTAATTATGTTTGTATGCGTTAAAATGTATTTAAACTGTTGTTAAATAAAGTATTATGTTGTAGCATAAAATGAACTATTTTAATTGAGAATGTAAAATACATTTACCTAATAAACGGTTTTATTAATGTACAATGGAACCTGAACCGTAACACCATGATATTAATCTCGCTTACAGAGGTTTCTCTCTAATCCGAGTTTTTCGCTTATGGCGGTTGTCCATCGGGACCAGACAATGACTCTCGCTTATTGAGGTTTAGAGGTCGCGACTTTGTCCGGGTGGAATTAAAAAAAATAGCGTTTCTCGGGGATAACGTAACTTTCTAACAGTGAAGGAATTTTTGAAATCGGCCAAGTAGTTTTTAAGTTACCACAATAGATACAAAAATACATATCTTACCTCTTTATAATTTG
Source organism: Papilio dardanus tibullus (assembly GCA_013186455.1). Classification (NCBI taxonomy): domain Eukaryota; kingdom Metazoa; phylum Arthropoda; class Insecta; order Lepidoptera; family Papilionidae; genus Papilio; species Papilio dardanus. Next base: position 222,862 of record QDHC01005706.1, on the reverse strand, counting down.
TATAGATTACCAAAATCAATTAAATATCATAAACATAGCTCTAAATATTACCATAAAAACATACGTCGCGTTTATTTTTATGGTAATAATATTCTACATATTTTGTAGGAAACTTGTACTTAATAAAACCAGTATTTCTATTTGTAAACCTGTTTAAAAACTTGAGTTTACTTCTTACGTATGTTCCCTAGTCGCTTCGTATAAACAAAAAGTTGTTCAACTTACATAGCTATGAGTTTCTCACTACGCTGTTTATACTCGTAACTTAGTCGAGTGATGTTACGTTAATACATCATATTTTACATTTTTTTAAAAAGAATAAAATTAACAACTTTATAAGTATTAGATTCAGACCAAAATAGCAATTCTTGGTATTTAATTTCAGTCTAAATTATTTAAAATAAAATTACGCTACTTTAATAATTTTCTAGTTATGGGGCTTTGTCCTATGTTTTGAAAAAGCAATTAATACTATTTAAAGCGAACTATTTAGAAATTTTTAAGTACTTTAATTTTAAGTATGTATTTTAATTTTAATATAAAATAAATAAAATAAAATAAATCATATTTATTTGTGTAAATAGTTCTTGCAAAAGTATTATTGTATGCAAGTATAAAACTCTATTTGTCTAATCAATAATATCAAATCGGTCATATTCTCAATTTATCGTTCCAATTTCAAATAAATTTTTACGTGTCTGTACAGAAATTTTTCAAATCACCATTAACAATTTCTTTTTAACAAGCCGACTTTATTCCGTAACCGTTGAAATTAATATCAATTTGACTTTTATGAAAGAGCTTTTGATACTTCAAATAAGCAAGATTTCCTTTTCTCGGAATGAAAAATGATATTTGCTGAGAAGCGAGACGAAAAACACACCAGCTCTCCTTACAATGATACCTACTTTCACATCAATCTTCACAACTCACTTGTTTATAAAAACTCGTCTGACTTAATAACAGATAGACTTTTAAATTAAAATTAAGCGGCTAAAAACTCACGGATTCGGTGACGGTACCGCGTGACCGCGACGTAGTCCCGATCATCCGTGAAGAAAAGCCCCCGAGAAATGGCGAAAAAAAAAAGAAAATAACGCTTCTTCCCACTACTGTCGTTTACTCATATCAAGTGTTTTTCATTCCCGCTTTACGATAACCTCAGGATGAGCTTTTTTATACATTTATTTGATGTTCGGATGTAAATAACCTAAGCAAAATGAAACGATCCCTCATTAAATACGGCGCCTACCAATTGCAGTAAAAATACAATAAACCTGTTTATGACTATACTAACGGACAATTTGGCTTTGTCTTTTATTTTACGTGTTACTTAACGACTTCGCTCGCGGAATGTGTACTTACATAAGATATTTCTTACTAAATTAAGACACTTTGTGCACACTGATACTACATTATGCGATTTGAGTCTCTAAAGCCTTTTCGTCTAGCAGCAATTAGCTAGTATGCGAACAAAGGATTTACTAATCTACTCCACTATAATGTTGCTGTTGGGACACGTTTAGTTACTAAATTACTTGCTACTCGACTTTAATACTATCCTGGTCAGAACAAGGCATAAGCGAAGATACGAATGAACTAAGAGTGGAGTTTTTCTAATTATTGCAAATTGATTCTCTAAATATTGAATTATTAATAAGTGAAAATGAGTGTTTAACAATAAAAATTTTCTATAATCTCGTAAATAGCACAGATAATATAATACTATATTAGTAGTAATAAGTAGTTAATATTGTAATACTCAAAAAATATAACAAAAGTAATATTAAGTATGATTCATGAAAACCATTAAAACAATTTCTTATCAAACTTCAGTAATAAAGATTCAACAGATGGCGTCTTGAAACATGAAAGTAATAAAAACATCTGATAGTTCGGACTCAGGCTACCATTCAAACTTCACATATTACAGTAGAATTCCACTGGCTTGACATTTGTGCTTCATGTTGTCTTCTCTGTTTTGTCAAAAGGAATGAAAGGGATAACAATACATACAAGTGTATGCATATTTCATCATCACCAGCTCACTATTCGTCCCCACCGAGGGGCGCGGAGCCTACCCCCTAAGAGGTGACTAGGCCATAGTCAACCAAGCTGGCTCAGTGCGGGTTGGTCGACTTCACATATATTTTTGAATTTCTTCGCCGATATGTGCAGCTTGGATCACGATGTTTTCCTTCACCGTAAGACTTCCAATGCATATTTAACGGTTAATATGTCTCTACTAACTACGTTGAATCTATTTTATTTTAAGACAATAAATATGCTAATCCTTCCTAATTATTTGAAGGATTCCATTTTCTTATATCTCCCGTGAACACAACGGGACCTTTCGCGCTGAGCTTCCGCACGACTGCTCAGTGCATTATTGTGCCTTTATATTTTCCTTTATCTATTTGTATAATTCAAACCATATAGTTGTAGTTGTATAACGTTCTGTGACAAGGCTTGTGGCTGGCCGTACGTTTAGTGAAGTAATTGGCATCTACAAGGAAACGCTTGATTCATTTGCTGATTAACTTAATTGCATCTACACATATGGCGTCTTTAAGATCTATAATATATCTTATTGAGGCGTTATTATGGTTACTTATCATGGTCTTACTGCTACACTCTTAGTAGTTTAATGGATAGAAAATGAGTATTAGTGTAGATTCTTCACTCGTCAGCGTAAGCGTTATCTACAATGGCACTAGCCAGTTAAAGGATTTTGGGCGCTTTAGACACTGACGCATTTTGTTAAACGTGATAATAATATTGCGTGTTGTGTGAATTTAACTACTATTATAATTAAAATGAAAAAAAAAACAGATGGGATCATAGTTTTACTAAATTAAACAAAAACAAATATTTCCATTGTTAATTTATAATGATTTTTTTTATAAATACAATTACTAAGAAATGAAATACACATTTATCTTCTACAAAAACGTACATATAAAGGTTGAGTGGAGCGTAGTACAAGGTCACATTTGAATTTGACGTCTTCAGGTTTAGTTACGGGTTCAATGTGGAACCGTCTGAGTAAGCTTGACATCACTGTTTTCATTTCCATCATCGCAAACTTCTGACCTGTAACATAAAAGTAGCGAATACATAACTGACAAAATATAACTGTTGTCTAATAATTATTTCATCAACTGTTGTTGTTGCTACATTCTTGTGAGAATAATATATTGTAGATGTCTATGGTCGCTGGTCTAAATAAACTAAACCAATGCTGTAACATAAAACATGATTAGTACTATCAATATAAATAATATTTCTACCTATACAATTCCTCGGTCCAGCACTAAAGGGTATGTACGCGTAGGGATGACGATTGTTCGCGTTCCCAGGTAGGAATCGCTCGGGAATAAACGTCTCTGGGTCCGGGTACAGCTGCTCGTCATGATGCATGTCATACACGAGTATCTGACAGATGGTGTCAGCGGGGATTTTATAGTCACCTGAAATAGGATCACGTTATGCAATACGTAATCATAACTAACCTTAGCTTTTCATTGCCGAAATGATGAAAAAGAATATTCTACCGTAGAATTTGTTTTCTCAAAATACATACAATGTCGAATAACAGATAACAATATATGTTGTTTGGATATTTTACTGAAAATCTACCATATTACCATATTTGAATATACCAAATGACCATATTTGAATTTAGGAGCATGTTTTTTTTCCGAACACTAAAGTAAAATTGTATCCTGATAATTAATAGTGGTATAGTCTTTACATATCCAAGATAAACTATGTCTTACCAAGTTCTACTTCTTCAGCTAAATGTCTGAATATAACAGGTACACTTGGATATATCCTCAGAGACTCCTTAATGCAGCATTCCAGATATTTCATATTATTGAGGTCTTCTATTGTTGCCAGTCTTTTTGATTCTCCAAATATTTTGTACAGCTCTTCATAAATTGATTTCTACAAAAAGCACATTATTATACATTTGTTTCTTTCGTATAAAATATTACAATTTAATATTACCTGTATGTGGCTTTCATTGGCTATTCTCATTATCATAAAGGATAATGCACTCGCTGTTGTATCATGGCCCTGGAACAAATATTTTCCACTAACTCAAGTTCAGATATTCAGATCAACTTACTGTCTTTTTCCCTACGCCTTCAAACGGTTGGCATAGTATGTACTACTCTTCTATACCTCTCTATCAGCCATTTTTCTGAATTCACTGTCTTCTTTTTGTCAAAGTTTGTAGCGAGCAACATTAAATCTCATTTCTTTCTTATTAATGAAACCATCCTTACAAACTTACATATTAATACTATTGACTAGTACCTCAAACATAAAAGTGTCCACCTCTTCTCTAATACCTTCTAAGTCGATGATGCCATCCTTTTCATTTTCTAGAAGTAAATCAAGCATCGCAAGTTGACCTTTCCTACCATAAACTTCCCCATTATTTGTATCCAGTACAACTTTTTTAGCATCAAATTTTTCCTTGCGTTTTCGAATTATATTCATTGTAAAATCATGAAGGTCATTTATTGCCTTTTTTTGAACTCTTCCAATTTTCGAATGATTAAACACTATGTCTGCGTACAGCCAAATTCTACATATACGTTGCGCAATTGATTTGCCTATATCACTTATAGCTTTCAAATATTTATCACAGATAGATTCTACGTGTGCTTTATTAATTCCACCCATGGCTGTTTCTGAAAAAAAAAATAGATAAGAATTGTTTGCTACTAAGACATTTTTTTAGTCAGGAAATACATTTACGAGTATGCACCCTTATGTACGCCTGGCGGTTCAATGGCGTAGGGAGTGTCGGACTCACCGGCCAAGAATTGGCCGAATACAGACTAAAATTTGACTGCCTTAAATCCCAATAAAGCGGGGCAACGGGCACGGGAATTTTGACCGCAACAAAACTGTGAGACGTAAACCTTACTGTTGTTACTTTTATGAAAGTTGTCATTCCTCTAATCCTGTTTAAAAAAACAGAGATAGGAATATGTAAGTTGTTTCCTGATTGATACATACCACACATAATATTGAGAGTAGCATTAGTTATCAGTGGTAGGACATCGCATTGTCCTTTCTTAGCTTCGATATCCACTTGAGCTATCAACTTCTCAGTTTGTTCGGTAAACGTACGGAAGTATTTCTTCAAGATATTAAAGTGAAAAGCTTGAGTCAACATTTTTCTTCTTTGATGCCATTTCTTACCTAAGAAATCGAATTTAAACAAATATTTTTCAATCTTTTTATAGCACGGTACCGGCAGTCCATTCTCTTGGATGAAAAAAAAGAATCTGGAGGGTTTCCCAAAGTACATGCGCTACAAAGCGATTCGATAGCGAATATCAAAAATGTATTTAACTGATAATGAAGTTCGAGAACTCACACGTGTGACTGTGACTTATCGAAAGTGACTGTCAGTTTTATACATTTTGTCGATTCCATCAGCAATATCGCCAATCCAAAGATATTTTGGGTAACCCCCAGGATATTTTTAACCGTTCTGGAGTAAAGTGGCTATAAACATCCGTACACACATCGTAAATCAGTAAAAAGTATAATAAAATTAAGAAAGGGTATATTTGTAAGGAATTCTATTTTTACTCACCATTACTCACAAGAAGTCCTTCACGAAGCCACGGCCTTAAAAATGTATAAGGAATTTGTTTATCAATAAAACGGGTGCTTGATAGTATTATCTAAAATTAATTAATCATTTTAATGCAATTGTTTACAAAGCTGTATACTTTCACATTGTCATTTCATAGTGTAATCTACTACGCTAATAATAGACAATAATGTCTCAAGCTAATTGTGTACTAAAATTTGACCGTATTAAAATACGCTTTCAAAGTTTTTTTATACTAGAAAAAAGAGTTAATTTGTACCTATTGTTGATCATAATTAAATAGGTTTTTTTTAAATAAAATACATTACACAGAGAATTGTTCTTTAAGGAACGGTTCGACTATATACAGTCTACCTAATAAGTATTAGCCATTAGAATTTCTAAAGCATTAGGGTTTTGAATAAATAATAGATTGTTGTTTTAAAAATTACCTCTATATGATTAGGATTACATATATTTATAGCTTGAATATTAGCTGCGTGTATTTGAAAGATATCTCCATATTCCTTGCGAAGACTTCTAATATACGTGAACAGACGATCTGGAAAATTATCAAAAAAACACATGATTTTTTTAAACACAAATTAAAATCATTTTATGCATGTTTTCACAATAATTTGAACGCTGTTAGTATAAAATTTATCATACCTAGAGGCACTATCAAATAATGTGAGTTCCCAATCAATGGCCACGCTTTTTGTCCCGGTATTTTACGTATATTTTTATTTTTACTTCCATCCATATATAATATTAAAATAATAAGTATAATTATTATCGTCAATACCACAAACATCGCGATTCAAGAAAACTGAACTACGTCTGTTAACGGACGATTGTTAACTGTTAATATATCTTCTAGCCAAGGTTATATAAAATTATAATTATTTTAAAATGTTAAATGATATTTCAACTTGCATAAAGTCGCTTAATAATCTTCTAAGTGGATTTGGCGGGGGGGGGGGCGCATAGAAAGACGAATCTTACTGTGCATCTTCTCCTCCGTAGATTAAGGGTAGGCAACGCATCTGTAATTGCAGACGTCGATGGGCAGCGGTTGCTTCGCATTTCAGTGAATCAAGTTGGCTGCCTGCTCGTTTGCCTTATGGTATTCGATGATAATATAGCTTTCTAACGGAAAAATATTTTTTAAATAGGCCCAGTAGTTCTTGAGTTATTTCAATATAAAACGAAAATACAAAGTTTCTCTCTTATTCTAATACTAGCGACTCGCCCTGGCTTCGCACGGGTGCAAATCGGTATAATGCTGATAAATACTGCAGCGTTAGCAATGTAAGCGCTAAAAATGTATTATTTTACATCATTAAAAACCTCTAAATTATCAGTGTTACTCTACTATATTTTGAATGTATTATACATGAAAACCTTTCTTATGAATCACTCTATCTTCTAAAAAAACAAACATAAAAAATCGTTATTGTTTTATACTATGTAAAATTAGTATAGATATTAGCATAGAGAGAAAGTTACGACAGATGGACGTTTGTTTGTAGCTTAACTAATCACGGTGAAAGCACAAAGAACAAAAAAAAGATGTAGAATGATGTATGAAAGAACATATAGGTTATTATTATTTTTTAGTTAAGCGCAGAAGAAGTTGCTGTTGCAAAATTAGTTTGTTTACCAGCTGTTGCTGGTATACAAACAAATTACAACGGAAATACTAAATTCCATTTATACATATACAAGGAAACATCTGATTAAAGATAATTAATCCATAATTATCGTACATAAACGTTGATTACTCACTCCTGATATATTTGTATAAAAACATTACTTTTGTATGTTCTTTATAAGGGAATATAATATGATGTTTGTAAGATCTTTCCGTGGAAGCAATACCGCGTTTCGGCTGATGCTTATTCCTACCGGTGGCCTAATTTTAATTAACTTACCTTCCCCACTATTTTCCAAACCTAGGGCTTCATTAGACCGAGTTCGCGATAAAAACGGATATTTTGCTTCTGCGTAAGGTCGTTTTTTGCGTGGCATCGGTCTAATAGGTCTCTAGGTTAATAAAAAAGTATAGAAAAGGAAAATGTATTTGATAAATATGGGGACGCAATTGAAAGGGAAATATCATCTTGATCAATGCTAGGCAGCTCATCTGAAATTGCAGATTTTAATGGGCAGCTGTCGCTTCTCTATTTCTGTGAATCCAGGGTGGGTAACCCGAAGCATCTTTCGATTGGCGATATCGCTGATGGAATCGACAAAAATGTATAAAACTGACAATAACTTTCGACAAGTAATGTGATTGTTACGTAATAGATATCGAACGTCATTGTCAGTTCCATACATTTTTGATGTTCGCTATCGAATCGCTTTGTATCGCATGCACTTTGGGTAGTCTCCCAGGAGCCGCTTGCTCGTTTGCACCTTATAAATAAAGAAGGAGTTTAGGTAGTGGAAACTCACGCTAATATATAAATAAATTATTACGTATGGAGTCTAATTACTAGTAATAAATTACAGATGCATATAATATAAGAATGACTTTAAGCCCCTTATTCCAGAAAAACGTATAAAGTACTGCGATAAACGAGGACCGATAAGTCGTCGATTATACGATACTGGAGGTCACTCAGAACTTTAGACCAGGGGTCTCGTTGGACCAAATTATGTATTTTATGAAGTACCAGGAACAAGGATGTTCTGTATTTTGGAATAAATTTTATAAATGTACCAGTACCAAACGTTGAAAGTACAACAGTAATAACGGTGATTTTCGTTTTGGAATAAAGGCGTAATTATTCTTTACAAAGTATTTTATTCACGCGATTACGACATAGGGCCTTCAAGAAAAGAGCGTACTCCACTCTCAAAGGCCGGCAAGGAAACCCATCTGTGGTTCCTCTGGCGTTCCAGATGTCCATGGGCGTCGCACCAATTAATTTAGTTGATCAGCTGTTCTTTTGTCCCCTTATCCTTAAAAAAACGATCTATTGTTTTGTCAGTAAAAGAAACATAAAATACTAATGTCTTATAAATTCTATTTCATTGATAAAATGGAGAACAAAATTATGTAAAATCAATGATCAAAGGTTGTTAACATCGTAGGAGCAGTCAACAGTATCAGCTTACCAATTATTTTTAAAAATATGTAAAAAAGGAAAACGTGGATCTTTTTAACACAAATTAACTTTTATAGATCAAATACATTACAATAATTAATTATCCAGCGATGTTTCTATTCAAAAACAAACAAGTGCGGTTTATACAGAGAGATAATAAATTAATGAAAAGTGTGGAATTTACATTTATTTAATACTAGCTGTTGTGCGCGACTTCGTCCGCGTGGAATTGAATAATATAGCCTATGTTACTCGGAGATAATGTAGCTTTCTAATGGTGAAAGAATTTTTGAAATCGGCCCAGTAGTTCTTGAGTTATTTCAATACATACAAAAATACAAAGTTTCTCTCTTTATAATATTGGTATAGAATTATAGATACATTTACGCTATAATAATTATTATATTAATGCTTTAATAGATATTTAATCAGATCAAGTAATAATGAACTCTTGAAAGGACACGTTGGGAATATTTTTCTGCAATTCCTTTCATCGTTAAATCTTCCAAATTCATACGCAGTCTTGAATACTTCAAGAGCATTTTTATCTTCATCTTGTGGTTCTAAGCTGAAACATTTTAAACAAACTATTTAAATCAGTAAATTAATTTAAATCTACAAACAAATTCAATGGAAATAGGAATTATCTAGTACTAGCTATATCCCGCGACTCCGTCCGCATGAAACAAAAAAAAATAGTGGAACGTATAACTTGCAATGTGTTCTACATCTGTGTAAAATTTCACCAAAATCCGTTTAGCCGTTTTTGAGATACCTTCAAACAAACTTGCATCTATCCATTCTAACCGACTTCTAACAAAAGGAGGTTATTAAGTCAATAAGTTTTATGTATTTACAAGAATTACACAGCGAGTTCATCAGATTTACGTGATTTTTCTGTGACTTAATATTCCATAACACTTAAATACAAACTAAATAGATATTTGCGTTGTTGTTTGTTTCCATAATATTTACTCTCACTTTAACAATAGAGAACTGGATAGCTTACAAAGAAGTGTTATTATTTTAAGCGATATGACAAGTATAAAAAATGTAGCGGTGATATAAAATAATCACCTGAGCATTAATATGAAACCTCTGCGTATTTCCCCGTCGGGCGCGCCCTCTGCCGCTCCAAGCGCACAATAGAGGAACCGAGTGCATTGTATTCTATCATACATTAAAATTTTTCTCCACCTTACGCTTGGTCTCTGTAAAGAATTTTTGAAAAATTTTGTTTAGTAAAAAGAACTCTTTCTAAATTAAACTTAAATTAAAAAAGTAAACATACAATGTTAGTCGCCATATTTTATTTTAGAGTTTACTCGTATTTTAGATAAGGACAGCTGTACACGATACTAGCAATTGATACTGACAACTCAAAGTATTATTAAACATATTGTAAGTAAGGTAAGGTGAGGTTCGACCCATGACGGGCTCCATTTTCCGCAACTCCACGACTAGCGCGTATTTTGCGTGAACAGTCATATCTTTGAATTTCTTCGCCGATATGTGCAGGTTGCATCACGATGTTTTCCTTTACCTAAGAGTGTCGGGTAAATATGTACATATGAAAATCGAAACTCGAAAAACACATTGCTACATGGCGGGATTCGAACTCGGGACCTGCAGTTTACAAGTCAAGAGCTAAACCTCTAAAACACCGACGCTCTATATTCTAAGAAATGGGTATTTTCTACCTTTATATTTTTTATTATTTAGAGCCGTTTAACTTACAGTGTAATTATGTGGACTTATATCCCTTTTGAAAAGAAAACGAAGTAGTTTCGATGCCGTAACCGCTTGGTAATCCTGAACGAGTATATGTATGCAGTATAAAACTCCAAGCAACAATCCCAATAAAATGATCAATCTGAAAACACATAGAAGCATAATCTATATTTTGTTGTTTTGTCTAGTAGTATAGTTGTCTAAGAAGGATGTCTAGCCCTGATAGAGAAGCGCTGCGATTGGCTGTTCCTACGACAAGATGCAAAAAAGACCAAAAAGTAGGGCACTAGTGAGCTATTATTTTTTTTATTTTATTTTATTTACTAACAACACTATAGCATATTTATAGAATCGATCCAATATGACACTATACGAAAAATACATAGTTTACAATTTAATTTGGTACAAATTAAATACAACACGACATTGATAATAATAACAATTAGGTACACAAATTGTTAAAAAAAAATAACAATGATTAGTTTAATTAAACATAACACTTTTTTTGTGTCACCTTTGCCCATGGGTCGGTTAACTTGTCAAATCTATATTTCGTCTTTGACTCTTATTCTATTTTTGGTCTCTGTTGAATAGACTGATTTTTAGAGTTTTTTTTTTATAACTGACGCTGAGTCAATTATAAAAATACTAATTATCTAGGCATTAAAATGTCTACAGTTATAATTACTTTGCACAGATTCATACATATTTTATGGAAGTAATTAAAGTCGTGGATGTGATATTGTTATGAAGTATGCTGAGCACGTCTCCGGACCAAGTTAGAAGATTCACAGGAAAAGTACGCAAGACGTCGCTCGTTATGGTCATAATTATAAAATAAAAAAGGTAAAAAAAAATATATTTAAAAGAAAATAAAACTTTACATAGTTCGAATTAAATATAGAGCTATTGGAATCCTTATTTAGTTTTAATAGATGATAATTTTAATATGAAAAAAAATATATTTAAAATATTTCTTACTTGTATCCCATATTTATCACAGTATTAAATACAGTTGACACTACTGCACGGTAACTATACTTTAAAAGGTTTATTTTTCTCTATATCCTTATGTTTGATACCGTGTAACACATGCAAGTTGGGAAGGTGCTTTAACCGGACCTTTTGCGGGTCAGTTGTGTCATATGCAAACTGGACGTATACCACGAGACCGTAAGTGGCGGGAAAGCGGTCGGTTATCTAAGGTAACAAGTTTGAAATTTAACTGCCGTTTTAGAATAAAGATTGAATCAAGAAGACGGTGATCAAAGACATCTATGAATTTAGTTCGTGAGTTGGATTAGTCCATCCAATTCTACTAAACTAACTTCCGAATATTGAAACGAGTCTCAAATCGTCAATATTTTGTATGAACGGTGTTACACATTTAAATGACGTATTGTATGTGGCCAGAAAGCTCGAAGTAGAAGTATAATTGCTCCTGCCATAGCTCTCCATATATCTCACAGGGATTACCCAAAGTATCAATCTATTAGCGATATCGTTAATAGAATCGACAAAAATGTAAGAAACTGACAATGACATTCGATAAATCATGTGCTTGCCACGTGTGAGATATCGAACGTCATTGTCAGTTTCATACATTTTTGTTCGCTATCGAATCGCTTTGTAGCTCATGTTCTTTGGGTTACCCTCATGTAGGATCCAGAAATAATTGTTAATTAATGTTAAACAATTTAGATTTTACATTATAGTTATATACCTAAATACAAGTCTGCGTTATTTATTCTATGCCATTTTAAATCCAAGAGCAGTACTGTTGCACAACATAACCCGTAGTGCGCTTATCTCTTTAAGAGATGACTCGCTCCGGTCACTTTCTTATTGTTATGACCATAAATGCTGTTGTACTTACGGACAAACGAGACAATTTAATTTACCTTCGCTTAAGAAGTTCTACGCTAAAATATTTTAATCAGTTTATGCAACGAAAATGGACTTGATAATAACGTTCGATATCTTACACTACACGTGACATGACTTATCGAACGTCATTCTCAGTTTCATACATTTTTGTCGATTCTCTCAGGGATATCGCTAATCGAAAGACACTTTGGGTAACCTCTAGAATGTTTTAGCGTTTGAGTTATACATTTACAATATTATTATCATTATAAAATGTTGGCTGATATCTTGCTTCCCGCAAGCTTCCAAGTGGACTTATTACTGCATGAGGAAATCAGAAATTCGTAGGATGCGCATGGCTGCATATAGTTGATAAATACTCATTGAAGGTCTAACAAAGGGAAAGCAATAGCCTACAACTATGACGTAGGCATACTTAATAAAAATCCACATAATCTATTGGCATTTCCCTTATAAAATACATACCCGATATATATTTTGTCTTTCCCAATTTTCATTACAAAACAAGATAATTGATTCGAGAAACGTTCATTTTGTTAACAAATACCCTTAATAAGGTGTCTGTATCTCTCTTTGTTAGGATTTTATCGACAAATATGTTATTAGACACCTCATTAGCATGCTTAAACATTTGAAGGACGGAAGATTCCAATTTCCAATAATTATGGAAACATTAAATATCGAATTAAATAGACTTTGTATCGAAATATTTATAATTAGATAATAATAAGTAATTTTGATAGAATAACATCAATTATATGTAACTAGCGACCAGCCCCGGCTTCGCACGGGTGCAAAACTGATACTAAATACACTGCAGAAAAACTGGGAACATTGTATATAACAGCCATACTAACAATAATTGAACCCATGCGAAGCCGGGGTGGGTCTCTAGTTATATATATATAAACATAGCTTATGAATCACTCTATCTATTTTAAAAATCCGCATCAAAATCCGTTGCGTAGTTTTAAAGATTCAAGCATATATAGGGACAAACATAAAAAAAGCGTTTTTGTTTTATACTATGTAAGGATAGTAAGTAAACGAGTAAACGAGTAAGTGGCTACCAGGATTCGCTGGAAAATCCGAAGCGACCCCTGCCCATAGACATCTGCAATTGTAGATGCGTCAAAAAAGCATACTAAAGGCCCTAGGTGGCGGCTGCGTTGGGTTTCTTATGGATGTAGCTCGTCGGGGCCAAAGAAATCTCGCTTATGGAGGTTTATCGCTTGTCCAGATTTGACTGTATTTGTATAGATAAAAACGTTTATTTTTAATATTTAATCAAATTAAATGTCCTATAATTTGAATTATAAATGGTAACCGTCATAACAAGGATCGTTAGTAAAAAGCAACGAGAAGTGAACACGCAGACAGACCGGTTGTTTTAGAGATATAAACGTTGTGTTTAATGTTTTTCCTCATAATTCGAGAGTTCACGCAATCTATAAAGTTTCGCAAACAGTTCAAGGGGGTTATTCAAAGTACATTCGCTACGAAGCGATTCTATGGCGAACGTCAAAAATGTATAGAACTGTTCGATATCTCACACGTGACAATCACACGACTTATCAAATGTCAATGTCACTTTCATACATTTTTGTCGATTCCATCAGCGAAATCGCTAATCGAAAAGTACTTTGAATAGCCCCCCAGTAATGCGAAAAGTTAAATAGAATTAATTTTAAAATTAAATACTTACTTATTTGTCCCAATATCAAACTTTAATAAATTAGTTACCATGTTATTGCAATATGATTATAAGTTTTAAGTAGTCGAGCAATTATTATTATACATGTACGAGCTCTGAATACTGAAAGGAATCTTAAAGTAAGCGCCACTTACAATCTAACAGACGTCAAAATTTGTATGAAATTTACGGCCGAATGTTCGCACTCAAATTTAAGCGTCGCTTAAAATCTTAGTGGTGTCAAAATTAAACGAGATCGCCGTAGAATTTGGAGTTTAAACGTGGACTTAACATGTAAGACGCTCTTAAATAATTGAGTGGCATTTGAACATTCGGCCGTTTGAGTTCAAATATGGTCTTAATATTTAAGACGCTGTTACAAATTTAAAATACGTTTCAGTATTCGGCTATAAAACTTTATCTCAAAAGCACTTTTAAAGTAATTTAAATAATAAAGCTTTAAACATTACCAAGCTAGACAGGCAATCTCAAAAACCAGTCCAGGGGTCTACCCAAAGCACTTTTCGATCGGCGATATCGCTGATGGAATCGTCACAAATGTATGAAACTGACACTGACATGCGATAAGTCATGTGATTGTCACGTGTGAGATATAGAACGTCATTGTCTGTTCCATACATTTTTGACGTTCGCTATAGAATCGCTTCGTATCGAATGTACTTTTGGTAACCACCCTGTACTAAATGTGAATTAGTCTACAATCTAAGGCAATTTATATTATCTTCTACTAAAAAATGAAGAAAAGATAACTAAAAATATCATAATAATAGTTACTATTTTTATTTTTTAACAGGTGCTCACACAGACGTGCACATGTCAGTTTTAACTGCGCAGTCGAACTGTACAGTTAAAACTAAACGTTTGTAGCCGGATTAATAGAGAATCAGCTTAGTTTTTGTAAGAACTAAATAAATTAATAACATAAATGATTTTTTTTTACTTTTTGATTCAAATGCGAAAGTTCGAAATAAATTATGTTATAAATTAAAAGATTACTTGTATGTATGTATGTAGTTCGACACATGATGGGCTCCATTTTCCTTCACTCCACGACTAGCGCGTATTTTCCGTGAATACACATATCTTTGAATTACTACGCCGATATATGTAGGTTGCATCATGATCTTTTCCTTCACCGTAAGAGTGTCGGGTAAATAGGTACACAATCGAAAAGCACATTGGTAAACGGCGGGTTTCGAACTCGGAACCTGCAGTTTACAAGTCAAGAGCTAAATGATTACTTATTGAATCGTAAGGAAACAAATGGAGTAAAAGTAATTATAATTAAACACTTATTCCCGCCCTCTCGAACGTTCTAGAATGTAAAATTCATGAAAATGAAAACGAATTTAGACATTGATTGATGGATAGGTCACAATAATTATCGGCGATTTGTTAATGGAAGCAATTCCCTGTTTCGCTTGATGAGTGTGGTGCCGGAGGCTTCATTTTAGTCCACTTTCCCTTCCTATACTTTTCTTATAAGGAAATGATGGGAAGGGGTAGAGGATTGACGGGGGAGGGGACGCAGAGGAAGAGCTATTATCCTCTTGCTGTGCGTCTCCTCCTCCGTAGATCAAGGGTAGGCAACGCATCTACAATTGCAGATGTCTATGGGCAGCGGTCGCTTTGCTTTTCAGCGAAACTAGGTGATCGCTTGCTCGTTTGCCACATTGTAATATAAAAAAAGAAAAAAATGTAAATATATCCTTTATAGTTTCAATTTATTAATAATTATTCTATGAAAACTTAAAATACAAATTAAACTAAAAGAGTTTTCTGATGTTTTTTGCAAAAATAAATTACTTTTCAAGTTATCAAAACTTAAATAAGATACACTGATTTGGCACGTCATTAACAGGGGTACTGATGAATACGATGTGCCAACTCAAGAGCAACGCACTTAAATTCTTATTTGACAAACTAAAATTACTTTGATAAGTTTTAAAAATACTAAAAAGATAATTAAACTTACGTATTTTTTCTATAAAGGTCAAAACCTACATGAAATATAATTGGAATACCAAATATTATAAAAATCAAGTTTAACACGTTCACTGCGTGACAGGGCGATATCGGCCTGCCGCGGTACTTATTATTTTACTTGCCGCAGTAAACGTGTTAACGATAAGTAAAGTAATTAAGAATAATTTTCGCTTAGTGAAAATGTAGTATGAGCATAAATATTTTAATACAATTAAATCGTGGTACGTTGGCGACGGTCCAAGCCGGAACTACTTCGGTGGTCGCCATTATTAAAATAAGCTGTGCAGATGTTACAAGATATATGTACTGGAAACCATTGTTTTTACACTAATATTTGTTAATAAATTAACTTTATTATGTTACCGAGCATCTGCGAACTTTGTCAGTTTGAAATATCGACCGTTAAGAACTTTCAAATTACCTAAAGAAAAGTCTTTATTGTAACAGAAACTATTAATAATTGACATGACACTCGATATTATTAATAACATATTAATATTGTTTATCTTTTTAATGATAACCTTTCCTTATATCAAATCACTTGCAATTTCAACAAAAGATTTAATTACAATGGTAAGTACTTAAATAATAACTGATCTACACTACGTATGTCGTTTGTAATTCAATGCGCTGCGGTTTAAATTTCGTCTTCCAAAGTTTCTGAAATTAAAAAAAACATCTTAAGTATAGCATCTTATCTCAATCTTTTAAATCACATGCAGCTTTTTATCTATAGCCACTAAACACCTCTGAGAAAACAATGTTCCACCTTGGATTACAAGAGTTGGTCAATTTTTAAATCGTTTTGTTTGCACAAAAATTTTCATCTAGTGAGATACTAAAACTCGCCATACATGGACAGATTCAATTGTCGGCGATAAAACACGCTGCCGGCAACACGCTGACTTTCAAATTAACCGTCTATAGCGACCCGAAAATACTAATATGAAAAAATAGCTTTAAAAATGTACTCACCTTGAGTGATTTTCTGAATTTAGTTGACATCAAACTGAAAAGAATGGGGTTAAGGACTATACTGAACCAGTTGTGAAACAAAGTGATTCTCTGGCCAATGCTCCACCACTGAAAATCAATAATTGACCCTTAAATTGACCTTAAAATTTTATTATAAGACTTTCTTAAAAGATAGTTTCATGACAGATAATTTGTAATGAAATGAATATATTTAATTCTCGAATAGTTTTGGTATTATCAATTATCGATTACGCCTTGTTTTCAATTACAATTTAACCATACTAAACTAGACATGCTCCGAAAATCCAAATTATTAAAGAAAAGTACATTTTGTCAAAAACTTATAATAAATTACACAACAGAGAAATACGTGAGATATTTATTATCATAATTTGTCTCCCAAACTTCTGAATACATTAGTCATTGTATGAAGTTATTTACTTCGAAACTGTTGCGGAATAAAAAATTACTTTCCTTAACTCATGGCATTTCAGAAGAAGGTAAACGTATCAAACTTTACAATATCGAGTAATCCATTTTCGCAATCTAAGAAAACTTTTCTGTATGGAATCCTGACTAAGATTTGGAAACGGATTTCCCATTAATATCAAAAATAAATCTATAAATAACTTTTTATGTCTAGGCTTCATTAGACCGAGATCGCGACAAGAAGTAAAATGTCTCTTTTTAAAGCGAACTCGGTCTAATGACGCCGGGGCCTTAACAAAAACTTCTTACCTTTGCAAGATGCATTAATTGCCGCATGTTGTAAACGAATATCAGCACTCGAAAGAAGCAGAACGGCAACCAGCACACCACGAAAGACAGCGTCAGTGCTACTGATCATCAAAACATCGTATACAATAAAAGTTATTAACACATCCACTATCCACGTAAAACACTAGACCACATAAGTACACAATTAAGACTTCA
Source organism: Papilio dardanus tibullus (assembly GCA_013186455.1). Lineage (NCBI taxonomy): Eukaryota > Metazoa > Arthropoda > Insecta > Lepidoptera > Papilionidae > Papilio > Papilio dardanus. The sequence goes on along the minus strand of QDHC01005706.1, from coordinate 204,903 downwards.
GCTGTGGTCGACTTCAAATTATTTAAAAAAAAACCCTGCACCGTTCTAGATGCAGTACAATAAGAGTTATCTATTACATACAACTTACTGAAAACTTATGTTAGGTTTTTTATTAAATTCGTAGGCTTTTTAATGATTAAGATAGCCTAGCGTTAGACGCATTTTTGTCCAAGAACAGTTTAGTATCGCAGGAACACAATTACGCCACGATCACAGACTTTGTCTTTCGACAACATTCGTTTTATGGACAATTTAACGGATTGTAGAAAAGTGTATGTTAGCGGACAATTCATTGCGGCTTCAAATACTAATTTGTTTTATTTAAATATAATTTGTAAGTTTTGCAATAATGTAGATATGGACGTAGTGGTAGAAGTTATTTTGTAGTCGGAACAATTTTTATTTTGAGTTTGAAGAAGTTTGTTCGATCGTACTTTGTTAAAAAAAACTTTCATACTAACTACTTATAGTTAGTATTAAATTAAAAGAAGGTTTTTTTCGATGTGATAATCGATAGCCTTCTTAATATTCTTTATTCATAGATTAAAGAAAAAGTGACAATGACTTCGTCTAAGATGTCTTTTCTGTGCCGCTTTTATATAATAATTTCTATCGTCTCTAGAATAGTTCGCCAAATTACTGTTGTAACCGGAGCATATTGTGATCTACATATTCCAAACCTTTGCATTGACATATTTTAACCTTCTTTGAAAGTGCAATTTATATTGTTATCTCTTTGAGATAAACGTTTGTAGACTGTATGGCGTAATTTTTATTCGTATTTATTAAACTATGATTTAAACACCAAAATAATAAGAGAAGGTATGAATTAATACTGCAGTTAAATTTATTGTTATTTTTGGAATAGTTCAGTGGGTCAAACTATTGTATTCAAATCACCTACTGTAGTTATACAACATGACAACACAAAAAATCTAGATTATTGTTCAAACGCTAATATAAGACCTAACCTTTAACCTTTGTAAGATTGAGTATAGAATATCCTTTACGAACATATCTAAATACGTTATTTTCAATTAAAATCCTAACAGTGTTTACATCTATATACAATATATAAAACTCAAAGGTGACTGACTGACATAGATATCTATCAACGCACAGCCTAAACCACTAGACGGTTCTGGCTGAAATTTGGCATGCAGGTGGATGTTATGACGTAGGCGTGAGTAAAGATTTTTATGAACAAAGAGATATTATACATAGAGGTAGCACTCCATACTAATTTGACGTTAAAAAGCGTGCCAAGAAAGAAATTATTAAAAAAAAAAAACTTGCCAGTATCATGAAAAAAAATTCCAAGTTTGGGAAATTGTGTGATTTTTTTACATTTTTAAAGTAAACAGTAGAATAAACTAAAACATTTATTAAAACGTTAATTATCGTTTTTCATTATTATTATTTTATTTAAAACAATTTAAATCCAAACAATTTTTAACAAAGACCATTTTTGTTTTATGGTTGTTATACATTTTTAATTAGCGTTTTAAAAATGTTTCTATTAATTATTATATTAAACTTTAGTAAATACTATGAAATAGAATTTAAATTTGAGAAAAGAGGTTACACTCGGTCGACTTTTTATGTCGGCAAATGTAATTTAGAGGTTAACACTTAGGGAGATTTCCCTACATTGGACCTCCGGAGGTCAAAGAAAATGCCTCACTTTTAGTTATCGAGTGTTCCATCTACAGTATAATATATCTTTGTTTATGAAATTCAACCCCTAAGAGTCCGAAATGTGGGTCTAAAGTTTTTATGGGGCAATGTGATTCCTTCTTCACAATTGCATGAAAATTAGAATAAACGCTTTTCAGCATGAATGAATTTTACAATTTTTAAAAAAATCTTTGGTTTGAACTTATAGATTCCACACGGACGAAGTCGCGGGCGACCGCTAGCTACAACATAAATGGTTTGAACTTCATATACTTACTAACAAGCTTGTTAACTTTCCGTCTATTATCTCTATGATTAAATATCTGACTCCTTGAATTATTCTTTTCAGCAAAATTAACTTTCACAGCGATCATTGTGTATACGAATAACATTATCGCTAATGGTATCACAAATGTAACCAATGCTAGCACGCCATTGATCACTCTCGCGAAGGGCGTAGGTATTGTGAAGCAGACCGCTGATTTCTTCGTCCTCACCAATTCCACCGTCCATACTTCAGGCAGCGTCTCCGCTATCGCTATGATCAGCACTATCACTATCACTTTCGTCACCCGTCGCCACACCGGAGTCGACTTCAACAACATAGGATGCCATATCGCTATATATCTCTCCACAGCCAATGTCGTCATTATCAAAATACTATTATTCCAAAGTAATATCACGAAGAAGAAATGTATCTTGCAAGCAACGTGACCGAAACGATACGAATCCGTCAAATGTTCATAAATCTCCAACAGCATGGCGAATGATACTATCAAATCAGAAATCGCCAGATCAAATAGATAATAATTCGTTGCGGTATGCATTGTTTTATCCGAATAGATCACGAAGCAAGTTAGTAGATTTCCAATTAGACTTACGAGAAATATTGCTAAAAGAATAACTACGAACAACACAATCGTCCAAGGCTGCTCCTCGCCTCTAATTCTCACTAAAAATTGTGACCATTGCTCAATATCGAATTCACTTCCTTCGGTGACATTACCCATTTTTTTCTCTTTTTGGTGCTACTGTAACGTTTTATGAAAATGCTTATCTGTGTGAAGCTAATACAGTAATGAAGCAAGACACCATCGTTGTATATTTGCCAGATAATGGGCCCGGCATTAATCGTGTTTGCTAAATTGAGTATAATCGTACATATGTAACCATTGTTGTTAAGTGGATTAATTTTTGAAAAGCTAAGTCTACATTTGCTCGCAAGTATTTCAGCTAGTAGCAACTTTTATTATGTAGTATCATTGTTATCAATATTTAAAATATTGTCATCATGAAAATCAACAAACTTACTTCATCCCTGTATCAGACTGTATGGAAATTCGATAAAAGCTTCGGCGTCCTGTACAAGTACCAGTCCTTGTCCACTTGTTTCTAGAAGTTTCCAGAAATTTCTAGATCCTTTTACTAGTATCTAGGTAGTTAAATAGTTTGTACCACTTATCTTAAAGTTGCAATTTTGTTGGAATTTTTTATCTGTTATTGCACATTACATATAGGGTCTTTAGAAATCTATTGGATCAGAGCTTATATTGGTTTTTATATAAAATCCTATCGTCTCAAACACTACGAGTACCAACGTTTTTATATGATTTGCTTTTCACAGTAACTCTTGTGTTGGTTGTTACAAATGAGGTCTTTGATGTCGAAGCAAAATTGAGATTAAAGTGTGTTTGGAACCGAACGAGTGCTGAAGGTGAAATAGGTCGTCGAATTACTTTTCATCACATATGAACTTGAATAAAGGACGTAAATCATAGAGCTTCGATAAATAACGTGGAGAATGTTCTTAATTTAACCCACTTATACATTTCAGGTTTAAATTATAATTGTAAAGTACAGCTGAACATATTAATTCAAAAAACTTCTTAAATCTCTACGAGTAGTATCAATTTCAGAACTATAAAGTGTAAACTAGTGCTGCCATCTATTGTACGATTTTGCTAAATACTTCGCAGTTCATTTTCACGATGTTACCCTGTCATTTCTTCTTTTGAAAAATAACTTTCTAGCGATATTAATTTCCACTACATGGAAGAAAATAATTAATTTTAATGATAAATATTTTTTGGATATGTACAATAAATGATTATTCATTTTTTGTCCAAAGATCCCTTACACCGCAACTGTTGGATTTATGGTTACACCGTTATCAAGGGATATCTATGTAAATCAAAAATGTCAAGTACATTTTACCTTAATAAATCAATATATGTAATTGTTTTATCCCAGTTTTATGTTTTATGTTTAGACACAATTCGTTTATCTGATACTTCTCTATTTGTCCATTTTTGAACCCGTACAGTTTTTTTACTCTCATTTTAAAAATGGAATTGTCAGAGGAAGGACAGGCTGCTTATTTTGAAAATGGAATTGTCGGAGGAAGAAGGACAGGCTGCTTATTTTGAGAATGGAATTGTCAGAGGAAGAAGGACAGGATGCTTATTTTAAAAATGGAATTGTCAGAGGAAGATAGAAAGGATGCTTATTTTGAAAATGGAATTGTCAGAGGAAGAAGGACAGGATGCTTATTTTGAAAATGGAATTGTCAGAGGAAGAAGGACAGGATGCTTATTTTGAAAATGGAATTATCAGCGGAGGGGATGTGACTGTATGAGGAAATTTTCTTTTGTTCTATTTATACGAGTATTTTAATTGACTAGCTCTTTTGCTGCTTAATTCTACGAACGATCTAAAGTCTTATCTAATAAAGAAAACTACCAAAACCAAGTGTTCTCCTTTATTCTTTTCATTATTACAGGAGGTTCATTTCCTAAGTATGTTTTTTTAGTCAATTTCATTGTCTTGTCTTAAATAACCTCACCAAGTTTGCAAAAGGAGTCATTATAATATCCAGTAGCGTGATCATCGAGAATTTTTAGGAGTTAAATTGAGTTTAATTATCATTTGTTGTGGTTTCAAAATATATATTAAATATAACGGCTTAAATTTCTTCAAACCACAGCAATATTAGCTTCACGTCTTCGGATCTTGGTTATCCACAGTCTCTGGAAAAACAAATAATTTAACAGTGGTAGAGCCCGCTTTAACATCTTCGCACGAATTGTCCGGCTCGCCCGGTGAAATACCACGACCATACAGAAGACAGGCGTGAAACGGAAAAAAATCCGTGTTTCGTCTGAAGAGTGTGGTGCCGGAGGACTAATTTTAGTCCACTTTCCCTTCCTATTCCTATCTTATAAGGAAGTGATGGGAAGGAGAAGTGGATTAGCAGGGTAGGCGACACATAGAAAGAGGAATTATACATTTTCTATGCGTCTCCTCTCCCATATAGGGTAGGCAACGCATCTGCAATTGCAGATGTCTATGGGCAGCGGTCGCTTCGCTATTTCAGCGAATTCAGGTGGCCGCTTGCTCGTTTGCCACTTTATAATATAAAAATAATAATAATAATACACTTTAATACTATACGTGTCCGAAACAACATTTTATAGATTAGTAGTAAATCCTTTGTTCGAATTCGCTACCTGCTACTTGACTAAAATACTATCCTAATGCGAACAAGGGTTTAGATTCTACTCATTATATCTCACTATGTTGTTTATGATTTTTTCTTATTCTCATATTATGGGAGTGGCTATCTGAGATTTAATGTACATGACAGTTAAAACGTAAAATTACGACGTTATTATTTTTAACTAGCTGTTGTGCGCGACTTCGTCCGCGTGGAATTAAATAATACAGCCTATGTTACTTGGGGATAATGTAGCTTTCTAATGGTAAAAGAATTAGTGAAATCGGTCCAGTAGTTCTTGAGTTATTTTAATACAAACAAAATACAAAGTTTCTCTCTTTATAATATTAGTATAGATTACCTTAAGTGATTCCCTAAATTTAGTAGAAATTAAACTGAAGAGTATCGGATGTAAGATGACGCTGAAGAATCCATTGACAAACATCACCTTTTCACCAATCAGCCACCACTGAAAGTAGAATATATTATCCTATCAGGGGGGCTATCCAAAGTACATGCGCTACAAGGCGATTCGATAGCGAACATCAAAAATGTATAGAACTGACAATGGCGTTTGATATCTCACATATAACAAGCACATGACTTATTCAATGCCATGAAGTTTCATACATTTTTGTCGATTCCATCAGCGATAACGCCAATCGAAAGACATTTTGGGTGACCCTCCTGAGCAAGGAATACGACCTACCAATGACAATTTTAAACTCAAATGTTATGCTTATGCAGCACCATCTTGGAATCAGATTTAAGTATGATGGATAAGCCTCTACAAACCTTTACTAGAGCCATCAGCTGTTTCATCTCTAAAGCAAAGATAAGTATTCGCATCGTGAAGAACGGCAGCCAGCACAGCAGGAACGACAGAGCCATCGCTACTGACAACAAATTAGTTAACATTAATAAGGCGATACTGCAATTAGAGTAAAAATAAGGAAAGATAATTGTTAACAATAATGTTTGCCAAAATTTGCCTTTTATAACAATGGCACCAGCTCACTATATGTCCCCACTGAGGGGCTCGGAGCCTTCACTGTATGCTCTGAATCTTGATTAATGTTTCATAGTCATTAAAAGACTTGAAGTCTTCAAACAACAAACCTAAGTTAAATAACGAAAACAAACTTACCAACCAGTTTATTAACTTTCTTTCTGTTGTCATGATGATTGAATATCTTAGTGTTGGAATAACGTTTATGTGTAACATTTACTTTAAATGCTATCATAAAATAAACGTAGGACATGATCGTCATTGGAATCACAAAATTGAGTAACGCCAGTACACCGTTTATAATCCTCGCTAATGGCGTTGGGACAGTTGAACAAAAATTTTTTTTACTCTCACTTAGCGATTGTATTGTCCAATATTCCGGTATCGTCTCCAATAATGCGATTATCCATATACATGTAATCACTTTCAACACTCTTCGCCAGTCAGAAGTCGATTGGAATTGCAAAGGATACCAAATAGCCACAAACCGTTCTATCGACAACATGGTCAGCGTCAATATAGTGTTGTTCCATAACAGTATTATAAATAAATAGTGCATTTTGCACGTCCACGAGGAATATTCAAATGAATCTACAGCTCCCAATAACGCAGCAAGAGTTGTTATAATATCAGACGCTGCTAAATTTAATAAATAATAATTAGTAACCGTGTGCATCGTTTTGTCGTAACAAATAACTGCACATGTTAATGAATTTTCTATTAAACTGATGAGTATCATTATAAACACAGTGACAACAAATGTCGTCTTTATCCAAGGTGGTTCTTCTTTTCGGCAATTTATTAAAAATTCAATCCAAATCTCCATATCAAAGTCACCTTCTGAATTATTTAACATTGAATTTATTATTACTTATTATTTATAAGATCCTTTTTCTAATAAAGCACTGTACAACTAATTACGTTCGCACGTACAGGGTGTTTATTTCACAAGAGTTAATACAGTAATGGGCTAATATCTACTAAATGGGCCAATGTTTGCTCAATAACGTAAAAGGTTTGCGATAATCATGTTTACGAATTAAAGTGTACCGTGGGATTAAGTGAACATACGTATATAAGTCTGGTCACTGAAATACGATAGACTAGTTGTTTTGTCAATGAGTTATGACAAAGCATTGCTATAGTAATCCTTTCTCAAATTTTATGGACTCAGTTTTATGGACCAATACTTGATATGTGCTATTGGACCTAAAAATCTTTGTCTTCCATTAGTCCCTACTTACCAATTTCAAATCTAAGTAACTCTTTACAAATTTCTTATTTACCTTCTTTCGTCGGACATCAACCTCAGCAAATAAATTACGAACAATATGTTCAAATAAAAATAGGTTTTTAAGGTTACAAACTAAAAAACATGGTTTGTGCACGAACTTTATTAAAATCATGATGATAAATACTTTTTATACATATTCAGAAATATATTATTTAATACTATTTATAAATCTATTTTATTTTACAAATACTGAAAACGTTTCAATCACTTAGTAATTCTTATTACTTACGAGTACAATACTTTAGTTTCACTTAGCTTCAGATCAATAACTTCCACTCTTAGTCAGACGCAATGAGTTCCTTCATAGATTTAGTATAAGAAATGCTTAACATTAATAACAAAAATATATTCAAAAAAACTTTTTTGGCGTGACATCCTTTTTGAGGCTCCTTCACGCTTTTTCCGGCAGAAACCATCCATGCAGACATTTGGGCGCTGGTGAAGGCGTTTCAAAATCGACTCGTGCGATTTCCTTCATTGTACGAGCGTCCAGAATTAGAAGACCTAAGGAGCATTCTTTTGATGCCCATAGCAACGCACTTAATAGTACTCCTCTATCTTCTTCCTGTAATTTATTTTATAACTTTTGTTAGTAGATGATTGCATTCTGGATCCTGATCCAACCCTATTTAGGTTGGGCTTACGAAATGTAAGATATATTCGATCCATAATCTCTATACGAAATAATGTACAAACAAAAACACTAACTTGATCAACTTCTTTTGTTGGAAGTCGGTTAAAAATATAGTCAATTTTAGTTTTTTTTAAGGAAAAGAGAATTGATAACTTGCCCGTGATTCTGGTTCTGGGATGAAGATAGGTTCACTTGGGTAGCAGTCAGCTTCACACCAAGACCAAGTTTCTCCAGTCGACGTATCTACTTTGATTATCTGCAAGAACATTTTTGTGTACATGGTGAGTTAAAAAATCCTATGTTATTCGGGAATAGTGTAGCTTTCTAATGGTGTTTTTTTTTTAAATCGGACCAGTACTTCTTGAGTTAATGCAATACATACAAAGATACAAAGTTTTCCTCTTTACAATACTAGTATAAATTATGAGTTAAATTGAAGTTTACAAAGTTACATCACATTTACATATTTAATGAAAACGTGTTAAACTCCTGAATGTTTTCACAGATGTTTTTATTGCAAAGGTTTTAAAATGAAAATACTAGAGAAAACATTCGTTATTCTCTATTCAGAGTATTCTACTTAATAAAAAAATAAACAAATGCAGCTGTTACTCGATTAAGTAAAAAGTATAAAACATATGACCGCCATAAAAAGAGCTTTTCACTTGCATGATGTAAGAATAGAGTAGGATTATTTCTTATATCGGTTGCCATCTACCGGAGGTCGGATTTCCATTATTAATGTTTCTGTATGTGTTTATTTCCTGTCTCATTTATATTCGTAAAACAACTTACAGCTCCAGGATTTTCAGCGTCGACATCTGAACTGATCGCATAGAAATATCTATACGGCCGTCCTGTAATTAGATATTTTCCTATAAATATAATATAAACATGACAGTTTTGAGTGGTAGAGCCAGCTTCAACATCATCGCACGAATTGTCCGGCTCGCCCGGTGAAATACCACGACCACACAAGACAGGCGTCAAATGGAAGCTATTCCGTGTTTTGTCCGACCATTGTGGTGCCGGAGTCCTAATTTTAGTCCACTTTCTCTTTCTATCATTTCCTTATAGGGAAATGATGGGAAGGGGAAGTGGATTGGAGGGGGAGGGGACGCATAGGAAGAGGTATTATCCTTTTGCTGTGCGTCTCCTCCTCCGTAGATAGGCGATATAAGGTGTTTGCAGCACGTTTTGACAGTATCATGCTTATAGTTTAATTTCACTTTCAGCTACCGGGTCAGACGTTGTCTCACTATAGTGTACCTACCATTAAACAAATCATAATGTATCCTAGGAGTCTCGCAGCCCAGGTCAGCGAGGAGGCGCGGCGTCACCTTGGTCAGAGCCGGTGCGGCTAGCGACACCTCTAGTCGATGCGGACGACCGCGGAACCAATCCGCGTAGTCCGCGTTACTTTGCATCGTCTAACAAACATTATTTATATGGTTAGAGACAAAAGAATTAACACACAATAATAGATTTGGATGAAAGAAATTGAAATATAACATTCTTAACCGCTTCGCGATATTTCTATGTTAATTTTTCTTGAAAGTTTATTTAACTTTAATGACATTATTTATTTTTTAATATAGAGTAAGTGGTACGTTTCCTTACCTCAATAGCTTTCACATACATCGCGTCTAACGCTTTTGCATCCTTATAGGAACATAAATCTACAACCAATCTTCCGTCCTGCTCGAATGCATTAATAATGTGAAGGAAGAACATAGTTTCGGTTCGAAATCGTTTCACTTCTTTCCCAGTTTTCTTACTTATTAATACTATGTTCGTCTAAAATACGGAAAGAAACACGTGCATTACAAAAATGCAAATAAAATCTCTGGAGTACTTAGTCCAAACACATGTAAAACAATGTTTTGCTTGAATAACAATGTAAAACAATGTTTTACCCTTGTTTGATATATTTCTCATTGTATTGTAAGAAACAGAGATGTAATAAGTGTTTTGGATTAAATTTTAACTAGTTATGGGAACATAATTCATAATTTTATTTAATAAGTAAAAAATTAAGGCTTACCTCATGTTCAGGAAACCACTGTAGGGTAGATATCAAAGGTTTATTGGCCACTTGGTTGCGGATCACACCACAAATAGATACCGACAGAGGTTGTTCTATTATCACGAAATAGTTCTCTGTTACACCTAATAAAAAAAATAAAAAAATATATTACAAAGTGACCTACGAGCAAGCGGCTACCTGGAGTCGCTGAAATAGCGAAGCGATGCCCATAGACATCTGCAATTGCAGATGCGTTGCCTACCCTTAATCTAAGGAGGAGGCGATGCACAGCAAGAGGATAATTCCCCTTCCCTTACGTCACCTCCCCCGTATTCACTTCCCCTTCCCATGATTTCCTTATAAGAAAAGGATAGGAAGGGAAAGTGGAAAATATTACTTATACGGAATATTTTAAGGAAATTACGGGAAGGGGGAGTGAATATAGCGGGGGAGGGGACGTAAAGGAAGGGCAATTATCCTCTTGCTGTGCATCTCCTCCTTCGTAGATTAAGGGTAGGCAACGCATCTGCAATTGTAGATGTCTATGGGCATCTGTCGCTTCGCTATTTCAGCGAATACATGTGACTGTTTGCTACCTTATAATATAAGCATTTGTACGTACCAAAAGTATGCATGTATGCGGGATGCATCGCCCATCTAGGTTTCATACTCCCAATAATATGGGCTCGCTCGAACATATCACCTGTAAAAATAGAAGATTACTTTACCGTTCTTGTCTTCATTATTAAATGTTTTATTTTAGAATATCAGGGGGATTACCTAAATTACATTCGCTACAAATCGATTCGATAGCGAACGTCAAAAATGTATGAAACTTACTGACGTTCGATATTTCACACGTGACAATCACATGAGTTATCTAATGTCATTGGCAGTTTCATATATCTCTGTCGATGCCATCGGCGATATCGTCAATCGAAAGATACTTTGGGTAGACCCAGTTTCGACAACTATTAGAACAGTTTTTGTTGTCAATCTTGTTTCTAGTATTTGGGGTTCTTTACTAAATACAATTACCTTTTTCCGTGTAAGGAAATTTTACTACAACGTGACGTAATCTGCCTGTTACTATTGACATGCCTACATTGATGACGTCACCTGAAAATGAACACATATTATTAATTTGGTACAAGTCTGACGATGTTTGCTAACGTTCATCTGTCAACCCATAGATATAGTAGAAAGGATGACTCACGCTATACCGTGTCCCGTCCGGAACGTGCCCCGTGCGACTGCTCCGTCCGTCCCCCAGCTCGGGCACGTTCGAACATTTTGTATTGACGCACTGACAGCTCGGGCCCAGACGGGACGCGGTTAAAAGATTCTTTTTAAGTTGACAGTTTTTTGTCGTTCCTACTTAATGCTACTTAGACGAGCCGGTGAGTTTATTTAACGTACTTACGTATTTGGACGCAAGAGCTTACTAAATGCCAGAATCAGGTAAGCACTAAAAAGGCGACTATACAGATCAGTGTTTCAAGTAAACTCACCGTTAGGCATGACGTGTGGATGAGACGTGTGATTTACCAAAGCGACGCATTTCATCATGTCTTTCCTCTCCAAGGTATCCAGTGTTTTTGGATCTATTCTAGAATCAAAATAATATATTTTTTTCAACCAGCCAGTAACTTTTCAGCGATGAATTAAAAATGGCCAATGTTACTCCCACATACAAGCGAAGAAAAGAAAAATAGCTAAACATTTTATTCCACTTTCCCTTCCTATCCAGAAATGATGGGAAGAGGAAGTGGATTTTCCGGGGTAGGGGACGCATAGGGAGAGGAATTATCCTCTCGCTGTGCGTCTCTTCCTCCGAAGATTAAGGGTAGGCAACGCATCTGCAATAGTAGATGTCTATGGGCAGCCGTCGCTTCGCTATTTCAGCAAGTCCAGGTGGCCGCTTGCTCGTTTGCCTCTTTATAATATAAAAAAAGGAATTATAAATGTTCAAATACCTGTGTATAAATGGTCCTTCAGTAAAGGAATATAGTTCATCACCAAAAGGATATAAAGATATCATTGTGTTGTCCGACAATTCCGGCTTGAATATTGAGGCGACCCTGAATTATAATAACTCTTTTACATTATTATATTAGGCAATTTGTTAATAAATCAATTGGAATTGAATGATGTAGTAATACAACAACTTAGGATCCATTTATTTCCAACATTTTTTCTCCTGAAACTTTTACATGGTTACGGATTTGCAGTTCCTCTGGTGTTGCGAACCATAGGCGTCGTTGACCACCTCGGTGTTCACGACGCTCGTTTGCCCCCTTCTCTTATAAAAAAAATGATACATGTTCCTTGTTAAAATAAAAATCATTATTACTTATGTACTACTAGCGACCCGCCCCGGCATCCCACGGATGCAATCGGTATAATGCTGATACTAAATACTGCAGCGTGTGCAATGTAAGCGCTATAAATGTGTTAATTTACGACATCATATTAAAAACCTCTAAATTATCAGTGTTACTCTACTATATTGTGAATGTATTATACATGAAACCTTTCTTAAACCGCATCAAACCCCGTTGCGTAGTTTTAAATATTCAAGCATAATAGGGACAAACATAAAAAAGCGTTATTGTTTTATACTATGTAAGGATAAGGATAAATAAAAAATATTTCTTAATGTGCATACACAACCTACTATACTACCTGTCAAAAATAGTATGGCACGGGTCGGGCACTGATTTTGTGCCGAATTCTGTGACTACAATCCGATTGGCGGCTCGGTTCCTCTTGAACGTGTCGGTGCGTACAAACCGACATTGATATGTGACAGCTCCGTCCAGTATTGAAAACCTGACACAATATATATGTTACTAATTAAAAAGGTTAAAGGTTTCGACCCATGATGGGCTCCATTTTCCACAACTCCATGACTAGCGCGTATTTTGCGTGAATACACATATCTTTGAATTTCTTCGCCGATATGTGCAGATTGCATCGCGATATTTTCCTTCACCTAAGAGCGTCGGTAAATATGTTACTAATACTATATACGCGAAAGTTACGATGTATGGATGTTTGCAGATATCTCCAAAACGGCTTAACGGTTCTCGGTAGAATTTGATATACATAGATGTAGAATAAAGCCTGGAAGAACACATAGGCTACTTTGATTTTAATAAGTTCCGGGCAGACACAGACGACTGCTAGTTTAAAGTCTAAGGGATTCAGGGGGCCACCTAAAGTACTTTTCGATTTGCGATATCGCTGATGTAGTCGACAATGTGTATGTGTATGAAACTGACAATGACATTCGATAAGTCATGTGCTTGTCATGTGTGAGATATAGAACTTTATTGTCGGTTCTATACATTTTTGACGTTCGCTATAGTCGCTATATAGTAGCTAGAATCGCTTCGTAGCGAATGAACTTTGGGTAGCCCCCTGACTCTTTTATTCATTCTACTTTTATTGTATTCCGAGAGTATTATTTAGTGTAAAGGAAAATTTAATATTGTACTCAAAGAGATATTATACATAGAGGGAGCACTCCATACTAATTTGACGTTAATAAGCGTGCCAAGAAAGAAATTATTAAAAAAATAAAACTTGCCAGTAACATAAAAAAAAATCCCAAGTTTGGGAAATTGTGTGGTATTTTTTAATTTTTTAAAATAAACAGTAGAATAAACTAAAACATTCATTAAAACGTTAATTATCGTTTTTCATTATTATTATTTTATTTAAAACAATTTAAATCCAAACAATTTGTAACAAAGACTATTTTTGTTTTATGGTTATACATTTTTAATTAGCGTTTTAAAAATGTCTCTATTAATTACAATATTAAACTTTAATAAATACTATGAAATAAAATTTTAATTTGAGAAAAGAGGTTACATTCGGTCGACTTTTTATGTCGGCAAATGTAATTTAGAGGTTAACACTAGGGGAAATCTCCCTACGTTTGACCTCCGGAGGTCAAAGAAAATGCCTCACTTTTAGGCCTCGAGTGTTCCATCTACAGTATAATATATCTTTGATTGTACTACTTAATTTTGCTGTTGAGTGTACGAGTAAATGCAGATTCATTTGTGACCGGCCTTGTGTTGTATTCTGTAATTACAACCGCAGGTGGCACAACACAATGCTTGAGGCAAATAATATAAACAGGTATAAACAATTCATCTAAACCTATATCTATATCTATACTAATATTATAAAGAGAGAAACTTTGTATTTTTGTATGTATTGAACTTAAAAACTCCTGGGCAGATTTCAAAAATCCTTTCACCATTAGAAAGCTACGTTATCGCTGTGTAACATAAGCTATATTTTTTACTGCTACGCGAACGAAGTCGCGAATAACAGCTAGTTTTATAATAAAATTACGTAATAATGTGTATAAGGTTAGAAAAAAATATAAATAAACAACACGTATGTCTTATAATTATTAATTAACATGCTCTCGAGTGCAATTGCGCAGAACTAAAAAACATAGTAAGTTAGTACTGAAGTTGCTTACGTTTTCTTCCAGGCTATGTTCTACATCTACGCAAAATTTCGTCGAGATCAGGGGGGCTACTCAAAGTACTTTTCGATTGGCGATATCGCTGATGGAATCGACAAAAATGTATGAAACGGACGTTGATATCGAACGTCATTATCAGTTACATACATTTTTGAGGTTCGCTATAGAATCGCTTCGTATCGAATGCACTTTGTTTAACCCTCCTGTTGAGTCCTTTCGGAGATACCTTCATACACATCCTTCCATGCCTTCATGGCAACTTTCACATTTAGAATATTAGTATTAGCCCATTAGTGGATTTTCCGGGGGAGGGGACGCTTAGGGAGAGGAATTATCCTCTTGCTGTGCGTCTCCTCCTCCGAAGATTATTGGTAGCAACGCATCTGCAATTGTAGATGTCTATGGGCAGCGGTCGCTTCGCTATTTCAGCGAGCCCAGGTGACCGCTTGCTCGTTTGCCACTTTATAATATTTAAAAAAAATGTTCTTTGGTTTTAGAGACTCGCTAGACAGTTTGATGGAAATATACCAAAGAATTCAGTGAAGAAAATAAAGGCAGTCATATAATTACCTATTGTATAAAACTAGCTGTTGTGGACGACTTTGTCCGCGTGGAATTAAGTACTATAGCCAATGTTATTTGGGAATGATGTAGCTTTCTAATGGTGAAAGAATTTTTGAAATCGGCTCAATAGTTCTCAAGTTATTTCAATACAAATAAACATACAAAGTTTCTCTCTTTATAATATTAGTATAATAGATATAGAGTGCTTGGTTAAAACTTGAGTAATGTTTTATCAACTACGTAACTGTTTATTTAATTGTTATTGTTATTATTTACCGATGTACAAGTGCGGAGCTGTCAAACAGATGTTCGAAACGCATTGAACCAACTTTCAAAGAACCCGGTCCATTTCGGAGTAAACTACCACGCAACCAGGTCGGCATATTTCCTGAAAATAAGAAAATTATTTTATACTACAGTTACATAGTAGCTTTATAGAGCTGACTAGTTAATAATGTTTACTATGAAGTAATCAAATTGAGTAATTCTGATTAAAACAAGAAAACTTCATTAGCTTTCAGACATCCTCTGACAAAAATAAACTTAATTCTGAAGTTTAAAACCTTCGTTTTACCTATAAACGATCGTCTTTTTTTTCTTTGAATGATATTATCAAAGGATATCAGATAGAAAAATAAACTCTACTAAGATATAGAGTTCTGTTTCATACCTTCCCAGTTTTTAATACATCTCTACAAGCTCGTAAGACAAGAATATATATAGCATATAATAATTATTTTATGTACTATGTTACCTGTGATCCTGCCGGGCAAAGGCTGTGTCACCTCAACGTCACAAGACCTCAGCCAAACGCTGCTGTCACAATTAGGGTACAATTTCTCACTGATCCCCGTCATTTTCTTAAAAAAAAAATAACCTTAATGCATGTATAATAGCAATAAAAAGCAACGAAATGTATATCTGGCTTATAGAGGTTTCTAAGCCGAATTTCTCGCCTATGGAGGTAGCTTTTCGGGACCATAGAATGATTCTCACTTATAAAGGTTTCTCGCTTATACAGGTTCGACTGTATTCACATATTTTCTCCAAGTTTTTAGCATAATCTAATCAAATTAAAATGAATTAAATCAAACACTGTTTCATTAAAATCCCCTTATGAAATGTCTTTAGAATTAAAAAACCTAACTGAAGCAGATTTACCATACAAAAAAAGACATAAAACAACGCGTTTTATATCAATCTAAAAACTTTTTCATAGACACATATATTACTCACTTAACACTGTTAGTGTATAACTTATCACCAAATACAAGCACAGTTTTACAAATGTTTTTCTCCAGCTCTGAGCTACGTCGCAGTGCCGACTGAAGTCACACTGAAAGCGGGAGGCTAAGGGTAGGTACAGTCGCGTACTACACCCCAAAGCGACCTTCAGTATATCATCCAAATATACACGTTATTTATACTATGAAATTGTATATGTATCTTATTGTACCACACACAGAGTCGAGTTGGAACTAAGCCATAAAATTAGTGTAAATTTTCACTTATTTACCACCTCATTGTACACGTGAATCGTATTGATTGATCATTTATAACTTCATTTTAATTTTTTATATGGCTTCTTTACTTTACATGCATTTAGTAATTTAAATAAAATTAACATAAGTTTTATGCTACTAACATTACGGCTTCATTAGACTGATCTCACGCAAATAATGGCCTTCCACCGAAGTATAATCGCCGTTTTTATCGCGAACCCAGTCTAATGAAGCCGAAAAGGTGACAACTTTTCTGAAAATCTCGTTATACTATGACCTCATTGTATAATAAATCATATAGTTCTTACTTTCATATAAATGGCCACGAGCGTACATTAAGGCACTTGACATTGAAACATCGGGTAAGGGCAATGGTTCACTGAGTCTTAAGTATTGAGCGAAGAGCGATTTTAAATTACAATAAAAATAACAACGTATCAAAGTGAACTCTATCGTTAAATCTATTTTGTAGTCATTTATAAAGATGGAAATAAATAATAGTGCCAAATTAACAGAATGATTGATACATATCCTGCGGGGCTACCCAAAGTATCTTTCCATTGGCAATATTGCTGATGGAATCGACAAAAATGTATGAAGTCATGTGCTTATCACGTGTGAGATATCGAACGTCATTATCAGTTCCGTACATTTTTCATATTCGCTATTGAATCGCTTTGTAGCGCATGTACTTTTGGTAACTCCTCAGATCTCAGTTAATAACAATGGCATCCTACTTTGGTAGCATTTGTTTTCATTTATTTTGATGTCATACGATTATTAATATAATTTTCTAAGCTGATTATCTCCTTTAGAAGTAGTTCACAAGATCTGTCATATATTTATAACGAAGGAATTAAAATAAAAATCTTCTAAAATCGCTACCTCTTATAAATTACACCGGATGTAAATTGAATCCGATGGGATTATCCGGGTGAGGGGTGAGGCGTGGTCCTCGTCGCAAGGCCAACGATCAAGTTCAAAATGCAAATATTATTAAATTAACTGGAAATCAGATTATTAATTGTATTGTATATAACAGCCATACCAACAATATTTGCACCCGTGCGAAGCCGAGGCGGGTCGCTAGTAAAGTATAATATAAATAGCAAAAAAAGCAGGACAGAGAATAATAATAGTCTGTTTTTATAATAAGTACTTACTTTTATGCGTTGAAAAGACATGTCGAAGTGAACAATTATAGTTAACTACAATAGGTTTGCGAAAGAATTGTATAATGACATACGCAACGATCCATATCCGATAGACAATTTTCTCAGTTACCGAGCACAAAGGTTATCGAGTAAATTGTATCGTTAATTACTAAGTACTATAACCTATATTAGCAGTAGTGAAGTTCGACCCATGATGGGCTCCATTCTTCGCAACTCCACGACGAGCGCGTATGTTACGTGACTTTATACATATCTTTGAATTTATTCGCCGGTATGTCTATAATATATATGTATTCTACTTATAAAGGGATATTTATTACCAAAACTAACCCATTTTAAACAGTTCTAATGGAGAAATAAAGGTATGACAAAACTTTTTATATTCCTATACACTGAACTACTAGTACGCACTTTTTACCGCAGTGGAAACCTGCTCTAAGAAGTTTACGTGCAAAGATGAAATTCATTAATTTAGTAACTGGAGAATGGGGCTGCACTTTTGATACAATACTCATCAGGCACTAACTAAAGTACGTTTTTTAAATACTTATGACTTTAAAGTTTATATTACAATCAGTAGACATAATTGACTAGCTGTTAAGCGAGACTTTGTCTACGTGGAATTTAATATTATAGCCTATGTTACTCGGGGATAATGTAGTTTTGTAACAGTGAAAGAATTTTTGAAATCGGAGCAGTAGTTCTTGAGTTATTTCAATACAAACAAAAATACAAAGTTTCTCTCTTTATAATATTAGTATAGATATAGATTTTAAAATTACGGTTCAAATGTCGCAAGGTGAACAACCCTAAATATGACTGTAAAAACAAACACGTAACACGAGACGCAAAAACGTGACCATTGATAAAGACCCGCGCCAAGGATACGTTGAAAAAGTGTTATATTCCACGTGACCACGTGACCAAATAAGCCAATATTTGATCGATCATACTTTGTATGGGCTCTATTTTATACAGAACTTTGAGAAAAAAGAAATAATGTTACATTACAAATAAAAAATATTCAAATAATTTTATGAACAACTTTCTTACTTCACAAACGGGATTGTAAATTTCTTAACTGTCACACTATCATTTAAGTATTCCCAGTACGGTAATATATTGAGTGTGCTTATTGATAATTTATTATTAAGCATTATTAATTGGATTAATATATTAATCTACACTTCGAAATTCTGAGACACAATGTAAACTAATTCAAGAAACATAGCCCCAATTATATTGTTATATGTTTTAAATCAAAACAGTGTAAAATGCTCCCGACATTACACGAAAAACTGGATAGTGTCGTTTGACCTCGATATATTTTGAGCCGATACAGATCTGGATGCAAGGAATTACGAAGAGAGATGATTATGAGTGAAAATAAATACATATATTAAACATACTGATATAAATAAATAAAGTTATCTGAACAAGTCACGAGAGTAACGCAGATATTTCATTCAAACAGCAAGGTCGTTGTATAAATTATCATTTAACAGAACTTGTTTTAATTATCCTAAAACAAAAGCTAAAACCTATACTAATATATAATATAACTAGGTGTTGTGCGAGACTTCGTCCGCGTGGAATTAAATTATATAGCCTATGTTACTCGGGGATAATGTAGCTTTCTAATGGTGAAAGAATTTTTGAAACCGGCCCAGTAGTTCTTGAGTTATTTCAATACATATAAAAATACAAAGTTTATCTTTATTATAGGATAGATAGGAAAGATTTGTATTTTTATATACAATCAAATAACTCAAACATAATTAAGACGATTTCAAAAATTTTTTCACCGTTAGAAAGCTACCTTAACACTGTGTAACATTGTCATATTTTATTTCCTTGCAGACGAAGTCGCGAGCAACAACTAGTAGAATATAATTTAAGAGTATCAAAGTAAGCTAAATCAATATTATTAGTATAGTCGTAGGACATGGTTGATTGCAAATGTCCGGAGTGTGACGTCATTTGGTATAAAACACGTGACGTAACAACGTCGAACCAGTTATTTCTGTTTTGTCAACACGTATAAAAGAGATGAGAGCATTTGTCAAGATATTTTCGGCAGTGGAAAGCCACAGTTACGATTAAATGCTTAAACTTAGTACTTATAAATTTTATTTTACTCACATGTTTCATTTTTTATTATATTCAAAAACTATTCAACAACTCTTGATTGTTAAGACATTTAAAGTAATACTGAACTTTTAAAACTTGTTTTCGTGTTTACCTTTTACAAATATACATATAAACTTATAGTTAAATTGTATTTACTTCCCGCAATATTTGTCTCGTCTGATTAAAAAAAGAATAATAATTGCGGTGGTCATTTTTTAATGAATTAATTTGCACCGCATTGCTTAGTTACATTCAGTTCAAGAGGTTCGATTCCTTTGCTAAAAAGGCAACAGTATTTTGATTTTTATTATTTACTCGTTGTTGCTAGCGACTTTGTCCGTACTGAACCAAAACAGTATATGTTACTGTGGGATAGTGTAGCTTTCTAACGGTGAAAGAATTTTTGAATTCGGCCTTGTAGTTTTTGAGTTATTTCAAAACATACAAAAATACAAATCTAGGATAGATAGATTTATAATATTAGTATAGATTATCATGTTGGGAGCGCAAACTCAACATTAAGGAATGTTAAACAAAATATAGTTGTTTTAAATAATAATTTATTGTAATTCTACATAAAATATTTTACAGAATAAATATTTTTTATAAAACAAATATCTAAGTTAATATAATGCCAAAAGTCAGAAATTTAAAAGAACACAATTGAAAAACTTATTAATTTTAATTTAAACTAGATTTTTAAATAGCCTAACATGCTAATAGTAAACATTTTAATTAATTTATTTGACTAGATGGAGTTTTAATTAACATTTTTTATAAAAAGTAACTAAAAGACATATACCAAAAACACGTCGTTAATTGACTATCGAATTTACAGGTTCTTAAGCATTCATAACGTTTACAATCCTTAGATTATTGATAAGCTGTTGACAAATTGTAAACACATCATGTGATACTCGCGAAGTCTTACTCACTATCTTTTTAAATTGATTTTTAATCCGGTGGAATATACACAAAATTTAAAATCCATAAGTGACACTTTAAATACGATCTGATAAAAACCATCCGTGGATACATTTGGGCGCAGGCGAAGGTGTGTCGAATGTAACACGACCGACTTCTAACATCGTTCTTGCGTCCAGCAGTAAAAGACTTATCCTGTGCGTTTGAGAGCCCCAGAGTAGCACACATAGCAGTATACCCGCATCTTCTTCCTAGTATACATAAGAATTTTAATAAACACTAAAGAATACTTCGAATATTTTAGTAAAAAAGTTAAATCAAGACTACTGAATTTTATACAAGAATGATACTGGTTGAAATTGCTTTTAATTGATCTCATTTAAGAAATATTCGAAGAAGAATAAAAGATTATTTATGCGAGATAAATATTTACAAATAACTCGTTTCACTTAAAATACAAAAAGTAAATTACTTGAGCGTGAGGTTCCGGGACAAATACAGGTTCACTCGCAAAGCTGTCCGCTTCGCACCACGTCTTATATTCTCCGGTCCAAGTGTCCACCTTCACTACCTTAAAAATAAACAAACTTTATCAGATTAAAAGATAAGTGATAAAATAATTATAATAAAAAACCTATCTTAAAGATAATTTAAATTCTTCAACAAGACTACTTAAATGTGAGATTATCCCTAATGGTCCCTAAATAGTCCCTAGATAGTCCCCAGATAGTCCTTAAATAGCTAATACAAAGTCCTGTCGGGAATCCGTTCAGCGGGCTTACACATCATGCTTTTCGATCGGCGGTTTCGCTGATGGAATCGACAAATTTGTATGAAACTGGCATCGACGTTCGATATCTCTCACGTAACAATCACATGATTTTATCGAATGTCAATGTCAGTTTCATACATTTTTGTCGATTCCATCAGCGACATCGCCGATCGAAAAGCATATTGTGTAAGTCCACTGGTGTTTAAACCTTTATGAGATTGTATCGCTTTGAGACTAAAATCGCAGACATACGTATACTTTTGTGCGAAGTGGCCAAAGTCCAAAGCTTTGTTGTTATTTGATACATAAACTTACCGCTCCGGGATGCGTAGCGTCCATATCTGAACTTATCGCGAAGAAATACCGATATAGACGACCTGTAACCGAAATACGTCAAAATTAAATTATCATTTCACTTATTATCAACATACTTGTAATATATTGCATGCCAAACAAAACAAGCATTCATTACAAATAAACAATAAATTAGTAAATGTTGTCGTTTCGTTTTGTTTTACTGTACGTTAACTTCGCCTAGAGCAGGAAGTTGAGAAAAAAAGACAACGCAATAAAAAAGCCTTTACCGGCTCAACTAAGCAAACTCTCTGTGAACAAAAAAAAGTAGTCGTGTATGACTTTAACGACGACAAAAGTTAAGTTATTGCTACTTAATTATACTAAAGAGCAAGGTAGAGACAGAACAGAAATAAAGAAGCAAATTAACTGGCATACAAAATCAATTATTGGTAAACTAAGCTAGTAAAAAACTTAGTAAGTAGCCTATGTGCTTCGAGGCTGCATTGTGTACTATTCCAAACTCCTGAAAGATCGTTGATCCGTCCAGGCGATTCATTTTAACAAATTTCCATCCAACAATTTAAAATTTCGACTTTATAAATAGTATGATAACAATAAGCATATTAGTATTTCTGTTTTTTTATAGATACTAAGAGGGATGACAATATCATGTCTTTGTGCAATGAAAACCGTCTTACCGTTATTTAAGTCATAGTGTATTCTGGGCGTCTCACATCCAATGTCGGCAAGTAACTTTGGCTCCACATATGTCATGGTGGGCGCATCCAGTGGTAATTCAAGACGCTTCGGTCTTGCTCGGAACCATTCCGCGTAATCTGAGTTGTTTAGTATCGTCTAAAAAATCGATTCAAGCATTAAAGTGTTCACCCAATCATTCTAACAAGCTACCATGTATTATTGTTAAGTTAGAAAATAAGTTACATGAGAAACGCAAATCTTTGACCGTTACCTGTGCATCACACAAAAAATCAACACTACCCTGACATTGCCAGTACTGATTTACCATATTAGCCTACAGTTATATTAACAAAACATGTCTATTAAAAATAACTGAAGAGTATCACAACTAACGAGTCTGACGGGACAGAGTAATTCTTAGTTACAATAAAAGGATTCTGTGTTGCACAGTTAATGTCTATAGATATAAAAATATACATATTATTTACCTGCATCGCTTTAACATACATGCCGTTCAATATTTTCGCATCTTTGTAAGCACAGAGGTCAAGCACGAGCTTTTGATCATGCTCATAAGCGTTGATCACATGGAAGTAGAACAAAGTCTCTGTGCGATACCGTCTCACTTCCTCTCCGGTTTTACGGCTTATTAGCACAATATTTGTCTAAAATAATAGTTTCCAAATTATTAACTCAGTGACCATTAACATTCAAACAGCACTCTAAGTTCCTCAGTAAGTCATCGTGCGTGCCTCAAGGGAAATAATTGGATTAAAAAATAATCACCTCTAAGTCAGGATACCATTGTAGCGCGGTGGCAAAAGGTTTGTCCAAAAGTACATTCCACATAACTGTGCTCAGAGATATCGTCATTGGCTGTTCGATTAAAACAAAATAGTTTTCAGTTATTCCTAAAACAAATGCGAAATTATACTTACAAATAGATTTAGTGAAATAATAAAGATGCATCAATTCAGAAGAAGCGAGATAAGAATGTCAGAACAGTTCCAAATAAATACATATCCGTAAAATTTGGCTTCTTTACTACTATGTTTTGGGCGTGAGTTGTTTTACACTCGCGATTTGTATCATGTGTGAAATACTGACACAATTGTAATAAAAGTAACGTTAAATTTGAATTTACCAAAAGAGTGCATGTATGCTGGGTGCATTTGCCAGCGAGGCTTCATACCGCCTACTATGCGAGCTTTTTCGAACATGTCACCTGGAAATAAACAACAATCTAAATAAAGCGAATATTGCTGATATCAAGTATCAAAATAACAAAACAAAATGAATTTAATGAAGTTTGCTTGTATGCTTACCTTTTTTAGTGAATGGAAAATGTATTACAACGTGTCTCATTCCCCGACTTGTGTAGGACAAACCAATGTTGATAACGTCACCTTAAAAATATACACAAAATGGATTTATCTCTATAAATATTAAACTCTAGATATTTTTAATATTTTGCTTACCGTTTGGTAAAATATGTGGATGAGCTGAATGGTTCACGATCGCAAGATCCTTAATTAAATCTTTTCTTTCCAAAGTTTCCAAAGTCTTTGGATCTATTCTGAAATATTATCAAACAGCTTCAATTAAAAGATTATTTTAATAAGTTACCTATGCTTTATCGACTATTTCGTCTACTGCTAACTTGATATTTTGAAGTAAGAATTATACTTACCTATGTATTATGGGAGATTCCGTAAAAGTATACATTTCATCACCGACAGGATAAACGGATACTACGGTGTTGTCCGACAATTTTTCTAATGGTTTAAAAAACGCAGAGAACCTAAAAAAATTAAGTCCAATATTAATTCTGCGGTGCGATATTTGATTAGTTGGTAATACTTATTTTTTATTTGTGTTAGTTGTTAAGCTTAAGTTTCGAGGTCAAGTTTCAAGAGTGAAATAGCACCGGTACATTACGTAATCCGAAAGGCATTATAACATATTATATTAAACCTTTACCTATGAAATTGCCGTTCTTTAGTACTGGTTATAGCAAATAAAAAATGGAATGGCTCTGTATTTCTTATAATATTAGTAATATATTATAATATACCAACAAGTAAACTCGTCTCCTCGTCGAAACAAATATGTTATGACTGAAAATCTCATTTGTAGAATTGAAGTTACAGCGAATATTTGTTAGAATACGACACTTAAAGAAATATAATATATAAGCAAATGCATTTACCTGTCAAATATAGTATGGCAAGGGTCGGGAACTGACTGAGTACCGAATTCTGTAACAACAATACGATTCGCTGCCTGATTCCTTTTGTACGCGTCGGTGCGCACGAAGCGGCATTGGTATGTTGCGGTTCCCTCAGAGATCTTGAAGCTGCAGAATACACATATTTTTATTTTCACTTTTAATAACCTTTAAGCTCCCAAATAATAATTCCTAATTCCTAAACTAAAGGAGTAAACACCAGACTCATCATTAAACCTCCCTGTATGTGGCAGTCTTTCAAGAGTACAGAGTTCTCGGACATTAGTAATGCTCATGAGCATACTCTGCTGGTGACGAGCATAAGTATGTAAATAAAACACTAAATCATTTAGCTACCAATATCTTAGAAGAATAAGGGAATGCACTAAATGTGATGTTAGCTATTATTACTAATTTGTATTGATAAACTCAACCTGTGCAAGAGTGCTGAACCATCGAACACGTGGTCAAAAGACATCGATCCGACTTTGAGTGTCCCCGGACCATTCCGTAGTAGCGTGCCCTGCACCCATGCTGGTATATGACCTAGAATAAATTGTAACATTTAAGAATAGTAAAATACAAACTTTAAGCCCGCATTCACACAGGCGCTTTTTCAATGCGCGCTAAAAAACCGCTGAAACAGAACAAATTAATTTCCATGTATCTGTTCACGCTGCGGGGCTTTTAATTTTGATTTTAATCACTGGATGAACGAAACAAGATTTAATTTACAGCGATCGTATGAGCGAGGGCGATAAAGAAGCGCCAATGCAGACGCTTAAAAAACGACCGTTTGAATTCAGGCTAACGCAGCTCGTCGAAAGTTAAGAGCTCATGTTTACCGAGATGGGCTTGATAGTGTTTATTTTTTTCTTTTATCTCTGCACTTAATGCAAAGCAAAACGGGAGTAAATAATTCGTAAGTACTTTGAAATATTTTAACGAACAAAGCAGTATAAAACGTTATTTAAGACAGTAAATTAGGTGTAAACATTTATAAACTGACCTGTAGTTCTTCCTTTCAGCGGAGTCGTTATTTCTTCTTCACAAGACCTTAGAAACACGGAACTGGCGCATTTGGAATATATTTTATCCTTATTTTCAGCCATTCTGACTAAAACAGTAATTATACTTAACTAAAATATTGTTTATTTTTTAATATTAGTAGATTTTTGTTAATTTACTAATATTTATTTTAACCATTCCAACTAAACTTGCAACAATTTGTCTTAGAATATGGTTCACGACAGTAGTTCGAACCCAGGACCGCGAGATCGGCACTCCGTACCAAAAACCATTTGGATATTGGCGCTTGTTTATTATCATTTCAATAGATATATGATTTACGTCATTCTGATAAATATTTATTAATTCAGTGATTCAAAATATATATGTAAAAATATTTAATCTATAACTAATTTCTCACGATAAGACGCACGAATGCGAAGGTCAGATGCAGTTTTAGATATGCAATATTTATAAGAAAAAATATACTTCTAAATGAAATAGTCTATATTTTATTCATTCGTTTTGGATTAAAAAAAATAGTCAGATATGAAGCCTGATTTATTAGCAATTAGCAATTATAGAAGGCAAAATAGAGGGATAGAGAAAGAGAGAATGACAGAGGACAAGTTATATAGACCAAATAAAAAAAAAGTGGGCGTCATGTCGTATCAGAAGGTTGGCACGGGACAGAGAGGGTTGGACTCCACCGACAAGATTGAAAACCTTAAATTAAAGAAGAAGAGCATATGTAAAAAACATATTATATTTACTTTTAATAATAATGTATACCTTGAACTCGTTTGTCGGTCACCGTCCTACAGTTTATTGAATATACTGATAAATAAATAGAAAGAACCAGTTTTTTACTTTAATGTTCATTTACAATAAAATTATAGTAGAAATATAAAATAATGCAATAACCACCTTCTGTCATTTTTATTTGTTTATAGGAGTTGTTATGAAATAAAATATCATGTTACTATTTTTTCTTATTTTTTGAAAAACAATTTACATGTCTTGTCCCGTTAGGTTCTACAAATATAATATTTGAAATTTTCAATCTCCGATGTTTTATTACAATATTGTTTAGAAAATAATAACAAAAGGCATATCTACACATCAAGAAACAATTTATTAAGTTCCAAAAATATTTAAAGATTTTTTACATCCGATAACTAGGGTTTAGTACATCGACTTTAAAAAAATGAAAAAGCTTTATAAAATAATTAAATATTCTACGTTTACATAGAATTTCAGGAAAAAATGGACAACTAATTGACAACCATCTAATTTTATTTAAGTTAAAAATATAATAGTATCAAATTTAAAGCAAAGTATCACTTTAAACTTGAAATTTTTAACGAAATTTAAAAATAATTTTGTGTCAATTAATTTTCCAAAAAAAAAAATATATTAAGAAATTAAAAACTTACTTGTTATTTATACACTATTAAATCACAATCACAATTTTGGCGAACTAAGAGATGCAATACAATAACAGAGCCAGTATATTTTTTTATGTAATTGCATTAATTAGGCACGGTCGTTGCAAGCGGCATCTCGGGTCAAATGGTCGCCTTTACTCGGTACGCTATGCATTTTATCCTATTCTGCGGCCCTGATCCGACAAGAATAAACAACTGTTATACTTGCATATGAAAAAACGATCAGTTAAATTCACGAAAACATTATTATAATTTCTATACTATTAGAATGCAAATATAAAAAAAAAATGCAACAAAAAATATGTAAATGTCGCACCTATTTAGCATAAAGTTGTGTTCACTTAACAAAAAATGGATAAATCTTTACACTATTAAACTTATTGACAGTTCAAGATTAGTTTTTTTTTATTTAACTTCATTTACAATAACGTTAAATTATTATTTGAAACATAGTAAAAATGATTTGCCGGCGATCTCAGAGTTAAGTGACCATTAAGAACATCATTAGTATGAGATATGGGATACTTAAGTGACCTTTACATAACTTTAAGTGTGACATTTAATTAATTTCAGTTTTATACTTATTTAATTTTAAAAGCTAAACACAAAGCAACTTTGAATATCCTGTCCACGTTCATCTATTCTTTTTCGATTCACAAGGCCTACAGACTTTGCAAGGCGCGCACGGCGGGTAGTTGTAAATCTTGCAGGGGTTCAGGCAGTACTCGTCGCCGACCGCGTAGCATCTGCCCAGGTTCAACATGTCTTCTAAATCGCACCTATTGTACAAACATACATACATAAGAAAAATGCGAAAATTACGCAAAATGGATGTTTCTTATGTCTTTAAAAGGGTTTAACGGATCTTGGTAAAATTCCGCACGGATGTAGAAAATAGTCTGGGAGAACACATAGCCATAATATGTTTTTTTTTAATTCCTTCCAGACGGAGTCGCGATTGATATATATCTTTCTCTACCTCTCTATAACTCCTCCGAAGTCAGAATTGTAATAAAATTTTCCTATAAGTGTGGTCAAAACCCAATGATAGAAAAAAACTAGCACAAAAAATATAATACAAGCAAAAGCACGCTTACGATCCTAATTTACATAAGTTTTAATATTCGTATAATTAATATGAAATATATATTAGATTATTTTTAATCGTCCATCATCTTTATGCATAGTCTGCACCTTGTTTGACACATTTTATTTCATATTTTAAATGTTAGTTGAATAACTTGATCAAACAAGTTTGTCCAGAAAATGTCGTTTACCGCGTTTAGAGATGAATTGACTGCGTAGTAACCAGCTCCTCATCCCTCATCGTCAGCTCACTATACGTCCCCAACGAGGAGCTAGTCAATAGTCAACAGCGCTGGCCCACTACGGGATATGTGCAGGTTGCATCACGATGTTTTCCTTCTTCGTAAGAGTGTCAGGTAAATGCTAAATTTAAATCTAAAAAAAATGGTATATGGCGGTGTTCGAACCTCGACGTATAGATTATGGTCTGGTCATGCACTTACCAAATGCATCACCGACGTTCCCACACCCCTTATCCCTATAACCCGCCACCATAAAGTTCAGTCGGTACATACTTGCTTTCTTCCAATAGTTTCGTCTCGACTTCATTGAGTGTGGGGACGACGTACTCCACAATACCGCCTCTGCCGATAGACAGCGGCGTCGCGCAGACCGGCATACCATAGCATTTCCCTGCCGCCTCTTGTTCCACTAGTGCACTGTCGATAAATGTCTTCTTCTCGAACAAACCTATAATAATGAAATCATCATTATCTTCTGTTTAATTCATCGAACTATCATTCGTCATTTTACCTTCTGCAGTTCCTCTGGCGTTGCGAATGTCCGTGGGCGCCGGATCAAGTACTTAGGAGATCCGCCACTCGTTTGCCCAATCTATACTAATATTGTAAAGAGAGAATCTTTGCGTTTCTGAATATTTGTATTTATTGAAATAACTCAAGAACTAGTGGTCCGATTTCAAAAAGTCTTTCACCATTGCAAAGCTACATTACTCCCGAGTAACATAGGCTATATTATTTAATTCCACGAGGACAAAGTCGCGAGCAACAGCTAGAACTCAAATAAAAAAAGCATGCTGAAAATTGGCTAATCGAATGCAACCGAATATTTGCTCAACAATTTCCGCATATAAATTATTTTATATCAAGATTGTAATTACTAATCACGTGTAGTATGTAGTATTTAATTGCGTTATTATACACAGATTTGTACAAAAGAAAAGTTTATTATTGATTTCTTCAATGCTCACTATTAATTATTTTCGTATTCATTTATTTAATAGTAACTAGCTTATTTACCTTGCATGACGCTTGTAACAAATCTCGCAGACGAGAACCCGATGGAGAGATGTCCTTGCTCATAATTGGCTTTAACCTTACATATAATTTCATCTGCTTCCCGCACCAACTTTGTAAGGCATTCCACTTGCGTCTTAGAGAAATCAAAACGTTTATTTCTATATAATAAACAATTCATTTTTTGCAAACAATTACGACCTTAATATACTTAATGATTTTTAAAAAGGATCATACTTATCTGATCTTTAAATATCAGATATGAGTCGCGTGACTATTCATTAAAAAAAGGAAATATCTATTTTTTTTTTCTTGAGTTATCGGAACTTTACTGGTTAGCAATTCATGACATATATTCAAACTTTTATCAGTTTATCTTGCTCCGTATACGAGTTATCTATAATATTTTTAAAATAGTTGATTTATATTCCAGGCAATTTTTAAACTAACGGAGAGACAGCACAAGGACCAACTAACTTCCGCCCTTTCGCTAAACACCTAGTAATGAGGCTTAGTTTTGCATGCTCTTTATAATTACTTTTAAATTAGATTTTTCTAAAGGCATATTCTAAACCTGTAAATCTGGGTATGTATTCCTTAAGCTTATTCTTAGTTTTCGTTTTAGTATTTTCTAGGTCAGAAAATTGGATCGCAAAAAATAAAATCATAATTTTATTGTCGCGATATTTTATAAATAATTTTCTAAGGTAAAAGTAATGAACTTTCTTAAATTCAAAAATCAGAAAATGACTACTGATTAACTAAACTGAGTTTGTTTAATTTGGTCTCTGGAAAATGTCTGGTGGACGCTAATACTAACTGTAACTTGGAGGCATGAAGACTCTGGCCATTTATCTTATGCTATATTTAGAATTTAACCAAATTGTGGCACCATTTATTTGACCAATACCGTTACACGTAAATTTAGGTTATTTTTGTTCGCGACAAAAGCATTACAGCATTACCGAATATAAAAAAACCGGTTAATTTGTTTAAAGTGTTATCAACAAATAAAAGTTGATATCAAAGTCGGTCGAATTTAACTAAAAATAAAACGCTAAAAATAGCCCCCCGGTAAAAGCCTTCGTCGATTTGGAAGAGTGCGGTCATTCACATTTCAGTCCGCACAGAGACGAGTCATCGGGCTCCTACCCAGTGTGTCGTACAAGTTAGTAGGGCTCTTTCTTTTAAATACTAAACTACCCTATTGCTCCAAATACGCAAAACATTTACAACATTTCAAGTTACTTCTTCTAAAAGATATGACGTTTACTCTGGTATCCTAACTACTTTCTTCTAAACAACTCGTTAACTAAATATTGTCTTTGGCAGGGTCCCTAACTCCGGTATCTCTGCTAAAATTCCTCACTCTATTGACCTGTCAACCTTTTCTAGGTCGACAGGTCAGTTTTGGGCTATAATTTTCGTATCATTTACCTGTGGGAAGTTACCCGCTTTGCCCTTAGAGAATACGGGCACCCTGGTGCACCTGCCCGTGCCGCAGATGACGGGCGTGTGTGTGGTGGCTGGGTCGGCGCCTGTCAGCGCGCAGAACAGCTGGTTCGCGCGCATCGCGCTGATAGAGTTTACGCCGAGCACGCGTCGCTTGTCGTACACGCCCGCTGACTTTAGCGTCTGGTTGCCATTATTAATTATATTCAGAAACTGGTACAAATCTAAGGTTAGTCGAATACGATATTTATTGGACTCATCGAGTCGTGTTATTAAATTTCCGAATCTGTAATGTATTGCACGAATTTGCTGTTTACTTCAATATAACCGCAAGGACTATTAACCTTCGAAGATAATATAAATAGAAGGCACCCGATACCCCACTGGAAAGGTTATCAATCGCTTTGTTGTGGTTTACAAATGAATGGATAAAAACTTGTCAGTCTCGAATCAGTACGTTGAAGGCTAGGTTAAGGACATTAAGCTACTTGGAATATCTCACCAAATGAAGATGAAAAGTCCAAATTATAAAACTAACATGCATGCAAAGCGCGAAGTTACAGTCGACAGGTGGCGTCTGCACGGCGACGACTGCGTAGGGGCAGAAGCGCGCGCACGCGATGCTGGCCACGCGGACCCGCTCCATATTCTTGAAGAACAGATCGCGGTCCAGCGCGCAGCAGCACGGCGGCGTCACGAATTGCCCGCCGCAGATCAGCACCACGTCAGAGTTCTGACAAGTTATGGTGTAAATGGCTATGGATCTGACAAAAGTACTTTTACAACAATTCATTAATCTTCTTGTTGACTTTTTCAAAAAGTAACCAATTCTTTTAACTCTAGCGATATTGTTTGGATTTTCTAGAAATAAAAACCTTTAAATGCAACTGCATTAAGAAAAAAGTCATAAGAAATGACTAAGTCCGCCTTATCTTTATTAGTTTAGTAGTTTTCCTCGTTTATTTGTTCCGGTAACTGTGAATCGCCAATATTACCGTGTGTCAACAAATCGTTTCTCAATATTCAGAAATGGATTGATACACTCTAAATATCTTTTTAATTAATCTAAAAAGTCTCTACACTACTAAATGACAAGCTTTACGATAAGTGCATCGCCCAAGCGCGCGCGGCCCTGGAACGCCTCTACATCCGCGCTCGTGTCTATGTGGGCGAGGTCGTTGGCCACGCCCATCACTCCCGACTCCGGCTCGTCGTCGTACAGGCTCAGCTTGCGTACTACCGGCTGCTGCTTGAGGAAGAGAGCCGCCACACAACCAACGTCACTGCCCGCCCCTACTATCGTCACCTGATGCGTTGACCAACTCGTTATTAACTTACTTATAGTTACTGAGTTGGCATTTTGTTCCTAAGAATGTTCATTGGCATGTGGTGCAGATTTGATCTTCGATAAGACAGTTACCACTGTGTTATTACAGTTTTTATTATGCCTAGGCCGTTTGTACGAACATATGCTTTCTTACTATACCATGATTAGCTCCCTGTTTTTTAATCTCATTAAACCCCATCATGGTATCCTTTTCGATTTCTCTTTAATTAAAAATAAGATTGAGTTGTCAAACTTGAACCAACCCTCAATGGAACTTCCGCACCTGATAGTTTAATAGTAAATACAATGACGAACCTTCCTCGGAGGCACGCGCGGTGCCGGGCAATATCTATCACACTCCTTCTCTATTTGGGCCAATACTTCGGACATAACATAATTTTGATATTTCGCTTTCGGTACAATCATCCAATTTCGAGGGACAAGTCTCTGGAATGATCGCTGAATCATTTTTATAGTAGAATTGTTATTGCTTTGTAATTTAGGTTTGGTTTTGATGTACTATTGGAAATTTTTAAAACATTTTTAGGTTTTGATACATTTATGAAATTGATGGAAACAGATTTTGATAACAAACTGTCATTTTAAGTCAAAATATAAGATTTCATCTAGAATAAAAATATTTTTATTGTTTTCATTTACAAAAAGTTCTATGATAATATTATATTCTGTTGTGTTGTGTTGTGAAAGAGGTTGCTTGCTTTCTTTCGGAGATAGAGAACTAAAATATTAGGGTTTTTATATTCACCAAATTTCAGTGCCGGATATTTTAAAACAGGTGATTGTGTTTTAAAGGCATGTGGCATGAGAAACAAAACGGTATTATTCAACGTTTACTATACATTCCCTCTCTCTCTTCTATCTATACTCATATTATAAAGAGAGAAACTTTGTATTTTTGAATTTTTGTATGTAAATAACTCAAGAACTACTGGGCCGATTTCAAAAATTCTTTCACCAATAGAAAGCTACATTATCCTAGAGTAACATGGGCTATATTATTTAACGACGAAGCCGCGCACAACAGCTAGTATCTTAATAAATAAAACAACAAATAGAACAGACATCAAATTTATTAGATAAGTTTATGTATAACATTCATATTGATTAATATTATATTGTCTACCCATACACAGGCGTACTCGTACACGAAGGAATTCAAAATGACTAGAACTATTCAGATCCAAAGCCGCCAGGACAACTCTCTCTATGACCCACACTACTATGCTTACGGTGAATTTCAACTATCAGAACACCTACACGACTTCACTTAAAGGAAAGATGGCCTAATTCTGAAAAGTTAAATATCTAACAGCGTCTTACATGATAATACCATGCATCTATCATGCCACTGTTACAACACGTTGTCTGGAACAACGGATAACTGCGTTTAGTTTATAATTCAATTCAGAATTCGGCCGAAATTCTATCTGTCCTTCTCTATTCAAATGGAAATGTGAGAGATAGTAATATAACCCAGGTGTTATAAAGCGAAAATTCACCGCCACGACACAAAACATATTCATAACCAACAAATCCATTCATTAAATCTAATAAAGGCGATTTTCATAAACTTGGCTTTTATCTGACTAATATCTCAATGTAAGAGTAAGACAAAAACTGCCCGCGATATTTAATACAGATTAAGTCACACTGCCAAACATATAGTTGTCTCTTTTTTTACAAAGGAAATGAGAGAGAAGACCATGTTTCAATATGTTTAGCAGTGCATTTATAAAAATGAAAACGCTATAAAAATTTAACATAAGATTAAATGAGAAAGCTTAAAATAAAAAAAAACTTTGTGTTACCATACTAAAAAAATCAAGATTTTCGTAACACGAAATCTGCCAGTACATAAGTAGGATTTGATTTTTTATAACTTAAAAAAAAGGGTTACAGATTATTATTCTCTTAAAGCTATTTAAACATAATTAATAACTTATAAATACACAATATTCTTTGCTATGCATAAACCAATAAAAAATCTAAATATGTAACAAAAAATATATAAACTTTGAAATAAAAAAAAACGTTAATAAACTTTTCTATGGCGTATATGTTTGTGAGAATTATTAAAGCGATTTTGTTAAAATTCTTATAACAGTTTTAACTGTAGATAACTTAAATATCGTTTTCTATTTATTAAAAAACTATTTTGTAACTGGCAATTGTACAAAACAATATAATAAAAATAAACAAATTGCAACAAATATGGCATATTTTAAAATCCATAAAATTGTTTCTTACTCCATGGCTTCATTAGACCGAAATTGCGAAAAAAATGGAGATTTTCGGCGTAAAGCCGTTTTTTGCGTGACATCGGTTTAATGAAGCCTTAGGTTTAAAGCGACATTTTGTCAAAATTACACAAACCATAGATTACAAAAGACGACGTCATGTTTAATTTTAATTTATATATCAGAAAAATATAGAATGCTAATAAAATGAAAGTAGTGCGTAAAAAACAATAACGAACGAAAATAAGCTTATAGTAATGTCATCTTTGAGCATCTTTTTCATAATCATGACCCTTTGGTTTCATTAGACCGAGTTCGCGCAAAAAAACGGAGATCGGTCTACTGAAGGTCAGGGTGAGAAAGGTCAGTCGAGACGGCTCGTCTGAAGAAAATCAAAGTACCAACAACAGCCAGCAACAGATTGCAAGCTTACAAATACCTACACCTCGCACGCTACTCACAACCCGCTTAAATATATTCATAAGATAGTCCATTTAGAAGAACTCCGACCAAACGTACTTGATACTTGAGATACAGTTTAACATTTTTCCAAGTCTCTACTCCCTAAAGTATTTTGTTACAGTATCTCCGAAATAGGGTTACTTCGGACAATTATAAATTATTAAGCTGCCAGAAAAAAAATCAAAAATCTTGATAATTTTTTAGAAATAGCAGTGGTAGGGTATAACCAAAAGATCAATTTTTAAGAGAAACTGTTTAAAATATTCAAAATCTGCAGTTCTAAAGAGGTGTTACATATAAAACTATTTCATAATATACAAGAAGTCTAATAAAATATGAAACCACGAAAAGGCATCGACTATTAAAATATGTCCAAAATACTCAGTAGGAAGGATAACAAGTGTAAAAAGTCGAAAAATCATCATCTTTAGATTAAGCGTAGCAAGAAAAGGCATCAAATTATATAATAAAATACTAGCGACGCGCCCAGGCTTCGCCCGGGTGGCAAAGTATACGCTTAAGTTATTTTTCAGGATATCAGAAAAGGCTCTATATTCATGCATAATAAACTATAATTACAATGAAATATATACAGAATTGACTATGGCCCTAGTCACTCCTGGTGATCATGATATACAGAAACCATCCGGAATACATAACCGATAAGATGTTGAAAATTTATATTTAAACTACGTTATACTTTCATAAAAGTATAAAGATTTTTAGTACTATAGATTAGACAGGATTTACAGAAGGATGACGTCATAACACGTAATCACAAAAAAAGCTAATGCGTGAAGAAATATTTATTCATTACCCAATAGCTTCATTAGACCGACTTCGCGATAAAAACATAGATTTTGCTTTGGCGTAAGGCTGGTTTTTGCGTGACATCGGCCTAATGAAGCAGTAGGTTAAAAGAAAGCGACATTACGCACAGAAAATAGTTGTAGATGACTGAACTATTTGAATACAAAGTATATTATAGATAAACATCTCGAATTATAATAGAAAAAACGACTGTTATGAAAAAAAGGCTATTGTGAGAAAACCATAGAAGATAGATATATGCCATTGCGGACTTTAAATTAGCACATTTAAAGAGCTACAATCCAATATATTTATTAAAACTTTCGTGAGACATTATACACTAATTAATTAAAAACACAGCTTAACTCACGTTTATTTCGGTGTAGGTACCGACTAGTTTCAGACCCGTCGGGGGTCCTTCATCAGGGTGAGTGGATTATCGGGCTTTATTCGCGGTCGCGTCACGCCAGTCACTGACAGTGATGAAGGACCCCCGACGGGTCTGAAACTAGTCGGTACCTACACCGAAATAAACGTGAGTTAAGCTGTGTTTTTAATTAATTAGCTACAATCCAATACCACTGAATTTTTCATAGGATCTATAGTTTAGGTTATGTAAGCCGAGAAAGCAAAAAAGTCCTATTTTTTCCATGTTTATTAGGAATAACTAAATAATGGGACCAAATGGCAGCTATTTTGAATCAAACAAAAAAAGAATCGCGTAAATCGGATCAGAACTCGCTGCGTAATTCTTGTACATACATAAAAAGTAGACTTGATAACCTCCTTATGTTGAAAGTCGGTAAAAAATCCACTAGAGAGCAAACTACAAAGAATATCATAGCAATATCAATAGAGACATATAGGATATATTAGGCCACTTTTGAAGACATAAAATCTACCAACAACCTAAATCTAAACAGTTATATCAAGGCAAGATAAGGTGTATTGCGTACATTATAACTACACGTTAACATTTTTCACAACTACCTACACTCTATTTCTATATCAACGACAAAACCACGGACAAAATTATCGCAAATACTTTTCAAATGTAGATAGAAATTATGTGCGAACCTGGGTATCGACTAACTACGAGCAGCTGTCACCTGCGACTCTGTCAGTACGGAATCAAAAATAATAGTAGCTTATGTATTCCTCCAGGCTATGCTCTACATCCTTGTAAAATTTTATCGCGATGTATTTAAATGTTCTGGAAATATCTTCAAATATACATCCATCTATCCAAACTTTCGCTATATAGATTAAAAATTTATAACTGATTTTTGAAAATTGACTAATCACCTTAAAAAATCGATTTTTGCACAGTTTAAATTGATTATTATCTTTGTAAACACCAGGGTCGCATCACAAAGGGCACAGAAGAACAGAAGTTAAGATAATAATTCAAAATCTCTAACCTTACCAATACGCAGAAAAATCGGCGTATAACTTTTTGTTATAACGACTTATTCTAATAACATCGTAAATTGTTCCTATTGCTCATCGCAGTGTTTCAAAATCTCATATTTAAGGATTTTTGTCCACAACTGGGGTTTGCAATCCCGCACTGCGGGATCCCGCATTATCTTGCGGTCATATATGAGAAACACTATGCAGCTAGCAAACATACTGTTTCTGTCACTATATTTGTTGGGTATACAGTTAATAAATAAATAGCCGTACTTGCAATTAAATAAAATACTTTCTTTCCACTCTATCAGAATAAAAACTGAATAAGATTTCGCGGTGTGCAAAATGCCGCGAAACCGACTCAATGTGTGCAATTAAGATAAAACCAATAGATTTAAGGGCTAATCCTTCTTAAAGCAGGCTTGCTGAGTATAAATAAGCCATAATATAAAGACATAATTTAAATAATTTTTCACCAGCTGAAGCTTACAGACGAGAATTAAGTAATATGTTGCGGGGTCCCGTAGTGCGGGATTGCAAACCCTATCCACAACATATTATTATAGTAATTTCAACGCTTATCGTATGGCGATAACGCGACTTGGATTCCAAGTAGACATACTATTAATACGTTTTAGGTGATAATGATATAAATCGTGTACAAAAACACCTATATACTGTCTCTTGTATAGCTTGAAACAGTTGCCATGTAAACCCACTCTAAAGCGTTTGTATTCATTCAGTTAATCTTACTTTTAAACACGTTATATTTTACAAAAAACAGTTGTCAGAATTATACTGTATAGAATAAGGATAGATAAGGACTTCCCTGTTTTAATTTTGAGACTTTTAAAACACGTTTTTTTTATCAAGAAACGAAAATTGTATGAAAAAATAATAATTAGACAAAATGTTAACTGTTAATAGAAAACTGTAAGGATATTGGAATTATCAGGGAATTTTAGAATCATTTTACAACAAATCTATATTAAAAAAAATGTATCTCTAAAACTTTTAATTTGTCGACCAGACGATAAAAAAAACTGTTTTTATTCATATTAAAACTCTTTATACAAGAAAAATATTTTCGATTTCGATTACTGAAGGTCGTATGCTCGCATCGGATAAAAAAATCTTCAGGCGATTAAAATCTTTAAAAAAAATATTAAGTACATTCCACATTAAAGGAGCACCATTTAAATTAAGATTTTTTAAACTTTTTCTGTTAACACTGATTCTATGTACTTAAAAGGTCAGTTACAATTTAATTATATTGCAAAAATGTTTATTAAAATAATTTTAATTTAATAATACATGATATGGCAAAGATATTTTTGTACGATAAAAAATTAACGTAATTGAAAGCAAAAATATATATTTGAAATTATTTAAAATCCTGACCAAATCAAATTTAATGCAAAATTTACATTTGGCACTTATACATTAAATGCCAAAAATATTTACCTAGCCAAGACATTATGTACAAACTTCATTTACACTTAAACTATCATGTATTCCAAAAAGGGGGTAGATAGTTTTACATAAAATTGAATAAAATAATGGAATGTTGTACTACAACCTGTTCACTAAATAATTGTATTTTTTTCCTGAAAACTGTCTAAAAAATGACTACTAACATTAACAAAAAAAATATTTTTGTACAAGATTCAAACCAAAATACATTAAAGAAGCTCCGGATATTTTGAAACTTATAATATCGAATTTCCTTATATAAGAGAGTATCGAAAATCAACGTAATATGTAATAATATAATTTAAATAGATACAAAGCAGCATTGGTAGATAGACAGCGCAAGATGGCGCTTGCGTTCTTTTGTGTCGAAGGCTAATACACACTTTGGGTCGCTGCGCCAGCGGAGTAATTAACTAAATTCAAAATATTCCAAATATATAGTTGTGCGAATCCAACAATTTTAATAAATAAACAGAAAATATTTGTGTATTCGACTTTATAACTATTTGAAGACAAAAAATCGTTTCAAACTTAGTTTTACATTACAAAATAACCCCATTAAAGAAATATCTAATTACTAACGGCCGATTCTTCAACGCCACAATAAGTAAAAGCTTCTTACATGTTAAGTGGACATTTAAACTCGAAATTTTACGGCGATCTCGTATAACTTTGACACCACTTTGATTTTAAGCGACGCTTATGTAACGAAGTATTTAAATGGCGTTTGAACCGGCTGTAAGCAATATAAATAAACAGCTTTATGAAATCAATTTGTGCTAGATATGTATAATTTACATATCAAACTCGATATGAAGTAAGGAACAAAACCTAATAAATGGTTAACTCTAAGGCACATATAATTTTACAATAACCGTAGGTTTTCACTGCTTATATCAATAAGTACAGTAAAATCTCGTGAAGTCTAATGTCAAGGGAAATGCAAAAAGATTCTACTTATTGAGTCTTTGGCTTCATTAGACCGAATTCGTGATAAAAAAACTGAAGGTTTGCTTCGGCGTAGGGCCGTTTTTTGCGTGACATCGGTCTATTGAAGACGTAGAGTTAGAAAGTATTTCAAAATATAAAGTATTTGATGGTATAGTTCTGTGAATTCCATGTAAGACTTTACAAATTTCATCTTAAAGTTTTTTTTAATTCGAGTTATCAGGCATAAAATCGTACTAAATGTCTACACAGGGAAATAACGTTTTGTTTGAGTTAGAAAGGCTAAATAATCCGAGATATCGAGTTTATGGGAGTTTAGCGGATAGGAATGGCTTTTTTTTTCTTCCCGAGGATTTCAACTTAACGAGGTTCTAGTTAGAGATTCCACTATATTCAGTGAAATACTTCGTTATAACGCTTAGTATTGTCTATTTTGTTGTATGAAAATGATTGTGGAAAATTACTTTGTGACGTCATCAAAGAGTACCAACAGTTTTGTTCCTACCTTCATTACGTTGACTAGTACGTCCTAAGCTTTTAAACACAACTATATCTACGTTAAATGCAATTCGTAATTCCTAAAACATTTGTGCAACACTTACATAGGCATCGAAGCTGTGACTTAATTTATATCCTATACCTCATTCATAAGATTTAAAATTGCTTCAACGTTACTACGCACCTATTTACATTCGCAAAATCACACAAACTAAATCTACGAGATTGCATATACTCATTATAACATGAGATTTAACTTAAAATAGATACTTAACTGAAGTTTTATAACTTAAGGAGAAGATAAAATATTTTTTTATTAAATAAAAAATCTCATGCTTTGCACACACAAGGTTCAGCCCGACAGACAATGGCTCACATCGACTCGCTCCTTAGGAGATAATATCACAGATTCCTAAAAAATTAAAAGTCAACGAACGCAGAGAT